>JABFTP020000124.1:46222651-46710892 GCA_013387265.2 Cryptolaemus montrouzieri | reverse complement strand
TGACAATTGAGTTCAAGGTATAGACAATCTAAGACTTCAAAGCTGAGCAAAAGGAATTTTTACAGAGAAGATTCTTTCAACCCAGAATTAAAACTTTTGAATCAATTCACGAATACAATAATCAAGTAAGTTCAGAATCAAAACACTACTATGAGCAATATTTGAAAGCCAGCATTTCAAAGAAAGGCGAAATAAAGTTAACCTTAATGAACCACATTGCAAATGTTCAAAATTAATGGAAAGAATAAGAAACATATGTAATAAATCGAAGCTAGAATACCATTTAATATTATTTCCCAATTATAGAATAATGTGTATCGTAATTTTTTAATGGAATTCACTACAACATGATTTCGTTGCTAAAACCTGAAAAAATGTAGGCATTCAGAGTTTTGAATTTATATATATTTCATTTTGATTGTTTTAGGTTTGCAATAGTGGATGGTGATGAGAATTGAAAGCGCGTCCTGAAATATTGAATGATCATGTACAGAACACATCTGTGGATATCAGTTTCCTTGAACGCAACGCCAACACTTGAAAAATTCCTGCTCAGATGCATTCTGGATGCCTGTCGCACTAGAAAAATCTGGGGACATCCAGACGGATGACGATCCCATCTTTATTATATTCTCTTGAAATTCTGAATATTCACCAATTGTAATTTTTGTCGAAGTATTCGACAATATTCCATACGGTCGAATCCGAGTGTACGCAAATTGAATCCATTTATCTAAAAGCATCATATCGACATATTCTACCTTTTAAATTGCATTGTCGAAGGAGATCAAGTGAAGCACGTATTCTTGACAAGTGGGATGAAAGGGATATGCAAAGGGTCAGAGAGCGTTCAATAAACCACATCATACTTCGCCAGCAAGCAAGTCCCAATTGTGGGGAATTTCCAGAGGCAAAATCGATAGTCTTTCGAGCTCATTCAACGCTTTTCTGGGCGGCTGCTGTTACTGTAAGAATATCCCATTTCCCTCCATACATATCCGATTCAAACTCTGAGGAATCACGATGGAATTAATCTGCAAATAGAGGGTTTTGACAATGAGAATATTTGAATTTCCTTCACGGAATGCATTCCATACATTCCAATTTCGAGGAGATATTTCAGTTTCTATAGGGAATATAGAATTGTTATTTTCATTTATTGCAAAGCGTAACTCGCTATTAAGGATTAGCAGTCTCAGAAATTGTTTCTATATTATGTGAGAAAAACTAATCATATCCACTGAAGTTTTACATGGAAAATTAATCAATTCTTTTTATTCTTAATCAAGGATTTTTCCTTTCATTTTGAGCAATCAACGATGAATTATTATCATTCAGTCACAAAATGAAATGAAAGGACTCAGAGAATCATCTGCTTCTGAACCTGATGCTGGTTCTTCAAATTTGCTGTGGAGTATCTACTGCCGAACAACCTAATGATGCATCTGTTGAATTTATCTCTAGATAGTGGAGTGTTTCTACTTCCCGAAAAGAGAATTCATTATGCCTATATTCCATTCTTGGGTAATTTTAGAGATATATGTTCTCCATCAATTATTATCTGTCCTCATTTGAGTCGAAAATTTATTGGCATCAGTATGAATGAGCAAACATGGCTTTTCCACACATAAGTCAACTAATTTGTGACTTCTCTTATGAAAGGTGGAGCAGATTAGATGACGTGATTTTCACTAGGCATCAGTTGGGGTTAACCATATGCTCCTGATAGGCAAGTTGAATAGGATGGGTTTCACTGGATCACTTCATGACAGGTTTCAGAGTTTTATGCTTAACTGAAAGTAAACTATTCGCTATGAAAATTTTGTTCCAATTTCTTTTCTAATACATCCAGTAAATGCGAAAATTTGTGAAATCTACCAAAGCATTTCCTGGCGCTGACGTTCCCAGTGATCACAACCCGGTTGTAATGAACCTACAAATGCACCGTTTTATACCAGTTAAGCGGCCAGAAAAAATTAAACATATCAACGTGAAGAGCTAAGACGATAGTGAAATAAGGGCAAAAGTAAGTCAACGACTTGAAGAAAGACTGGAAGCTGCTGAAACATCTGAAACAACTGACGTTGAGCGCCAGTGGAGTGCTTTGAGAGAAGCGCTTACAGTCACCCAAGAAACCGACATAGGACTAACCAGCACAAAAGAAAACAACCTTGGATGACTGACGAAATTCTTCAAATGATGCACGATAGAAGAGAACTGAAACAAAAACATCGAACGATATAGAGAACTGAACAAAATAATTCGACGAAAATGTAGGAGGCCAAAGAGCAATGGCTAATTAACCAATGCACAGAAATTGAAAATCTCCAAAAAAGCATGATCTATTCAACATGCACAAAAGATCAGGAGATAACAGAAAGACAACACAAAGCTAACAGTGGAATGTTAAAGGGGCCAACAACGAGTTACTGATCGGTGTCGAAGAAAAGCTGAAACGATGGAAGGACTATATTGAAGAACTTTTTGGGGAAGATCGAACGGAAAGCCCGCAACCTGAAGAATTTAATGAAACTAGTCCTTGCATTACATCGGAAGAAGTTATACGAGCAATAAAGCTTCAAAAAAATGGTAAAGCTATTGGCCCCGACGGAATCTATGCAGAGACGCTTAAGCTAATGACACAGCAAGAAGGGGCTGGCCTTAAGCTCTTAACAGCACTGTTTAATAACATCTATAGAGCCGGTAAAATCCCAGCAGACTGGCTCAAATCTGTGTTTGTCACCCTGCCCAAAAAGACTAATGCGACAAATTGTGATGACTACAGAATGATTAGCCTAATGTCGCATGTTCTGAAAACCTTTCTACTAATTATACATACTCGAATCTACACCAAATACGAGCGAGAAATCGATCCAGTTCAGTTCGGTTTCAGAAATGGCTTAGGAACGCGTGAGGCTCTCTTTTCTCTTAATGTACTCACCCAAAGATGTAGCGACATGAATGTCGATGTTTACGCCTGCTTTGTTGACTATCGAAAGGCTTTTGACTGCGTTTCACATAAAAAAATGGCGGAAATTCTAAGAAATACCGGGGTTGATGCAGAAGACTTACGCATTTTACAAACCTTTATTGGCACCAAACTGCACAAGTGAGAGTTAATGGGCTAACATCTGAACAGGTGTCAATACGGAAAGGTGTACGTCAAGGCTGTGTGCTGTCGCCTCTATTGTTTAACATTTACTCAGAAGCAATATTCAAGGAAGCACTTGAAAACATAGACACAGGCATTAGAATAAATGGAAAACTACTTAGTAATATCCGCTACGCAGACGACACCGTGGTACTAGCTAACAACCTTCAAAACTTGCAGAGAGCCATGAACCTTATTGTAGAGTATATTCAACGCTTTGGACTATCTGTTAACGTTAACAAAACTAAAAGTATGGTGTTTTCTAAGCAAGCAGTGGAGGCTGTAATACGCATTAACAACCAACCTGTGGAACAAGTGCATTCGTTTCGGTATTTAGGAGCCACGGTGAACGACCAAAGTGACCCGAAAATAGAGATCAAATCCCGAATCGAACAAGCCCGTAAAACTTTCGTTGGCATGAGAGACCTTTTCGTCAACCGCGGACTTAATCTTCAGCTTCGTATGCGACTACTTCGTTGTTATGTTTTCCTGTCCTTACTTATGGATGTGAAAGTTGGACTTTTAATCCAGAAATGGAGAGACGCATAGACGCTTTCGAAATGTATCTATACCGTAGAATATTGTGTATCTCTTGGATGGGAAGACGGACAAACATCGACGTCCTGAATACAATGGGAAAATCACGAGAGTTGATGAGAACCATCAAAGAAAGAAAGCTCCAGTACATCGGACACATCATGCGCGGCAAAAATATGAGATCCTTCACCTGATTATTGGGGGAAAGTCCAGGGAAAAAGATCAGTTGGACGACGCCAGAACTCATGGCTGAAAGATCTACTGAGGTGGTTTGGAAGAACATCCACTGAAGAGCTGCAGTGTCGAAAACAATTATTGCCAATTGGATCGCCAACCTTCGTTTAGAGACGGCGTCATAAGAAGAAGAATACATCCAGTGCTTCTCTGTTCATCATCTTTTTCGACAATAATTTGTCATCAGCTTTTCTGAATTGAGAATTTTATTAATTGATAAGATTTCGAGTTATACAGACAAATAAGTTGTGCGGCT
This sequence comes from Cryptolaemus montrouzieri, assembly GCA_013387265.2. Taxonomy (NCBI): domain Eukaryota; kingdom Metazoa; phylum Arthropoda; class Insecta; order Coleoptera; family Coccinellidae; genus Cryptolaemus; species Cryptolaemus montrouzieri. Next base: position 46,706,714 of record JABFTP020000124.1, on the reverse strand, counting down.
GAAATCTAGATGGGCAGACTGATTAAGATAGGCATTACGCTTGCTTCGTCTGGAATAGACTAGAATTAAACTTGTCCAATTGTGATACCATATCTTCCTTAGGAGCGGTAGATGAGGAGAGTTTCTATTCAAGTGATGATAGATATCTCACCAATGTTGATGTCACCGATTTGGATATAATATTAGTTAGTAAACCACGTTTTGACGCATTCATTAACAGCATAAGGTAGAGAAGTTTAGAGCTTATTAGATTCATTCAGATGAATTGTTTTGTTCTTCTGTTAATATCATGAAGAATGTGTACTGCTTCTTATATCATGAAATACGCCTCAGCAGTGTGGTATATATCGTGTGTTGTTCATATTAAACGCCTTTCGAGGGTGCAATATGGATTTTTACGTTGGTTAGCGTTCAAGTTTAGAATACGTACGGACGAGAAAAATTATGATGAACTAAGATCTCCTATGGGCTCGCCTACTTTGCGGATCAGATACCACTTTGTTATTTTTTCCATAAATTGTTGCAAGATTGTGTTAATTGCCCTGGTCTATCTTGTCATCTATTCTACCCTATCTTGTTCGAATAAATTATTGTGAACATTTTTTAAGAAACGTGTCATGACCTTTTATGATGGTTAAGATTTGTTTTATGAATCTTTCTGAAATCCAGGAGAATTGTTTTGAATGTAGTGAAATAGGTGCGCAGTGTTTATTTTTCTACAACGAGTTAAATGTTGAGGTTAATCAAGTGTAGCATACAGTGCAATGTGCATTAAAATGAAATATCGATCGAGTAAATTTTTGCACCAAGCGGAAGTGTCGAATTAATTCTTCAGATGTCAGAAAAATCATTCCTATTTATAATTCATATAATTAAATTGTCTGAAACTAAGGCTCCGATGTTGATAACGATTTCATATTTGCCCGAATTCACATTTGTCGGTATTTTCAACGTCCGCCACAAAACGCATATGTATCTCACTTTGTCATGATGACTGATTGACTGACAAACGTCGGTTAATTGCTTTTACCATGAGCTGTTTGAAGATTCCATACCGCTCGTAGCCCGTATATTTCGCGCATGTCAAGTGGATTCCAACATAATAGTTCGGCATACATACCTTCGGTATTCAGACAACGGCATAATTTAACTTTGTACTAATGCAGAAAAAATTCCGATGGAGTAACTGAGTATCGATAATTAAGTTTCACACCAACAAAAGGCCAAAAATATTCTTCTATTTTATTCTTAATCAATTGAAGCACTCTCAAACGAAGATGACGTAAAATATATTGTATATTTTCACAAACACAACCGGTTTCCACCATCGAGTCAATCAATGATGAATTAATGAATTAGCACCATAATAACCCCATAATTACCCCAAATATTGACCAGATAAAAATAACAACGGAGAATCAAGGGAATTGCTGTATTTTCATCATTTGATGCACAAAAGACAGACACAAGGTTTTTCAAAGTAATGTGACTATTAGTTCAATTTAGAAAACATTATCTGGGAGCGCTGAAGTGCTCTCGCCAAATCGAGCAGAGCTGAAAGTATATCCCCGTACTGTACTTGTCATAGCATTTTCTACACCCCATAAATTCGTAGAGGATGAAGTTGAAAGACTTCAAAGACTAAAAGGAGTTTCTTGTAATTTCCTATGAGTTGGGTCCGCAGATGTTTTGTTTCTTAGATAGAAGGAATTGAAATTTCGAAAATAATCGACATTATTAACGTATTCCATAGTTTCCGAGATAATTGGCTGAAATTCAAGGCAATGAATACTTTTCCAGTAATAAATATTTGGCTTCTCAGAACTGTTTCGAAAATTGACAGGGTGTTTTCTTCCAGAAAAATTTTCAGCAGAGTGAATAAAATACGATTATAATTCAAGACGATCAAGAAAGTAATAATCAGTAAATTCAAATAATCGTGAAAGTTAAAAATCACATTTTTAACAATTAGATGTAACTTTTTAAGAATTTCGAAAGAAAATTTGAAACTTTCATTTAATTATGACAAATTTTATGAAATTCTAGTTATCAGACGTGTACAATAAACATGGTCTCACAGACGATAACAGTTTGGTAAGAAGGCTATAATAGCAATAAAGGCTAAAACTGTGAAGTGCCATGAAACATATTACAGGGCGTTACATAATAGTGTTAATCTTTTCAATGCATTCACAAGTAGTAACTTGATTCCGCCGCTACTACGTGATAGTTAATCATGATGATAATAAGAAATTAAACTATGTATTATACCGTCACAAGAGATTTATTGAAAATCAGGATTGAAATTTCGGTCTCTCGACCATCCTTAGCTGACAACAGGTATTGAACTACGGTTGAAAATACATACATATACAGGGTGTTACATGATAGTATGTAACAACTTGAGGGGTAAATCTACGTGCAATTTTAAGAAAAAAGTTCATATAAACACAGGTCCCCAAAAGTTTCCTTGCGGAGCTACAGGGTTCTGGAAAGAATTGGTATTTTCTTCATATTTCCTGCAGTTTTTGAAGTATTCAGCGCAAATTCAGAACGCGAGCTATTTTTACAGCCACCATCGTTACACGTCCTAGATTTTAACTGAAATTCACAAGATGTTTTCTTTTCTCAGGCTCTATTTCATTTTGACCTCTCAAACTTTTTTGCAGTACGCCACTGATCAGCGTACAATCAATTTTCGTCATATTCGTTCAATTTAGAAACTTTTATGACATCTGTAAGTTTTCGTATCCTCAACCGTTCTGGAACAAAAATTACTAAACGATTGTATGCATTCGCTGAATTGAAAGCACTTCTAATTGAAAAAATGACTAGCAGGCTTTGATTTTTTCATTTATTCATTTATTTTTAACAGTTGCTAAAGTTGAACCAGTGTCTGCTCGAACTGTTTATTACATTAACGATTAGTTTTAAGACTTTTGTAGTTATTGCTGTAAGAAAAAATGGCTAATTTTACTAACGCCGAATTGGCTGATATCCATTACATGTACGGCCTGGCTGACGGAAACACAACAGAAGCTAGGCGATTAAATCAGGTGCGCTTTCCAAATCGAGTAACACCAGATAGGCAAACATTCTCCAATATCCACAGAAGGTTGAGTAAAACTGGTACTTTTACTGCAAATAATCATTTAAAAGGTGCAACTCAAACAATAAGAACTCCAGATATTGAGGATGCAGCTTTGAATTATACTGATTGGAATCCTCATATGAGTACAAGAAAAATTGGAAATCAGTTGAATATTTTACATGTTCTAGTTTGGAGGATTCTCCACGACTTTTATTCTACCCGTTTCATATTCAACGCGTCCAAACTCTACTTCCTCGAAATTTTCCTTTAAGACTGAATTTCTGCCGTTGATTCTCTAAAATTTGAGAAAATGCTCATTTTGATAATGATATAATGTTCACAGACGAAGCTAACTTTTCGAGAACTAATATTACAAATTTTCACAATAATCATTATTGGGCTGAAGAAAACCTCCATTTGATTGAAAAATCTCATCATCACGAACAATTCTCACTGAATGTCTTGGTCGGAATAATTGGAAATAATTTTATTGAGCTGAATTGAATTATTGATAAGAAATACTCCAGGAATGAATATTTCAAAGAGCGCGTGATGATATGCGAAGAAGGACAGAGGCCTGTTTTCTTGCAGATGGAGGACAGCAATCTATTTAGTTTTTAATTCTTGTTTCTTTTAATTTGATATGGAATAAGTATAAGTTGAGTCTGAGAAGACAAGCTATCAAAATCAAAGCAAATATTGGGCATATCTATCGAGTATTTCCATTACTTTTTTTTTATTTAGCGTATAACATAAAATTCAAATAATTTAAATACAATAATTTTTCACTCAAAAACGGTTGGAGATACGAAAATATTACAAGTGTCAAAAAGTTTCCAAATTGAACGAAAATGACGAAAATTGATTGTACGCTGATCAGTGGCGTAATGCAAAAAGTTTGAAAAGCAAAAAGGAAACATTGCTAGGAAAAGAAAACACCTTGTGCATTTCAGTTAAAATCTAGGATGTGTAATGATGGTGGCTGTAAAAAATAGCTCGCATTCCGAATTTGCGCTTAATATCTCAAAAACTGCAGGAGATTTGAAGAAAATACCATTTTTCCAGAACCCTGTAGCTCCGTAACGAAGCTTTTGGGGACCTATGATTCCATAAACTTTTTTCTTAAAATTGCATGTGGATTTACCCCTCCAGTTGTGACATACTTTCATGTAACACCCTGTAAATGTATGTATACAACTTACAAAATATATAGTGGTATTAAATCATTGATTAAGTTACAACCCTAGTGACTATTGTTCTTACTTGGTTATCTGAAAAAATATAATTCGAAATATGCGTAATAAGATGACGTGAAGCACAGATTTCGTGGAGTTGAGCTGAGAGAACTATTCAAAATATTCCGTAAATATGTTTCGAATGCAATTGTATGTAGGTGATGAGAGCTTCGAATATGTTCAATATGATTTTCAAATGTGAACACGTAATTGGCCTTTGAAGTTTAGTGTACAATACAGTCAAATCGATGTTGGGGTGGATAGTAAACCATCATCTAGTGCTCATTAGCTCAGAACTAATGTTTTTTGTCGAGTTTTGATCAAAGACCATTGATAAAGTGCCGGTCGGCGCTATAAAAGATCATGCAGTAAACAATGCAGTACTTTCGGTTTCTGAGAATTAAAGAAGATAAGTCAAATTTTTTCAATAGATCAAAACATTCTTTCAACGCCCTCGTATAGAAGGGTCTATCCTGCCTCTTTGATAAAAAATACAATATCAGGAAGGCTAATACATTGGGAGAGTAATGTTGTCTATTGATGACGAAATCTTCTATACTGATGTATTTACAAGAGAGGACTTTACGGTGTTTGAGGTATAGACGTAAGAAATTCTAGATATTATGAACCCATGACACGCAGCTAATTGTTGGGTGATAAGCTGATCTGACGAGTATTGGATCACAACGACCTTTCATGGCTACTCAGTCAGCAGCAGAGATACCCATTCACCGGTCAAAGATGTCGTACGACTGTCGGAAGAGGAGAAATATAGATAAAGAGGAAGGTAGACAGTTGTAGACAAGCGAAAGCCTTCATTGGCAATGAACGACCCAGGAATTCCTAACCAGGTTTGCTGCAGCTGAACAGAGGAGTTGATAAGACTGGTAGGTCTCATTAGAGTGAATTATCAAAAAGTAAGACACAAAGGCATGAAATTCCTGACAGTCGGATAGTTTACGAAAATTTCAAATTGAAATGCAAAGGAGCAACTAGTTATTGAATTAATTCTAAGTGGCCAGCCCAGCTTTCTGTCAATTATTTCATTATTTAAGTCATAATAACTTTTGAAGGAACAATGATGATTTTGTCCTTTCACTTAAATATAAATTTTTCCTAATGATCGTTTTCGAAACGCCAAAATAAATAAAATGCCTCTACTTTTTCGACAGAGAATTACCTTAATTACCCGAAATTAACTCTAGGTGAGTAATTTTAACAAATAGATAACTTTGTGTTCATATTCATACAATTAATTGAGAGAATTTAAATTGAAGAAAAATATTATACTGTGCATTCGATGACGTATATTTATAAAACTTCTTCGATAATCAGATAATCTGCAACGACGTTGTAAATCTAGGCGTTATATGAATCCTTGAAACTCGAGGATGAAACTTGATGGAAATTGATTTTCTAACGATGAAAAAAACATAAAATGAATGGGTTACTATAAATAATTTCGGATACTTGATTTGCTGACAAAATGTGTAGAGTAAATATTTGGTATTAAGCTATTCTTCCAAATCGTATGTTTTGAGGTTACGCACGAATAAATGTAAAAACCTTCATAATCGATTTTTGAAACGAATAATTTCTGCTCAATTATCTTTATAAGATTTATGAGTAAGACTCTCTTGGTATCCGGATTTTGCTGATAAGGAATCTAATGGTCACTGTTTGGTGTTTATTGGCAACAAATAAATTGTAATGGTTTAGTTTCTAGAATATCTAAAAATTGGAGAAATATTTCAATTTTACTGGAACTAAGAAATTCAAATAATATAGTTTAATGAAATTAAATTATAGCAGGGCTAGTTGAAAGAAAATTAGAATTGACACTACCTATTAATACATATGCTTAGCTAGATCAGAGCCCCTTAATCTCAGTGTGTGAGATCTTCGTCTTGAACCTAGGTCCCAGATATAGCCTTAGGAATAATACCCATCACTTCATTCACCTTGATTTATTACAAGATGAATATGGAAATCACAGTAACTGATTGATAAATTACTGACTATTATTAAGGTAACTAATACAAAAAACTTAACTAAAAAGATTAACAAATAACAATAAAAGTAGTCTCAGACGAGATGAATTCAATGACATAGTACAAATTTTCAATTTGAAACAATCAATGATAGAGCTCAACCAACAATTAACGAAGATAGAAGAGAAGAATTTGATCATCAAGAGAAACACTCAGCTTTTTAGGTATGAGATTAATTCCTACGATGATTGGATTTTGTATTTTACATCAGTTTTCTGGTATTCCTGTATCTTACAGCTTACAGGTTACTCGATTGGCTGAATATGGTTCGCAAGGTGACTGCCCTAGGTGGCAAAACTAGTTCCCTAAAGACGTGGTTACCCCAGTCATGAAATATCAATGTTTGGCATAATGATGAAAACTCATAGAATATCTTGACAATGAAAAAAAATCTATAACAATACCGTATCTCTCGAATATATATTTTAAAATGAACAGAATGAATTTGACTTACCAGCAGGTATCGATCTAGATTAATATAATAAAAGAAAATTCGAAATCTCTCCACTCTCTAATTGAATTGGTTATCGAGGAAATCCGGCAAAATTACCGACTACTTATAACGCCACATACAATTGGAATTTATCCAGAAAATCAAAAATACCTAATTTCTATTACTGAAAATTTTTCACTTCAATCGCTACAACACAGCTCCAACAAAATTACAAACAATCCTGAAGATTTCCAAGATGAAAACTAGCAAATCCAATGAATTCCGAACTTATGTAGACTCGGTTCTATGATAAACTATTATTAAAAAAAACGAATAAAAAGCGAAATTATTCTCTTCACAACAATAAAGTGGAAACGAAACATAGAATGAGTACTGCTTTCCGTTCTCCCACAGAAACGAGAAAACGAAGTTCTTTCAAGTACTGACTTCACAATTAACCGGTGAACAACCTAGATCAATACCAGCGACACCTCACGGATATGACTATAATTTTCATTGGGGTATCATTACCTGTAGATTCTTGATTCGAATTTCAAACTGTTTGAATATTCAACCTGATGAAATGAGATTGAATTATTAATAAAATTATGAAAACAGAGTTTAAAATATATAAATGATTAATAAGAGAAATCGGACTGTTACAAAATGAATGCTGAAAGGCTCTGGAGAGTAACAATAATGGGTTATGAATAAGAATCATCCACAAGGCTTCCGCATTAGCTTGTAGGTAAACAAAATGTTTCTTCTAGCTTTCTTCGAGTTTGTTTTAAATTATTATCTGAAAAACAGTTTTTGAGTCATATACTAAAATATTTATGTATTAAGTAGCAGTTTAAACCAAAATGGAAAATTGAACTTATTTTATTACTCAAGTGTTCGAAATTTTGCCATTAGAACACTCAAGCAAGAGTCAGAATTAATAATAATTAATTCTTTACTTGATAACAAGTGAAAACTTGAGTTGTGCTGACTAAAACCTAAAAACTGGATTTTCCTCAGCTGCCGCCGTATTTCTTGGCCAGCGTGAAGTAGCCGATAGGTTTTGATTTCGTAGCGAGTATCAAAATATGACGAAACTGCAATATAAGCGTCGTATATTTCGATTGCAGCATATTAGAAGTTAAAGAGCTCCAAAAGATCAATATCAGTTTAAATTCTATACCTATACGTGTTTCTGAAAACAGAGTGTTGATAGATATATAGAAAGATGATAGACAGATGACAAATGAAATAACTTCATAAGGTTCAGTCTTTTAGGTACGGAACCCAAAATTTAGAATTAGAAGAACTATAATCCCGAAGCGAATAATATTTATGACGTTTTACTGAAAATTGAGCGTTTTAAAGAGAAAATTCAAAGCCACAAATCCGAGAGAATTTCTATAGTTGTAAAGTTCATTAAATAACAACCAGCTTCACTCAATTCATCTCGATAATATCAATAAATAATACTCAAAATAGTGGGGAATTTTGCATGAGAAAGGGTCAATTCATTATTCTCCTAAGTTATATGGAATTCGGAGGTCCTAAATCTAAATTTGGCTGGAAAAAGCTCCAATTCAGCCCTCTCATTCAATTAGGTAGAAGCATATCAGATTAGTAGCTTACCCGCAAGCTTTAATGAAACTTCCAGCTGAATTTTCGATGTAGTTAGTTATCGATCCCGCATTCGGTGCAATAACATCCAAGAGTCAACATCGAGAACAAGCATGGAATGGTTTTCCGTGATTACATAAATTTAAATTTTCAATGACGGTCTTACTCTTGTTGTTGAAAATTCATGCCTAAACAAATATATAGAACGTAGTTCGACCAGATATCCAAATACTTGGTAATGTAATCAGGAGGAAAATTCGAATCAAGTCCAGATAGGTTAAAGCAACGGACGTACTTGAAATGAATTATTTAATCACATAAAAACATACGAAATGAACGAGTCGTTTTTGAGACAAGTGAAAATGAAACAATCACCTTTCTTCAGGTATATACCATTTATTCAAAAAACTATATTGAGATCCAGTTAGCCTAATTATACTTATTTTAGTTTTTTTCCTACAATTTTACCTTTCAATGATCTGACAGATATACCCAAACCAAAGAGGAAAATGCCTATAATCTATAAATCTGTGAAACAAAGACGCGGTGTTTGCTACACTACGAACTTGCTTAGATGATTTAAAAATGAGATACATGTAACCTTATTACAAGAAAGATAAAAATCATGCATGAGGAAACTATTTTAGTGTTGAAGTTTAGTGATACAAGGTAATTAGGGTATTAAACAGGAAAAAATTCGTTTCGTTCAGATGTGCAAGGTTACATTCATTTTACTACTTTTCTCAATTGGTATTTTTATTTGATATTTGATCGGTTAATGAAGCTATACTGAATTGTAGTTGATATAAATTTTTTCAAATTTTGAATCGTCTCAATAAAATTTTTGAAAATGGTCAGTTTAGTTTTGTATGAAATTTCAAAAAATAACAATGCATGAATGTGGTGAAAACAGTTCAACAAAGGATGTAATAGAATGTTATAATGGGTGTGTAATTTTTCATCTTTACTGAGTCACCCCATAACAAAGCGATAGTAAGAAAACTCATGCTTTTCTGATCCTCATGCATTCTTTCCTTGAAATATTTTTACATTCCTTCAAAGAACGGAGGTACTAGCTGTCATATATAATCGTGGACAGCTTAGACGCTTGTTCCGTTCTTTCTGATTATGTATAATTTGTGAAAATTATCGATTGCATTCTCCGCGCTAGTGGACTCGATCCAATTCAATTAAGCAATATACTTTTCATTACAGCGACGACAAGGCCCTTATTTTGAATCATCTAGGAGAGGAGGAGGGCATCGAGATTATTTGTTGGTACTGTAATACAGTATATATGGTCTGATTGGTATATTTGCATAACAATTTATGTTATCTCAATATCTGAAACATTACGACAATGAATAATTCTCAATCATCAAATCTAATACAAAATTTCTTACGAACTCAAATATTTCGTGGGTGCCAGATTCTCTGAATCTCTACCTGTTTGTCAATAGTATTTATTAACTATCACAGAGACGCTGTGATAAAATGAACTACTATGGGCTACTCATCTAATTTTTTGATGAATGAAAATCATTCAACTTTCCATACGTTACCTTGGACATGAGGAATTTCTGTGGCAGATGGATGTTTTGCTTGATGAAACATAAAAACGCGCACTGGATTTGTACAAACAATCAAATCGCAATATAAGTGATGACAAAATTCTAACTAGTCTTACTTTTCAGTCCAATCAATCTGTCACGACCCAATATTGAATTCACAAAAATTCCTACTCCACAACAAAAACATGGTCATGTCGAAGAAAATGCGTTAATATGAGTTTCTGTTTTACTCAATTCGAGACTTAATGCCTACAAAAAAAAATTCGCAAATACGATTTTTCTTTAAATAAAACAGAAAGTATTTCCCGATTGGAAGAAGTTGAATCGAAGGGTTGTAGGTAATAACAATATCTCTCGATCTGTATCCCTCAAATCTCGATTCAGATGTCACTCAACGAATAATATCGAGAAAACCGGCGAAAATAGACGGCTCGGTGGCGTAGGGATATGATTTCGCTCGTTCCCTGCGCAGAGTTACCTGGGTTCAATCCCCATAAAGTCTGTGCAATTTTTCGGATTCTGGGAATCGCTTGAGAGCTCATCTTTCGCGGACGAGATTTAAAACCATCCATCCGGAGATGTGATGGACATTAATGATCCTTTACCTCGACACGAGAGGGTGCGAAAATCAGCTGCTCTGGATCATACAGTGTTATTGAAATAAATTTCTGAGTTTATTTTGTTTTGCTGAACTTGATTTCATGCTATACAAAATCCATATATATTTTGTCATGTTATAGCACCAAAAACGACTTTGAAAATTGTGTTTTATTTTGGGTCGGTTTTAAGCAAATATCTTCTCCAATTCTAACGTAAATTCTTCAGCACAAATGAATCGCTTACAGTTTTTAACCCTCGGTTACTGGCGCCCTCTTTTCGTATGTATTTACTGACGTGGTCTACGATTGTAGACCATTTTCATTTTGACATGAGAAATCAATATCATCCATTTTAATACGTTTTGAAATGAAATAGTTTCTTTGATCATTTGTGATTGTTCTGATGAAAAATCAGAATGAATCCTTTATTTTCCATAACTCAATATATTTCCATTTACTCAAAAATACATAAACGTGTAAAAACTGAAAAGAACAGATAACAATCTAATGAAAAATTTTTACAAGCTAAAACTACCAATTTTACCTCTTTCATGTCCCCTAAAAGAGTCAATTTTGTTTACCTACACAATTCACACATATTTCCTTCACATGACTTTTACAAACATACCTGTAGCATTTTGCACAATATTTTCGAGTCGATTTATGGTGATAAATATGCAGCAACGTCCAACATAATTTTGTGGCCTCTAAGGTGGAGGGTACGACCTCACTAATGCCTAATAAATGTCGAGGGCTGCGCCTCATTTCTGCAGGTAATTGTTCTATTGTTGCCCGAAACTCTATTTGGGGTTTATGAGTTTCCAAGCACATTTTCAGAAATCACTACAGAATACTCGTTGTACTGGGCGATTAGCTTTGAATATGCATAATGCGTTTATGCCTGCAATGTTCAGCAAGAACACAACCATAGGCCCTCGGCGGGTATTTCTAGCAACAAAGTAATTGTTGCAGAGTTGATCAACTAAATCAACACCAATTTTCTTTTTGTTATAGTCTGTAATGATACCTGGTGTCTTGTCATCTCCTGTCTCAGCATCAATAAAATTGCAGTGATGATAACAATAGCACTGATTTGTTTTTCTTAGGGAATATGAAACTGCATTCTTCTTTGAACTGCAAAATTGAAGATTTCACTTCAGTGCTTCTAGTCGGTAAGAATTCTGCTACAGTTTCCAGTTTATTCCTTCATAATGTAACAATATATGTTAATTTATGATTTCTCAGTAATTTATCAACAAGTGGTAAACTACTTAACCAATTGTCTCCAGTAACATTACGATTGATACCGGAAGTTTGATGGATCAATCAGACGACAATGTCTTCACCAGAGTTATTTACCCTATATGGACCTTCAGGTTGCATACCAACATAAGGTTCCAAATTAATCGTGTACGATGTTTTTGCATTAGGAAGAGCAAACATTTTGATACTATATTTGGCAGGCTAACTTGGTATATATTGTTTGAAGTCACATCTGCCTCTGAAAGCTAGGTGTTGTTCATTTACGGTGGGGAACTCACTTGGAGTGGAATTGGCTCCAAAATTCACTGAAAAATTTTCGAAAACTTCTCGAATAGAAGCCAACTTATCAAGCTCGCGTCTCTCGCTCCTAGTTTTTATCTCGTCGAATCTAATACATCATAGGAGGAACCGTAATTTAATTTCACTCAAAGCAAGGTAGAATGATTCGATTCCGCTTTCTCTAGAATTGTCCAAAATCTTTTTCAAATTTTTTTTGAACTCCTGAAAGTGCCAATGGGGAATAAAATTCCTATAAACGCACTCATTTCCCTTTCATCAGTTTTTCTTGCATCCCAAATCCTGCTAAATTTGTTTTGCACATTTTATATTAGATGTTTGTTGACACTGTTATAATTCGAACGTTTCCGAATAATTTTAGGCACTGTATTGCGGTTTTTGCATCACGAGCATTACCTTTCTTTCCAGGGAATTGTCTCACAAAATTATATGAACGAACTCGAGTTTGGAGGCTCCGTTAAGTTTTTCTCCATTTTGTTATTCTGTCTTTTCCTACGTGAGAAGCGGACGAACGGCTTGAACAGGAATCATTCTCTTCATCGAAAAGTTCTTCATCCTCTACTACATCCTGATCTGAATCTGTGTCATGGCTGCTCTCTTCAACAACATCTTGTTTTGCATTATCGTCTTCCCCATCATCGTTTTCATCAGAAGAATTTTCAAAATCACTAGGAAATTCATTAAACCACTGTAACCAGACTTCAGGATCTTTGCTGGACAGTACACGTTGTCTTTTGGGTTCAGACATTCTTCTTTCCGTTCAAGGTTCCCAGAAATCGAATTTGAACAGAACTGACGCGAAACACAGAGTAAAACGTGAATGCTCTCGTGGTCTACAATCGTAGACCAGTCATATTCAAAAACAAATATCGCTAACATTGTGGAAAATATACTGATTCACTTTATACTTAAGCATTCTACAGCCACTAAAGATTTGGCCCGCGTAATAAAAATAGTCTACCAATGAACGTCATTCAGAATGGCGTGGTCTACGATGGTAGACCACAAGAGTAACGGAAGGTTAATGAATTCAAGAAAAATGTAATCTATGGTCATCAGGAGCTAGGATAATTTTTTCTGAAAAATTCCTTCGACCACAACTCTCGTCCCACAGCAACGGCTTTATAGATTAGTTCTGGAATAGTTTCATTTAAAGACAAAATCACTCTGTTTTATTCATTTCCAGCAGTACTCAGTACGGAAGTTAAGTTTACGAGCGGAGTACCTGCTCGCCTTTGTAGAGGCGAGGGTGTAAAGGAGTTTCAACAAGTTGAACTCGAATATTCCATGTCGTACGCGCTAGAAAAATTTGAAATTTATCAGCTTTCACTGAGATGTTTTGTGAAACGAACAGAAAATCCTTGACTTCTTCAAATGTGACAGTTGAAAGAGAGAAAATTGATCTTTTCATGCGCTTCAGAATGCAAATTATATCAGTTAAATTTCCTTTTTTTGTCTACATTTGCCGGTCAATTATTCTTGATGTTCTCTATGAAATATAAGATAATTCTCAACAAATACTTCATCTCAATAAATTGAAAGTTTAGGTACATAAATAATTAAGCGCTTTGAATAAAGGAACGTTTAGAACAAATTATTTATACTTAAAGTTGAAAAATAATTGAATATGAATGATATGAAACACTTTTGTCTCATTTCTACTATGTTTATCTTCGATACACAAGACCGCTTTGGACAGTTACGTCATTCTCAAGTGACTATAATTAAGAGTTATTAGCTAGAATGTGCTAACTATAACTATTTTGATTGAATGTTGATAGGTGAGAAGTGATTCAATTCTAGTTTACTATTGAGTCATCCCTATATTGCAAATGTGGAAAATTTTGAGTTATCTCAAATAGTTCTTTGATTGGTAGATTCAATATGTTCTGTAACTAATCTGTTATCTGATTAGACATGTTCTTTGAATGTTGATTCAAAACTTTGACCTGGTTATCCTACTTAAGCGGTTAAGCATTTATTGCATTCAATTCTGCATATTCTAGACGAATATTTTGAAATTTGGCGTTTCATCACCTTACAAGTGCGATGAAACTCTCCTTCCAAAAATAACTGTACACATGCAGCCAGTTTCACTAAAGCTGTTTTACTGAAAAAGTGCAATTTGTTTGGTATCCTGAATAACACGTGCATAATGCACTAACTCAATATTGATTAGAAATATTGACTGCAGTTGTGAGTTCCTTAATCAATAAATATTCGCACCAAAGAAGAATGCGAAAGAGACAAATAGTAACAATGCCGATGAAGACTCGGAATACAAGAGCGAATCAGAAGAACGCGAGTTTGAAAAAGAAAACTGATAACTAGTTTTGAAAATTGTTGACAAAATGGACATTCTCACTACTGTTTTACTTGTAAATGTATACGAGACGTCGTTTATTTGAGCAATATGATATCCATTACCTTTCGAATAAAAATAATGATGGAAAAGTAAAGTTGAAGTTGCAACCCTTGATATCATAGAGGCTGCTACAGCCAATACCTCAGTTTCGAGTCAAAATACAAATCGAGATTGACATATCATTTTTTGCATGTTGAAATGATCAAGCCTTTTCTATATAATTGCTAATTAATTTACATGAATATTGATACATAAAATAACTCGCTTTTAGAGCCTATCGACAATGGGGGAGAAATTTTCACTGAAAAATTTTTAACACAACCATAAAATTTCAACTCGATCAGATATATTAATTTTTTCATTTAATACTTTACTGTTACCTTTGAACTAGAGAATCTACTTAATATTATGGAGTAAAACATCGTATAAACACCGTCTGAATTTTCGTTGACAAAAATTATTTCAATTTTTTCAGCGGATGTGCTTGATAGATTTCTAACCAATTAAATAGTTTTGCTTTTGTTGTCTTCAAACGGATCACTGTTATGGTTCAAAATGATTGTGCTCTAATTTCAAGATTATTTTCTCTGAAGTATGTGTCGAAATCCAAAATTATTTCGAGATGCTGTTATTCTAGTGAAATCAAGTATATCTACCATCTTGATCAATGTTCGAAATAGAATGCAAGAAAAAATTGAATAAAGAATATGCTATTCCTATTGTAGCTAAAGTGTAAGAGCAAGAGGAGAGCAATCATATGGCCCAGAACTCGAAAGTTCGATGTAATTATCTATATTTTATAAAATACATGATTTCAGAGTGAAAAAGAGACTATTTTGCTTTCATGTTTTCAAAGAGAATGAACTGTAGAATTATTCAGGACCTCTGACTCCAACAAATGTTTAATGATTCATATAAAAATTTTAATTTTAATATTTTTCAACTTACCTAGCATACAAATTCTACAAAATTATGTCAACATATTATTTGAATGCTGCATGTCTTGGTAATATGAAGATGAACATTTAAATATTCTTACGGAATAACTTCGTTGAGTTTATAAGTGAGAAGAGCTCCAGAAGGAAACGAACTGCCGAAAACATTTCCTCATATTCCCTTTATTCATCATCAAATTAAGAGTTCATAAGTTGGGGCTATTATTGGAAGTACTACTCGTTTCGGAAATTTTCTTCAATTATTTATGTTATACTAAACGTTTCTGAATTATTTGCAAAACAATGAATATCTTTCTTTCGTCTTATTTTGTTAACAATTTTTTCGGAAGTTGGCAGCATTTAAAATTCTCATATGTAACTCTTCTCGGGTGCCAATTGGAGAAGAGTAAACTCTAGATTTTAAAGCACCCAAAAGTCGCACGGTGTCAAGTCAGGAGATCGTGCTGGCCAACTGGCAGGAGCATCAGCTCCCTTTCCGATCCAACGGTCGCATACTGTGCATGTTAGAACTCGCGAACCGCTAAAGTGAAGTGAGTAGGTGCACCATCGCCGCCACAGTAATACTGCGTCCAGAAATGTACCAACAAATTCGACAAATTTTCTCGCAAAAATTCTAATATGCCCTCCGTTTAATAGATGTGGAATCACTACCCGACCAATAATGAAATTGTCAAATAGTGAAATCCATACGTTAATTTTGAATTGATTCTGATGATGTATACTTGTAAAATCATGTGGAATTTCGACACTGTACACGTGTTCATTATGAAGGTTAGTGATGCCAGACCTTGTGCATTCGTCAGTAAATAGAATTTTCGTACTGACGTGGAGATCCTGAGTTATCTTCTCTTGTATAAATCGGCAGAAAGTAAGGCAACTGTCACGGTCATTGGGAAGTTATTCTGAAATTTCTGAATGTAATAAGGATGAAATAATTGTTCCTTTAAGACATCATGAATAATTGTTTTAGGAACGACCAACTGCAAACCTAAACGCCGTGCTTAATTGTGGGTTTTCTCAACCATGTCTACAATTTGTTCTTCTCGTTCTACCGTCCTTACAGTTCTTTGTCGTCCTCGATCCAAATTCCTGGTCTTGAAACAAACATTCTTGAGGAGACGTCTCTCAAGATTTCCAAACGTTTGGTGGTTCGGCACTATACGATGTGAAAATCTTTCACGTCCATCAGCTTGACAAAATCCACCATAACCATATCAACCATTTCAGAGTTACTGTACATCTCCGTGCCTAATAGTGATAAAAAAATCATCAGAGTACCTAGTTAAGACCTTAAGGAACACTGTTGTGTCAACAATTGGTTGTCAAGCCTAATAAAATGACAATCTGCCACAGAAATAAATCCAAGCCAACATGGTCAAATGTGATATTTTCGATTTGCTAGGGGCTTGAAGAAATGAAATCAAAAACTGGTTTTGAGATTGAACTGCTCATTTCATCAAAATTTCTCAAGAGACAAAAAGTTTGGTAATTAGCCTAGCTACTCAATGTCTGAAAGAGTTGTGCTCAAACGCAGACAGTTGAAAAATTATGGTTGATTAAACACACGTTCGAGTTTTTAAGGACACTTATAATACGTCAAGTTCATTGAGTGGATCACTAAAAAAGTAAATAACGTACCCGATTAAGCATATCAAATATGGTTTCTATCGATCGAGTCAAATTATTCGAAAATAAGAGAAAAATCTTTGAATTTGGCTAACTTTAGCGGCCGAACGAAGAAACTTTTCATATAGGTAGGTTGACCTGAATCGACTTTTTTCGATCTGAAGAATCTGTGGTATAAAGTTGTACACGCAATTCACGGACATCCTGTATATATGAAGAACTTTTTTGCAGAAACAGAATTGTGTGGCTAGCCTCTGCAGTTTCTTACATTTTATGTATTCGATAATATATTATTTTATTTTAACTTTCACAGATGTCCATATATATCCGATTCAATTCAACATTCGAAGTTTTGTATAATCCTGTCAGAAGCAGAGAAGAACTCTATCCATATTTCATTGAGAACAACGGATATCAGAACTCTGAATTCGTTTCAGTTCTGGGTCGCTTCCATTTGAGCATTTCCGAAACAAAAACCAAAAGCAATCCGATAAAATTTGGGGAATTATGGCCATGCAAAATCAGGAATATATATTTGTCATACCAGTATACAAAGTTTGTGTCGTAGTGATCGCCTCGAGCGTCAGCCCGAGCAATTTCCATTCACCCGAAGTTGGGTCAAGGACGTATGACCGGGATCCGGAACTTCTCCGCTACATTTAGGGCAATAATTTCGAATCAGTTAGTGATTTACTGGTTTTCTCTGTATAATGGTTTGGAAAAAACCCTATCAGAACATATTTCATGTAGGCGGGAATTCGAAAATGGTGGCAGGGTTATTATAAACATCAATTTAGATCACATGTTTTCTTTTCCAGCTAGTTTTGTGATTATTTGCTTTCGCAGAAACATATTTACTCGGTTAATATTTGAATGAATTTCAAACAACAAATTTTGGAAGGTAATGTTCATCGGAAAATATTATGGATGTGTTAAGAGGAAATATTTTACACTTTTCGAGGTATTTGTTTGAATCAAAAGACAATGGGATATAGGCTACTTTCCTAGGATGTATATTTATTATCTTTGGAAGCAGAATAAACTGTACAACATTCCATTTTCTGAGTACTACTAAGACCACTAAGTTATTATTGGCGAAAGAGTTTCGGTTTTCACGACTCCTTTTGAGACAAGGTATCTGTGGTGTTTGAGCTGCTGACAAATTTGTATATTTTAGAAACTTCATCATCAGACGTGAAATACCATATATTGTTATTTATGTTGAAACACTATTCTGAATGGTTATCAGTGGCATAATCGATCTGTTTTTTTCAGTTTATTTAACAGATATCGAATTCTAGTTTTCGAATATGAACACTATATATTTTTATTATATAAGAATAGTCTAGTCTTATCAATTCAACCAGTTTTCAATATATAGTATAAATATAATATATTGTACGCCTACAGGGTATAATATAGTATCTCTACGCTGAACTGAGCTTCGAAAAGCAATCAAGAACCAAGAATGAATATAAGATTGACAGAAAATAAGAAAAAGAGATAGAAAATGAAGCGAGGGCAATGAAAATAAAAATTATTGCTTCCTCTTATTGCATCATCAAACAATTAAGTCAACATATTTAACTTCACAATATAATTAAAGTTTACCTTAAATTAAAAAATAATACAATATTTACCGCACTTTGTAAAGCAGAGGTCAAAGTTTATTTCAAAGCCTAAGAGAATTAAGAATTATTCAAATCAAACGGGTTAGTTCTCAATTTTATGGCCTTAACAACGAAACTCACTTATGGGAATAAACGAAAATTATTTATTACTTCTGAGTAAGGAAATATCGGAAAAAAGTAGTAACGCAAAAACAAATAAAACTATCCGGTACATTTGAATTTGGGAGGCTTTTACTTGGTAAAATTCCATTATCAATAATAAAAAACGAGTACTGTGTTTCTAGGAAAGTTACTTAATAATTGCGATTCGTAACGCGTTTCACCACACCGTAGCTTCATCAGACAAATGAATGTACAGAAAATATATTTTGACCTTGAACCTTGAACTTTTATTTGTTCGTTTTCTGAACCTTTATATGAGCAAACTCTCCGAGAACTAAATTAGATATATATATATATATATATATATATATATATATATATATATATATATATATATATATATATATATATATATATATATATATATATATCTATATATATCTAATTTAGTTCTCGGAGAGTTTGCTCATATGAAGGTTCAGAAAACGAACTAAAATTGGTACAAAGTATCGCGATAGCAATGAAAAAAACAGATAATATAAAGAATTTTGAAAAACTGAGAGAAGTAGACGAGGATGCGATAATTGAATCTGTGAAGACCAAGATTGATTCGATTATAGGGTGTTTCAGTAAAGAGTTCAAGGTCAAAAATTAAAAAGTTCCGGAATGGCAGAAGGAGAGGACTGTAAACCACATTTGTGGTATTTCGGTAATTGAACTTTTCTTGTACATGAGAAAACTTGTTATTTTTTAACAACCACTCAATACCCCATACTATTTGCCAATTCCATTTATTCATTTCAAGAACGGTACACGCTGCCACCACGGCTAATTCTAATTTGTAATCTATCATCTCACATCACTTGAACGTTTTGAAGCTGTTCAAATTGCCGATGGTATCAGGAAAACTCAATATAAAATTCCTAAATTTAGTAGTATACCATATGGACTGGGGAAGTGAGAGTGATATATATATATATATATATATATATATATATATATATATATATATATATATATATATATATAATATTTGAAGTGCTTACAACTTTTAAATGTAAACATTCAAGATCATCTAAAATGTGTTTAAATAATTGAAGAAATTATAATAATATTGTTGGCTTATTATGGAAAATTGGCAGAATTCGAAATTCGCAGTTGGAAAGCGAACACTAAATTAATCAGCGGGATTTAGCATAAAAGTTGCTGCTCTCATTTGACGGGTACCAAACATTATTGCTCAGATTATAGCGACGAGCTCTTCCGAACGGCGTCATTTGTATATCCACAAAGGAACTCAATCCTTCATAGCTATTAAAATTGCTGACGCATACCCTGTTTTCTCAGTTTAGGTGTTGATTCTTTCAAAGAAGAAATAATTCTAGATCAGTATAGGAAATCGGAAAGTTTCTCTCCTAGTCAAGTAGAATGCACATGTGTATTATCCTTCTCGTCAAACAATTCACGGCAATCAACTCAGGTGTTGACAAGACTACCATCTAGTAAACAAGACACACCTGAATAAACTACATTTTCAAATTACATATCAAGTCCTTTAGTTCATCTATTGCCAGTCGAAATTTTTAGATTATGTCACAGACACACTCACCGATGATCAAAATCTTAAGGTATGTTGTATCTATTAGGTTATTCAGGTATAGTTACAACATATTTATTATTATAATGATATATTACTGTATACATAATGTTTCGTGCATGGAGGCTAGTAATAAAATATCTTGTTCATCTAAGCAATAATAATAATTAATAATGTTTACGTCCCTGTTCAGTTCCATATCGGAACGAAACAGAGAGACCTTATTATTAACAAAATACCATATGTGCTTTTGGAATCTTGAAAGGATGATTTCGATTTTACATGTAATATTAGCTAGCGGTTTGAATATTGTTAAGATGAATTTAAGGGCATACAAAATTACCTGCCCCTACTAATCTACGCAAAAGTTAACAACAGAAACTTCATCGATAATGGACACTAACCAATATTTCAAGTGACCAAATTAGAATTAGACATTTCTACTCAATCTATTAAGTCTACTTCTATATGCACTATTAAACGTTATTCAGTATCACAAATTTTATATTCTTATGGATATAATATGATGCTGCTTGATTGACAAGTCCTCATCAGTATTATCAGAATGAATATATCTACTTTACATATCGTCACTATGAATGTTGGTAAATAACAAATTTGATTAATTCAATATTCCAGTTGAGACCAACTGGAATGATTTCGTACGATTATATATTTGGGTTGGCTGGGTTATGTTACGAGAATTGACATGTTTTACATTTTGTGGAGTAATCCTTCTTCATTCAGGAATTCATAAATACATCAATTTATTACACTGCTATCATATATTCGCATAATACATCCAGACGATCAAAACCTGAAAGGTACAACGTGCCTTCCATTATTCAATAAATTCAGTAACATATCAGTGTTGATATCTTGAAAAGTTCGTTTTACAAAGTTTGCATAAACGAAGCATTTTGTTAGAACTCATGTCGAAAAGAATTCTATAAAGAGGTCAACTATAACGGATCCAAAAACAAGAACGGTCTGAAGGTTTTGATATCGTGAGTTATGATTGGACCTTATACCATTCACGTAAGATATTTCGTTATTACATGGAAAAACCACCTCAAGGGCTTCCCTAATATATTCTACGGCAAAATGCAAGGCGGAGCTCGAAACCGAGATAAGAGCTTAACGTTATTACTAATTTTAGCTAGGCCTTATAATTTTCTTGTCTAATACGGATGGAAATTCTGGAAATTATAATGCCTACTTTGTGATGGGGTACCCTTCATTCGATGAAGAAATTCAATTACTGCTGTTTCTAAAGTGAATTCTAATATGTGGTGTAAATAAAGTGGGACTCTTATCGAGGAAGTACGGATATAAGTAATTTGTTGCCTTTGACCGTGCTTGTTTCCTCTTAATAATATTGTATAAAACATCGCTTGCAAGTTTTGAAAATATTAAATATACTTAATACATGCGGTTATTGAGAAACTCGAAGTATTGTATTGAGACGACCAGGAACCGGGGTATATTTCTTTTTGTTCATTTGCTAAAATTATCCATATATTACTTGATTTTTATCTAATTGAATTTTATTCTCAATTGTGATAACCGTATTTCGTATATCTACCTGCATAACCTTTTATATTGTTCATCTGAATTCAAAATTACAGTGAAAAGACGGTCATCTGCCAGAATTATTCAATAATTTTATTTTAAATTCTCAATATAGTAAAATATTACGTAGTTTTAAGCAGCTTAAATTCACCCAAAAGCGTAAATATCGAGACAAAGGCAATTATCTTAATTCAGATAAGAAATCCAGCAAAAATGATATTCGCCTTCAAAGCCAAAGGCTATTGAAGCACATTTTCATATCCACGATTCCAGACAACATCTGATATTTTCTCAAACAGCAATACCCACGTCGCGAAGAAGGAATGCGTTTCTAAAACACTATGTAACAGGTACTTGATTACCAAGGTCAGAGGAAAGTGAGAGTGTAAGGGCTTCTGGGCCAAGCATATATAAGGATCACCATCGCGACGTTAGGGATTATAATTATGAAATTATTTTTCTTCAGATATGCAGTGATTCTGTTTTTCAGTTGTCGAAGCTCAGTGAACTTACTCACTCGTGTGAATCGGAATTAAATTTAAAGTTAATTAATAGCGCGTAAGATAAGTCCAGAAGAATGGAAAACGCAGATTGTTCCTCTCCGAGAAGGCCGGCAGGGAAAAAGAGACACAGTTCCTGTTGTATCCCACAGGTGATTACTTTCTGCATTTTCTTTTAATATTTCTGTTCACTATTCAATTTTCACAAATTCCTTGAAGTGTATGCTACGTAATTTCTAAACCCACTGAGGACGAGTTAAAATAATCACTTCTCAAATTTTCAAATATTTTCACGCATTTTTCTTGGCAAATCTATTTGAACTGCCCTGATTTTTCTACTATTTATTTTGACGAGATATTTCCATAGACTAATTTAAAACATTTGTTTCTTATTTTGATAAAAATCTGAAATGTACTGAATTTATTTTATATGGATTTCCATAGTTGTTTTAACTTGACACATCATTTGAAGTATACTCAAATTCTTTAGTATTGATTCCAACATTTTTATCAAACTGGCAACATTATTGAAATTCAATGATACGATTGTATACTGATTCCAATAACTTGGTAACTATTTGAATTTGAAATGTTATGAAATCTAATATTGATTTGAAACTATACTATTATAACTCAGAAAATTGATCTTATTGAAATGTTACTAAACCATTTTGCCAAACCAAATCTTTTGTTTATAATCTGATGAATGATACATTTGAATGTAAGAACATTTAATATTGATTTCTATCTTTGCAACTATAAATGGGCCAATTATCTATTTGAAATGTCATAATCCGTTTATTCTGTATTTATATTTATCTCATTTTATAACTCAGCAGAACATACTTAAACTATAAGGAAGATATTTATATTTTCATTGTATCCAACTATGAGGATGATCTTACTCTCAAGTTAGTGATTTGATGTCCGATACTCTTAAACTCAATAAGGGACCTTTTCCTGTATTCAGGTGTAATAATAGCCTACGAATTATATTATGGCTCATTAGTATAAATGAATGGCTTTAGGACGATACGAATGTACGAACCCACAGACATTGATGATTGTATGTAGTCGGTATGAAGTTTTGAAGAATGTCTGAGTTGGTGGAATATATGAGACGTCTGTGGTACATACAGGTGTATGATCAGAGGGCATGATTCCCTGGTTGGCAAATCCGCGATATGGAAACAGAATATGATCCGCAGTCAGTGACATTATATAATTAATATTGCGCAACAAAACAAAACAAAAATTTACTACTGCCCGTTGGCGCTCAGTTGAGCAGAAAGAATCGCGTATGGCTTCACAGGATTACCTCTAGTTCCATATATATCGTTTTAAATACTATAGGAATTACTGAATTCGATTAAAAATACGCGAGTGAATTAACGCTTGCAAGTTGTCAGCTGTCGAAATGTTCCTTAGAATTTTAAAAGCAGATCTTCCAGTGTTTGTAGTATCAGGGAAACGACCTCTTCAAAAAACATGATATCATATTACCAAAACCCTTCGATTGAGTCAGTTACCACTCATAAGATGGGTGAGCGCCGGTTAGGCCTGTCTCTAATAATCTCATATCGGTTAATCCTGTTAATAATAATTATTCCAACTTCCACTCGTAATATGGGTGACAACCAATTAGGTCTGTTTTAATAATCTAATGAACAAACTTCCACTCAAATTATGGGTGAGGGCTAACTTAGCCTATATCTAAATAATCTGATATTTCATTAAATTGATTCAAAGAAGACAAAGAATGCAAGGATAAGAATTTGATACAAATGCTACAAAGATCAAATAGACGTTGCTACCGAATCTGTTTTGATTTTATAATTTCCTTATCTATGGTTTAAGCGACGAAGAATTGGTCGTATCACCTCAAACCTCACATAAAGAACCTTGTTGAATGAGTTACTACAAATACATAACATAAAAAAAAGAGTTATATTTTATTAAAAGAACTTCAAGGCAAGTTAAGGTACTAAACGATCACATCGATTTTCATTTGACCGATTTCAGTCGGTCTAGGTGTGATTAATATGGAAAAGAAAATAAAATAATTCAGGTATTGCAATTTACATGAAAGCGATGCATTTTTCATCTATTTCATAGACCGGGGTTGGGGGTGTTTCAGTATTTTATTTTTAGTTCTATTCAATACAATATGGAGAAAACATTTATAATAATTTATAAAATCTAGAGAAAATGATTTGGAAATTTTGAAAATCTTTGAGATTCTGGAACCTCTACGATACCAAAAAGTCTCCTGATTTGTATAGTGGTCCTCGATTAGCTGCGAATATATCTCTGGGTTTCTCTCCTCTAACATTATCAAGCAACCTACTTCTTATTATCAAGTTATTATTGCACAACAATAATGTCCTCCTCTGGAAGAGGTTACAGATCTTTTCTTCCTGTAACATAGACATAAGATAAATATTTCTCAATTTATTCAAATAGACCTGACAAAGAGAAGCAGCTTAAAAACTTTTAACGAATAAAAGCGAGGTATGCCGTGAATTGATGGTTTTGGAGCTGAGTGGAATAGCACAATCCAGTTCAAACTTCATTAACATTCTAAAGATGAGCAAAATGTGTTCTTTTCAAAATGCCGTACTACACTGATATTAATATATCCACATTACTCTACGGGAAGTCCATCAATCTGATCATATACATTGTAGTTCAATTTCTAAGAAATCCACCTGATTCTTCGAAATCTTTCTTTTACCAAAGGACGCACGTTTAGCGTCTAATCTCTTGAACCTCGGGTGTCGAAACGCAGGCCATTTATTGAAAATTAGGCGCCTCATAAGGAACACGTAATCGGTACAATAGTTTCTCACACAATTATTGTTCCATCTCTATCGAATCTTCTTATTCTATGTTCACTTAAATCCAACAACTTCATTTTTCTGGAAATTTTTTCAATGACATTAATGTAGAGTTGAATGCACTCAAACTAACTGTGGTTGTAAAGATTCATGTTATTTAATTTTGTATTCAGAAGACTTTGTAGTCAACTGACGCCTAATTTCTTTGATCCCGTAGTCTGGTCTTAATAGTAAGATTTTCGAGATAGTTTTGGAGAGGTATATGATAATACATGAAGATTTATCCTTGCCAACTGACTAGCTCTTATCACACGATCTTCATTGAAGACTTTGCACACATAATTGTTATTCTGAAGCAGTACCATTATTCAGGAAGTAGCTCTTGGTATTATCACTAAGATAAATCCGTTCACTTTCATGAATTTTCCATCAAAACGGTAAGAACACAATCGGAGGTTACCACAGTATGTAGAATAAATAAACATTCAGAAAAATTAAGATTTCCACTCTCGCCCCTAGAGCAAAAGTTCAGCAGAATGGGAAAAAACGAAGTAATTCTTCTAACGCTTCAAGAGAACAAAGGAAAAAACTTGAGGAAGGGACTTATTCCATCCGCCAGAGGCGGTTTCAATAACATGTAACAATTCATTCAGAAGAATCGAGTTTACTATTCATCCTCCACTATATCCAGATCTTCGATAGATATTTGATTATCAGTATTCTGAAAGATGAAAAGTGTCTTCAAAAATTTATATGGATTTCACTCCTCAACCCACTTGTTAGCATTTACAGTTTCTAAGTTACAGCACGACACGTATCGAACTGAAACTTGGGTAATAGGTTCATAAATTACGAAGGTTAATTTTCACAGACGTTTGATTAGCGGTACCATCTATGCCCCAGTATGCAAATATAGAAGATATCTATCGTATACAAAGGTTCATTCGATCAATGAAAAATAAATTATGCTTCATATCCATATCACATTTCGAGGGAAATTCAAAAGCTCAGCCTATTTCAGTTGAGACAACTCTTGTATCTGGCCAGCGTCTGAACACACTTAACTGAGCTATCACTGAAGCTAGAGATTTTTTCTGTATCTGAAATGGAAAAATGAAATAAATAAAATGAAAACAAAATTACAATCAAATAGTTAATGAACACTCACATTTGTAATTAAGTTCAATTTATCACCATTCCCTAACCATCAAAACAGCATTGAAAAAAATTGCACAAAAGCTCAAATGTCATTGAACAGCATCGAAATATTTACAACGTTGTCTCATAATCACATTTTGCGAATCTATTAGTACGTATATTACGTTCTAGAGATTTGCCGAAGCTCATATAATCGATAAGTTTTTCTTTGAAACTGGAACTTACTTACTTCGATAATGATTTTGACAGGAACTCAATTTTTCCTCGGAATTTGTAGAGAAGAATATCACTCATTATCAATAATTTAATGAATATTATTTGATGTAAATAGAATCCTCGATGAGATGATAACGATTCGTATTAATTTAGTGTATAATATATATTAATAATGGTAAATATATCGGCTGAGATTCGTAACGAGAAGTGAATTTATCTACAGCAAAATTACAGGACTGAGCTTTACAGTATGTGACTGAAATTTCAGGATACTTCAGTATTTCTCAGCGTTTATAGCTAAGCACTAATTAATTTCGAATGGTTCATACGTTTCTTTTGTCTTCCTGAACTTGATCTTTAGGCTGATCGTAGAAGAATAGGTGTGTTCTGAATATTTTCGAACTCTACATACTCTGCTTTACTCCTATCGTGTTGTAAGTAATTTAAAACCTTTGAGTAAATATGCCCGCCAGTAGTTACTTAGAATTCTGATGATTGGTGGGTCTAGGCGTTTTTATTGACTTGGCGAATACACTACTGCAGCCACTGATATTCAAGAGACAATTCGCTGACTTGGAAAGTGTTTGGTGTTGTGTAGAAACTAAACAATGTTTTGTTGTCCACACTGCTCATGGCAACATTTTGAGCAGCAGTAGTCAATATAGAAATTCATTTCATTTCTTCTACTGATTTTGTTATGTTGAAGTGAAGAAAATATGAATGGCGACATTCTAGATATTTGTTGGCGTCCTGATACCACTGAAGTAATCATTGACAAATTAGAATGAAGTATTAATTTCATATTAATTAACCTTATTTTGTTCAGTTTTGAACCCATACACATTGGAAGGAGAATGAAATCTATGACTTTAATTTTGACATCAAGTGATAAATTATGGAATAAACGGAAATTCAAAACTAAGGATGAATCAGATCGCGAATATATGAATATATAAATGAAACATTGAGGAATAAACACATAAGAAAGTGAGGAATTAAATTCTTCAAATTGCATTTTAATAGCAGTACTCGGTTATTGAGGTTTTAGGCGACGACAGGCCAATATCACATGTAAAAATTCAAATGTCAAGAAGACTTTGTCTATTTAACAAATTCACGGACAAACTAAGATACTAGTTCTAAATTGAGTTGAAGGAAGAGAACCTACGTATTATTTAATCTCCAAAGCAACAAGTGGAACAAACCTTCCAACTTCATCGTCATAATAATATGATTGTACGTAGTGTATCAGGGATGGAAATATCGATTGCGTGATCGCATTTATATACAAGTATTTTGTCGGATCTATTACATGTACAAGGCTTCGATATATGATACCGATGAGTTACCAATTTAGGTGAAACTGAACGCTGCATTCCACGGAATGATATTCGATCAAACTAACCTATTGATGCTTTCGTTAATGGCAATTTCTATTATGAAAATCCGATTAGACTGACAAATAGTAGAAAATGGATCACGTGTTTCTTCCTTTAAAGCTTTCTGAATTCATTCTGATCTGAAAGTCACTAATAATCGGCATAAATGATATGAGGAGTCAATAGAAACGTGGTACCAGGAGCTATCATATTTTACAACAGTTTTGTTGGCACTTGCCGATGACAAAATCATATCAATTCGTTCTCGTTTTGGATAAGTCGTCATTTGGAAATGTATATCAGATAGCAGAGTTGCTTCTAATTAGAATATTTCAACTGGTTGTGAATCAGATATTAAATTGTGAACACTATGCACTGATACGTATCGAAACTCTTTCTGTTCAAGACTGACATAATATTTTCCATATAGTGTTAATAGATATCAACAACGACCTTTTCCAGGAATGTGTAGTTACCAAGTATGTTAAGCCTTTAATATTAAACAGCAACATAAGATTGATTAGTAATAGGTAGGTGCCAACTGTAAACAAGGAGTGCGATAAAGAGATCACTAAAATTATGTCCATAATGGAATTCGATATGCCATGAAATAAATAAATATTATACTTCCTTCAGGGAACAATCCAGTGAAACTGTTAGGCTGAACTGAAGTTAAGAAAAATTGGAATAGTTCGATAAATATTGCCTAAACTTTCGAATATATATATAAATATATATATATATATATATATATATATATATATATATATATATATATATATATATATATATATATATATATATATATATATATATATATATAAAAGGGTTTAACCCCGACGAGTTATAATATATCTGTTCATGCAATCAAACTGATTTCATGAAAAAATATAAATTCAACACCCAGTAATTGATACCACTGCCAGGCAATCATTAAAATCTGAACGAATCCTGGAATAATTATATATTAGGTTCACGTTAAATGTTATTATATATATATATATATATATATATATATATATATATATATATATATATATATATATATATATATATATATATATATATATTATATATATATATATATATATATATATATATATATCAATAGAAACTTCAAAATACAGTCCCCATAAAAATTGTCGCATCACCCTGCTTTCACGACAAGACTATATAAACTTTTAGGTTGGTCATTCAAGAGTCGCTTGGTAACTTTCAGAAGTGTGAAATAATGGTTACAAACAATGTTGGGATGTACTCTTGAGTCACTGAGTTCCAAATTTCAGGAAGCAGATTTTCAAGTTGTAATGTCTTACAAGGCATCCTATGTTGCTGAATTTGCCACCCCATGTTGTCTCAAACATGTTTTATGGGATTCAAGTCGAGACTTCTGGCTGGCCATCTTAAAATATCAATTAGGGCATTTAGCAGAAATTCTGTAACTACTCTAGCTGCATGAGGCCGAGCATTATCATGCATATAAATGGAGTTTTGCCAATCAATGGGCCAAAGGGTACAACATGGGATTCAAGGATATCTGCAATGTATCTGTAATTCTTCCATTATTCACTAGGACTTACTCAGTTCGACCATGAAAAAAATGCTTCCCCACACCATTATTGAGCCCCCTCCTATGTTTTCGGTTTGCCGGATATTGCATTGCTGAAACCGTTCCCCAGATCGTCTGTATATAGCCATGCGTCTATCATTTGATACTAGACAGAACCTGGACTCTTCGGGAAAGAGAAAATTCTACCATTCTGGAATACCCCAATTTGCATGTTACCTCGCAAACTGAAGTCTTTCAACTCGATGCTCTCTGGTGAGACGCGGGCCAGTAGAAGCCACCAATTGTCTGATATCGTCTTCTCTGAGCCTGTTCCTAACAGTTTGCCATTGCAATTGCATTTCTGGAAAAAGCAAGTTCATTTTGTAGCATTCTATGCGTACAGTGCCGAACTCTTAGTGCAGTTAAACGAAGCCAACGATCATCAACTGGCGTTGTTATCCGATTTCTTCCCTATCCGGCGCCTCTTTCATATTCTCCTGTTTCGTGGTAATGATTAATTACTTTTGAAAGAGTAGTTCGGTTAACTTTCAACAAGTTAGCTACGTAACGTTGGCTTCGCCCCTCCTCTGGAAGTGTTACAATTCTTACCACTTCATGATAACTCAAATAGCGTCCAAGACGTTCAGCAGCTATTACAATAAATTCAAAGATTCGAAAATCAACAAGAAACACAGAATACTTGCATTAATTCAGCGTGAAAAGTGAAGAGAAATTGAATGAATACTGATAGTCAAATAAACTAATTCTTGTTTCAGACGTGTTGGATAAATATGGACGCAAATGTTACTACATAGGTAAAATGTTTTCCTTCTCATGTGTCCACGAACATATGTTGACAAAGAAACTGTAATCGAGCTGCTTAATCGATTGTGGGATTCAGAATACCAGGTGATGCGACAACTTTTGTAGTGTGTGTATATATGTGAATTTTAATGGTGTCGCAGTCGTCGTTTATGTGTTTGGTTTTAAGAACCAGTAGCTTTATTGCAACGTTTCGGCTGTGCCGCTTCTGCCATTATCAAGCAATGTGAACTGACGCACTACAAGCAAGCGAGTACTAGTAGTTTACGACTGTATTCGAGATCATACACTTTGTGACCTTAAAATTGAGTACTCAGCTATTTTTGTTGTATTTTGAGCAATCTATCTCATGTCAATTTTGTTTATAAGACATCGATAATATATATATATATATATATATATATATATATATATATATATATATATATATATATATATATATATATATATATATATATATATATAGATGAAAACTCGATTTTTGGTGGTAACTGCAATCTGCACAATTCAAATTGCTGATTTCTCAGAACCGTCAGTTTTCACTTTCCTGGTTTTTGCAAGGATGGTCTATATTTTTTGTGTAGAGAGTTCTAAGGACTCAAATAGTAAATCAGATTTCTTATTTCGTGATCAAACTACTATCTACGCTGCGAAGGGTCTAGTGGAAACTTTGATTGCCAGAAATATTTTGCTGTAAACCTTGAAATATGGCATCTCGTATAAAAGTTTAAATTAGATCGTATAAGGTATTCCACGGTGCTGTTGATTCAAGTTGTAACTACGACATCAGCTACTACCTACAATCACTGTCTCGATTTCATTTAAAGTTCGTAACAGAAAGACGAAACTTTCTGGAGCAAGCACGTAAAAAGTTTCTTTAATCTTTATTTCTGAAACTGAATTCAATATATAAACTTTCTCCTTAACCAACAAAGTCTAAATCCGGTATGCAAAACCTGTAAATTTCTTGTCTGCGTAGACGAATAGTTGGCAATAGACCAAAATGTGCCAGGGTAATTACGGTTCGTTTGAACAACCGACGAGAAAGAGAATGGATGTCGAGTCAGCATTAGCACAAAAGAATTGCGGTTTTCATTTTCATGTTGAATTAACTCAATTAGAATTAGGACGTGATGAATGTAACCAAATGGACGCCAATTTGTACATCTAAACATCAAGGAATGATTATGAAGATATTTTGATTTTTTCTCCGGCGTTTGATTCTATACTTTCGAGAATAATTCACGTCTGAGTTTGAATGTTATTCAGTGAAGTGTATATCAATTTTGTTCTGGATTGTTTTCTAATTGGACCGATTATTTGTCGGCTGATCAAAGAGACATGTTGTACGTCTTGAAATACAGACTTAACTTTCGAATCAAATAGAGGATTCGCGGAAATTTTCATTTTCAAGTTTGAGCCAACGAAATCTAATATTTCTACCGTAGAAGAAAATTTCAGTACCTTACCAAAGGTTAAGGGCTCATTAAATTTTGTAGTCCAATGAAAAAAAGTATAAAGTGTTTAATTTTCTAAAAATTATTTTTAACACCTACGCGTTGGTATATGTAAGATGTATCTGGACACTCATGTGTATTCTTCTACCACTGAAGCAATTTCTGTAAGTGTGAACTCCCAGCGCTGGCGCTGGTAGGCTAGAGGAGTATGTCAGTATCCAGCATTCTGTATTTGCCTTTTGAAAAGTTTGATATGGTTATTAATAAGGATTACTAGTAAGCCGGTAAGTAATGCAAATTTATAATATAAATTAGCTTTTTTAACCATAAACCAAATAAATATCTAAACCATCATCACCATCACATTTGTGCTCAAAGGATGGCAAAACTGGGTAACACTAATGAATGGATCACGATCTGCGACAGTTGGGTGCTGGACACTGGGTGTACAAAAGATTATTTCTAAGGTAGTTTGGGAATGCATTCAGGCACTGGAACAACTGCCATAAACAACCGTACCTGTTTCCTCTGGGTTCCGGGTTACATCAGGATCAAAGAAAATGAGGTTGGGAATAGGCAAGCCTATCTAAGAGCTGAGGATCACGGCCCGCCTTCGGGACCTCAGCCTTTGTTATATAAGCAAGGCTGAGGGACTGGCTCGTAGAACAACATAGGTTGAATGCTCGAGTGTGTCCCAGCCTAAGGCAATGCTAGGTACATCAACTTGTGGAACCTGGACAAGATGAGCACTTGGTGGAACATTCCACAGAAACCTGGAAACTGACCGCATTCCCTATATATCGTGCTACAATAAGGATCAATAGATTTTGGTTGATAAATATATATAAATAAATTTGTATTAGAATCAAGAAAGCAGACAACATTGACTAGTAAGTAATACAGCTGATGTAATACGCGATATATGGTAAATAATGAATGCTCATTTCTGTAAATATTACAAATCATCAAAAACATCTCAATTGATGAACAATTATTTCCTATAAGTTAGTTATCAGAGTAATTCGATGCAATCATGTCTCGAATTGAATCGTTGATGAGAGAACTGAAAACAGAAGCTAAAATGGTTCAGCTCAAATTGATAGACAATTGAAATTCTCGCTTCTGGAACATAAGAATTGTCAGAAAGTATCGGAAAGCATCGAGGGTTTCAACAATCGAGACGATTGATTAAAAGATCTAGCAATCGCATCTTACTAGACTTTCTAATGTTCTTTAATATTCATTTTATATATGCTTTAGAGAGGTCATCAATTTTTCGGCATTGTTTGTAATTGTTCATTTAACTAATGAAGACACTATACCACCACTACACCAAAACTTTAACCTTAACTGTCGACGCGCGTTTCGCTAACTTAGTTAGCATCAGGAGATGATAATATAATAAAAATGAATTTGCCTCTGAAAGTTACACTAATAGTCAAATTCAAAATTTGATAAATTATATGTCAATTTCTTATAAAGTCCGTATGCTTCGATGTCATGCATACTTCGTTTATTGTATAGATATTTGATCTCTGAATCCTGCCATTTTGTTTAGCAAATTGTCTAACTTTCTCTGAAACTGATGATTTTGGTAAATCTAACTTAATAAATTTTGTAAAACAAAAGGACGTTTGCAGGATTTCAGAAACCAAATATCTACACCAACTAATCTAATCTTAGTGGTAAGTTTCACGTACCTACTTTGTTCCGTTGACCGTGAAGTCATCTCAACTATGATGTGAATTTGGAACCTTTGGTGTATGAACAATGAAGACACTATATTACCACTACACCAAAACTTTAACCTTAACTCTCTACGCGCGTTTCGCTAACTTAGTAAGCATCATCCGGAGATGATAATATACTCAAAGTAGTGGTGATATAGTGTCTTCATTGTTCAAACGCAAAAGGTTCCAAAATCACAACAAAGTTGTTTTCCTAATTGTCATTATAATATTACTTTTCACTTTCCAGTCATTATTTTTACTGGTTCTTCTGATTATTTCTATGAATATTATTTGTAGACCACTATTCATATACAATTTCTAAGGGTTGTGTTACTTATAATTAATATTCCTCTCATAAATTCTATGGGGATCACAACATTTTGCAAGCATTATATTTATTGTATGTTGTAATTGTTATTATGAAAATTTTTGGACTATTATTTCCAAAGGATTCTAAATTACTATAATAAAAATTAGTGAAGCGTTATTCAGAATGATTTTTATGATTATCTTTGAAAATACACTCTTCGCTTATGTCTATTATAAATTCAATTAAAGGTTCATAATGTTTTTAGCATTTTTTCAAATGGTGGTTTCAACTTATTATTTCATTTTATAGATAGGTCTTCACTTTTCAGTTACTTGTACTGATGTTTTTGAAATACTGTAACAAAAATATTGAGGTCATCACATCGCAAGAATTCTTTTGATGAATTAAATTTTCTAGTACTTTAGTACACTAACAAAATAGTTGAGACTTGGGAATGCTGGGAAATAATTATTACAGCAAATAAGTTTCATTTAAGACGTAAAAACATTGACGACAAATGAGCAATTTTCAATTAAATCAATTCAGTTCATCTGAAGAATTGTTCAGTGTTGGATGTAAGCTTTTCAACGTGTTAATAAGTGATAATACAGGGCGGAGCGTAAAGGAAGGAGTTTTGAAATGAGAATGACTCAGCTGTTCTTCAACATAGAACATTTTTAATTACGTAAAACGGAAGTATAAATGTTACTATTTAGTGTAGAAAAATGACAAGAATCATGTTCTGAAAAAGACATCAGGCAGTTGACGTCTATGTTCCGCTATGCATTGCTGTAGTCGATTATCAAAGTTCTGCATCACCCAGTATAACAAATCAATGTCGATTGCCCTAACTCCTATTGTGGTGTATTCTTTAACTCTTGCAGATTTCGAGGTTTGTCGACGTAGACCTTAGCCTTCAGGTTTCCCCACAAAAAATAATCACAAGCAGTGAGATCCAGGGAACGAGGGGGCCACAGCACATCACCAAAACGAGAGATTACATGACCAGAAAAAATGAGACTCACAACTTCCATTGAGGCTCTAATTGTATGTGCCGTGGTACCATCCTGTTGGAACCGAACATTTCTTCTGTTCATTCTTGGTCATTCAGGAATGAAAAAGTTCTCCAGCATGAATTTATATCGCTCAGAGTTCACAGGTACTGTCGCTCTCCTCTAATCCTCGAAAAATACGGTCCAAACACCCTAGACGGCTCATAGCGCACCAAACGGTGAATTTCTCACTGTGAAGTTGGAATTGATGCAGTTTGCGGGGTTTTCTGCTGCCAATATCGGCAGTTCTTTTTATTAACCGAACCGCTCAAGCAAAAATGAGCCTTATCACTCAGTATTATCTCTGGTTTATTTTCAACAGCGATTATCATTTGAATTATCTCGGCAAACTGCTGGCGTTGTGCAAAATCACCTTTATTCAGGTGCAGGATAATCATGAGCTTATATGGCTGAAAGTAGAGGTCTGGGTGTAAGATTCTGCGAATAGTTCATCTTCTCATTTGGAGTCCTGCAGCTCGTTTTCGGATAGAGCGCCCTGAACTTTGAATTAAAGCTTGTCTTACACTTTCCACAGAAACTGGTGTCCTCACACTTCGGAGACGTCCTTGAGGTTTCGGATCCATTGCTGATGCAGTCGGTCTGAAATTCTGTAGCTATAAAATAATTATGTCACGTTTCAGAACTGAAGAGTTACGACCAATATTGAAGCGCTAGCGATAGCGCCGCTGCACGACAATGACAGACTCACCGATTTTAAATACTTTTCAACTACGAACGAACTGTTCTTTCTTGTCGAAATATCTAATCTAACCTAACCTAACCAAACCATTGTGAACTAAATGGTAACTCCTTCTGAGTCGAATGACATTAGCTGCTCCCCTCTACTCACTCATTGTTACGTGTACTACCCGTTCCAAAAACGCTCTTCCATTACGCCCCACCCTGTATTTGTTAAACGAGTTTAGTAGGAAAAACAACAAATTGACAATTCATACGTGACTTTATACTGAAGAAAGTATTCAATATTCAATTAATATCATGGAGGCAAATAAATCAACTTCGAATTTTCAACCATCATCCAAGTATGAGAAACTAACAATATTATTTTATTGCTGTTAGAGAAAAAATACTGTGAATAATCTTATTGATGAAATGCACAATAATAATCGTATTATATTGAAAGAAGTGTTCCATTGGATCATCACGCGAAGAAATCAAATTTTCATATTGAATTGGGCTCATCTTTTATTACATCCCGGATCGTTAAAAAATGCCACATTCGTGCTGCGTTACATCGACTCAGTGGTAGACAGGATGATTAATGAAACTCGGAGAAATACAACCTGTTTCAGTGAAAAATGGGCCGATGGATTTGTAGAATCAGTTTATTCACTCTGATTTTATGATGTTATTTCAAAAAAATCAAATATATTTGCGTTAAATTACTGAATGCGGTAAAGCAATATATAATCAAATATATTACTAGGCAATGCATACCTGTAATATATTTTATATTCCTCATATGTTTCATATATTTGGATGCCATCAATTATGAAACATAATAATATAACCCTTACCAATCAATAGTAGCATTATGTGTATTCCACATAATTTCACATCAATTTTTGTTATGAAATATTGAATCAAACTGCGTATAACAAAAAATAGAAGAAACTTCTGATAAAAGGGCTTATAAAGTAAACTTTGTCTGAGAAAAGTCATAATACAACAATCGTCGTCATTAATTTGATCGGAAAACAGGTATGAAGAACATTACAATGTTTGAAAACGTTGATATATTCGGAAATTATGTGTATTTTCACATTAAACTCTTTGTTCCATTTCTATTGAAGTGTGATTCCACAGTAAAAACACTGAGACAGATCAATATTCGATTCGAAAAAGGAAGTTTTTGAGGTTAATTCTTATTTGTCTCCCATGAAACTTCGTTTGCTTTTGTGAAATAGTGAGTACTTTCCTTTCTTCGCGATTTATGCAAGGACACACTTTACAACAAATATGAAAACGTCGAAGAGTTATAAAAATAATAATAATATACTCTTTATTCACTGGCAGTAAGCACAACATGGAATATGTCATCACAGTAACATTGATACATATATCAACAATTTAAAATAAATCAGATCTAAACCTACATACTAAAAAATACATAAAATATACAAAAACATTAAAACGTGATCTGATAATAACATTATCATTATTCCAGCGTAAAAGACTGAAAAACTTAATTCCTAAAATTCATCTGCACTGTGAAATACGTTTTCTAATAAAATCTCTCTAACTCTATTCTTAAAAATTAGTCTGTTCTTGCCATTTTTTATTTCAGAAGGCAGGAAAGGTGATTGAATATCTTAATGCTCATGATGTAATGCTCATGATGTAATGCCCTCCTGGAGCAAATGTCAGCCTGTGATTGGGCAGTCTCAGCGTATCAGGGTACCTGATCGCTCTTTCAGAAATATCAGCCGAACTCGAGAACTCTTCTCTTTGATCAAGGACATACGTAAGACAATTCAAAATATACACCGATACCACGGTCAGTATTCCGAGCTCTTTGAAAAATTTCTTACATTGATGCCTATATGGCTTGAAACAAATGGACCGAACTATTATTTTTTACAAAACTAAGACAACATTCAATTTGACGGAGTTTTCCAGCTCATTATACCATAATTTATCAACGATCCAACATATGCATGGTAAAAGGAAAGCATAACCTTCCTGCTAACGAAGTTCCTCAGTCTACAAACCAAGAAAAATTTAGAAGAAATTTTTTCCAGGAGTGGATCAATCTGAGTGTCCCACCTCAAGTCAGAATCCAGATGGATGCCTAGAAATTTTACGCTATTGTTCTGCCGAATACAATTGCCCTCGACCACAACGCGTAAGCATGAGTCAATTTTAGAAGTAGAAAACTGTTTCAGACTCGTTTTAGATTCCTTCAAGACCAAGGCATCTGCACTATAATAATTATGCATTGTTTCCGTACCATTGTTACAGAGAGCGGCCAACTCGTGGATTGACGAAGAGGCAAACACTTCCGTTGCACAGTCAGCGGAAAGAACCAGAAACTGATCAGACTTCTTGAAAATATCATTAATGAATACGATAAATAGGAGTAGACCAAGGTTGGAGCCTTGCGTAACTCCACGCCTAATGTCTGTCAGATTTGAAAAATGTTCACCTCCCTCCTCACGCAGAACAACCCTCTGCAAGCGGCCCTCAGAAAAGACCTCAGCGATTCACAGGCATTATCTCTGACACCCGTGCTCCATAGTTTAACGAGGAGATGTGCATGCTGAAGAGTGTCGAATGCTCTTGTAAGGTCGTATAGTTGTGCAGCGATTTTATCCTTACCATCGAGTTTTTGATAATCTGATTTACAAGACTGACAATTGCATCCAGAGTGGACACTTTTTTACGGAAACCTTAATGAATCTAGGAAATGCACTATTTGATTATGATAAGCTTTCTTGAAAACCTTTGAAAAGACAGACAGGATGGAAAGGGCCTATAGTTCGAAATTTTAATGCATCATTTTTGTAAATCCTTTCCTCTATATACATATATATATATATATATATATATATATATATATATATATATATATATATATATATATATATATATATATATATATAGGAGAGGATTTACAAAAATTTGTATGATTGTATTTACAATAAATGCTTATATCTATGATTTTGGTGTGTGTCAGAAAAACACAAGTGTCAGCTCAGGAAATGTAACAGGGAACCATACTATCTTGTATATGATGAAAATATACAACTAGTGTAATTTTATTGCATTTCAGGCTGCAGCAATGTATTTCCAACAACAGACTATTGATCCTATCGTTATATTATAGAAAACAAAGTAGCTTTTTGGAAGTGTATAACACAATAACGAAAATTCAAACACGATCCTCACAAAAACCTATGCCTTAATGCCTAGAGCTTAGAGAGGAATGGTGTTTGCAACTAGTATTTGGAGAGAGTTACAAACTAAGGTTGTTTTGGACTGATGAATGCCGTATAAGTAATGCAGCAATTTCCAGTCGCCATATCAATCGGTTCTAGACAACCGAGAACACTTTCGAAATAGTAACTTCATGGAAATAGGACATGTTTGGTTTGTTCTTTTATAAATTTCACGACAATATCTATGAAGCAAGATATGTTGCTATTTTGGATAATTGTCTTGCACATCTTCTAAAGTACATTTAATGAGCATGGTCATAAGAGCTGCCTAGATAGTGAGGTAGATAGAAAGATTTGTTCATTCTAATTTGTAACTTACAATGAACTACAAATTATGCCTGAGGCGAAGAATATATTGATTCAAAAAACAGTCACGTTATAAATGCTTTGAACTTATCATAAGGATACGAATTTCAATTTACAAAAATTAAATAAATGAATGATATTTCTTGAGACAAAATAAAATGAACAGCTGATCAGATATTTTATTATAGTTTTCAGTATTTATTTGAGTTTGACCTTCACGAAATCTTGTATGTTTTGTTGTATATAGTTGTGAAATGCTGGTTGTTTTCTACGTATTGTATGGAGTAATTTGTTTCTTGTCTTTTTATCATATCGTGTGCATTTTCTATAAGAAAGTACGATTAAATTTCATAGATATCAAGTCCTATCAATTACGGATCATTTAATCATGCTAATTTTAATGGAATATATCAGAGTTATTTTGACAAAGATGATTGCTTCATAGATGTATAAGGCAGCTAGTGTAAGTATGTTATTTTCGATTAAATGATTCTTACAGTTATCAGTGCTTTTCAGGTTCAACATCGATCTTAAGCATATCTTTTGGAATTTGAAAATACGAGACGCATTTTAGAATTCCACCTAAGAATGATTCCGTACCGGATGCAGGATTCCACCTTTGCTTGATAACACATGATGACTGGTTGGAGGTTAACATGTACTTTGATCATTTAAGGGCACTGCAACCGCAAGATGTTGTACATGGATGGACTAGTCGAGCCTAGAATCGATGGTCACACCCAGAAAACGCATTTCTTCAACAGATTGAATATTTTTCCGTTGTGTGTTACAGAGATTTTTCTTTCACAATTTTTGTTGAACGAAAAATCCAAGAACTGTAATCTTTGAATATTAACCTCAAGATTATTATTATTTATGATGAAATATTTTTCTAAGGTTATTAAATTAGTAGAACCTTTAAATTTCAATCGATCTTGATTACTACCACTCATTTCAACATTTTTGTCATCTATAAATTGTAAAGTATATAGAGTAGGGGCCCAAGAATCGAACCTAGAGCAACTTCTGCTTCAGTTCTCAACAGTTTGGGGTTTATATGTTTTCAACAT
Organism: Cryptolaemus montrouzieri; assembly: GCA_013387265.2. Taxonomy (NCBI): domain Eukaryota; kingdom Metazoa; phylum Arthropoda; class Insecta; order Coleoptera; family Coccinellidae; genus Cryptolaemus; species Cryptolaemus montrouzieri. The sequence continues at coordinate 46,666,363 of JABFTP020000124.1, read as the reverse complement.
ATTCAAATTCTAACCTAGTCAAAACGAACGTACCGAAAGGAAATACTTGAATAAAAATTTCAAAATCATTAGATAGTGTATAATACTTCCATATAATGGAGTCTGTTTTCAATTTGGGTACATTTGTCAAAAAACATCCCAAACACAATATGCCAATTGCGAACTGAGGAATACCTGAATTAACTTAATTCGAAATATAGAAGCTTTAAATAGAAGATGCAATTAGTTTTTACAGGATAATGAAAACCAAAATTCAATAATATATATATGGATAAGAATTGAAGGCTATATGAAGGACAATTGGTGCGTTTTGAAAGTTTGTACCTTCAATATATTGTACTTTCTTCCGATCGCTTCCTGATTTGACAATTTGGTATAATAAATTCAGTCAAGTTTTTCGTGAGTCTCTATTTTGACAGAAAACATGTATGTTTTATCGTTTTGAGAGCCGACATAACAGACATAACAGACTTACAGAATTCAATCGAAATAATATAATCCTGTTGTCATAAATTGTTAAAAATCTCATAAATTGTTAATAATCTCTGGAAGTCAGCTCGCTCGCAATTGTAGCTTCATTTCATTCGCTTTAACTGAATAATTCTTGATGTCTTAAGGGTCTGAAGAAAACTTTCCTCTTCCTTTTCAAAATTCGATGAAAATTGTGTTTTTCAATATCGAATAATATTATTCTTCGAAGAATATGAGATGAGAAATATATATATATATATATATATATATATATATATATATATATATATATATATATATTCTGCTAGAGAGTTTTGACTAGAAAAGCTGTATTTTCCGAGAAAAAAGTTTTGAATAATATTGGAAACACGATTCATACGTTTGCGGCTTGCGGCATGGGCGAAAGTTTGAATTTGTGATTGAGATTTTTCTGCCCAAGAAAGTGTTTTGGTAATTTTTTAGATTAAATTTTCACAGAACAATCGATATATTCTTGAAAATAAAAGAAAAATATGTGTAATTCAGGTGATAAATATGAAATGTTCCAATAAAACAAGATTCATCTCATATAGAATAGTATCTAGACGATGTAGAAATTGCTTTTGTGAAGATTAAATAACGGCGGAGATGTTTGGATAAAATGCACCGTAGGTGTTAGAGTGAAACACATGAATTTGTCTACAGATAGTACCCATTTCTGGTAAAAACTTTCTAGCATCAATAATAATTGAAATGCCCACCAAATTGATACACACTGTACCATGGCTATATCACTTTAAATTCCAACATAAAGAAAAATATTGATTTTTATGTATAGGATTGAAAGAACATAGTTCGGTCATCCTCTAATGATTGATCACGCTCAGGTTTTACAAAATTGAATTTTGAAATTGCTGACGCTTACTATAATAAAGCTTGTGAACACCTGATTTATTTCCCAGTAAATTTCCCATTTTATTTATGCTCCTATGAAGGTAAGTATTTTCTATGCAATTTTGATTTTGTGACTCGAAAGAAGCGCTTTGAATTAATTATAGGCTTTACAAATGAAAATACTTACTATTATACTAGTTATTATTATTTATTATCGTGGACTTATGCACTATCTCAGCTAGTAGCTGGATATAATTTACCTTTCCCAGATTTAGCAATCAAAGGGAATAGGCTCGATTACAATATACTTGACATATATATATATATATATATATATATATATATATATATATATATATATATATATATATATATATATATATTTATTATTATTATTTTCATTTCCGACTACACCAGAAACACTATGGAGCACAAAATATTAACACTGAATTCTTTATGCTTTACAATATAGAAATACCCATTTTAAAAAAAATCGCTCGGTAAATAACTGAGATAATAAGCCGTTCCGTTACTTTTGCCTAAACCTTTATATATATTATGTGAAACCTGACTAGTACACCCTTCGACATAATACGTTATATATGGCTTTTGTACATTAAATGCTTTGATTCGATTCAATACAATTTACATTAATTTTATAACCACCAAAGCTCCGGAGAATATATACGAAACATATATCTCTCTCTGGTATTGCGCCAAATCATGTTTCCCAATCATGAATCTCCCGGTTCCTGAAGAAACTTTTCCGTTTGCTTAACATTCAATTGTATTTCATTTTTTTCATTAATCCTGCAGGAAATCATCAAGGTATCCGAAATACTTTCAAACTGTTAACCCAAACATTTCGTGAAATCGTAAAATATGATAATATCATTTCGTTCAATTTACGCTTAGGTTCTTTAGTTGAAATAAAAATATTGTCCAGGAAATAAAAAACCACAATCGACTAGGACAAATATTTAAATAAGATTTGAATATAATTTGACAAGTACCTCAGTTTTATCATTCTCGTATAATTTACCCCAAGAAATTATACCTCGAAAGATAAATACTGAGCTTAATTAACCATAGCACCTATTTCAACATACTCCACGAAGCTCTAAAGCGTAGCTTCACGACATTTCTCCGCAAAATACATAAACCCATTGAAAATTTCATGAGCGTTCGAGTTATAATTCGATTTTCCTAATTTACGATGCAGCAGTAATTTTCGGAATTATTTTTGGTTCCAGCCATTGGCCAGTGCAGAGGATAATCGGATAAGCAATGCAACGAAACGCTCTTCGTATCATTAACTATTTCAAACTAAGCCCCATAGAGCTCGCAGAATGAATTTATTATTAATAATTATAAAAGATGATTTGTTGAAATGCGTATCTTAATGCATTTAAAAATATTAGATCTGTATTTTTTCAGTACTCACTGCATTTAAACTAAGCATTCAATTTATTGAATGATAGAGGTGATGCTAAATTTATTTTCTATACAGGGTCTGATGAATGAGTACGAAAGATTTCATGGGGAAATTTTTCAAGCGCCATTCTGTGACTAAAAATTCCCTTGAAATATGTCCGCTGAAGCTGTGAGATCAAACGAAAACGAGATCAAAGAAACAATTATGAAAGTCTATAGGGAGGTACTTCTTCAGAGGTCGTATGTTTTTTCTAAGCTACAATTATCTTTCAGTATGTCCCGGGTAAATCAAAGCTTCATTTTTCAATTCCTATATATCCTGCATCAAGATGGAGGTTTATTTTAACGCCGAAATAGCCCTCATGCATTTGATCAACGACCATTCTATCATTTGAATTTGGGAGGCTTTTACTTGGTAGAATTCCATTATCAATAATAGGAAGAAGTAATGTGTTTTTAGGAATTCCACTGAATAATTGTGATTCGTAACGCGTTTCACTACACCGTAGCTTCTTCAGACGAATGAATGTACAGAAAGTATGACAACTATATATAGATGAGAATGAGAATATGAATACAAATGTTCTTAGGTAATTAAAAGCTTATTGGGTTGCTTCTTATTAAGTGGTTATTGATGCCAGGTATATCCAATAAAATTAAGGAATCGATTGCTTCCTAAAGAGATTCAATAGGTATGAAGGGCTCAAATCGACTTGTTCATTGATGAGTCTACCTGAGTGTTTCTGTTTGGTGATTTCTGAAATTTCCGAAAGATCTACCTTCCAATATTTATTATCTGTATGCAAAATTTCAAACTGTGGGTCGAAGGTGTCAAAGTGTTTATATTTGAAATGTGTTAATGTACTGATATTCCAATATTAAAATTTTATGTGTTCTACCAATGTAGAAATTATTACAGTCATTGCAGTTCAATCTATAAACACCTGACTTATTATTTTTATGTGATTTGGTTTAATTATTTTTTATTTATTCGTCTAAGCTATTATTAGTTTACTTAACTATGTTGAAATTATTTCTACTCAAGAATGATTTCAGTTTCTCACTTGTAATGCAAACGTAGGTTAAGATGTTGAATTTTTGTTTCAATTTATCGACGGGTTAAACTTCATTCAATGCGTTCTACTTTGTTTTTATTCAAAATGTTATTCATTATTATGGGATTGTAACCTATATGTTCAGCCCTTTGTTTAATTAAAGTTAATTCTTTGTTGAAATTGACAAAGGGATGTTAATCAATCTATGAATAGAACTGTTGAATACTGACATTTTATGGTGATACCGATGACACGACGAGTTATGTATTATAATATTTGTATGTGACGGCTTATGGTAAATTGCGAGAACATGTTTTCAATTTTCATTCGAAATTTTTACGTCTGAGAAATTTATTGAAATATTGCTTTCTATTTCGATTTTAAAGTCAATTTTTGGATGTAATGAATTTTTATGTTTTTCGAAAATTCTTAACTGTCTGTTTTGTGAAGCAAATAATGATATCATCTATATAGCGATACCAGTATAAACAATACTTACTAGTGGATGATTATGAATCAATTTCTCTGAATTATTCATGAATATTTGAGCTAACAAAACTTAACGGATTGCCCATAATCAAGCCGTCTTCACTAGTATATAATATTTGTTATTGAAATGGAAATAATTTTGGTCTAAACAAACTTGTAATAATGAAAGAATATCTGATTTAATGATCGTATTGTCATGATTCTTCTTTAATAATTCTTCAACTAACTAGTACATATCTTCCAGAGGAATGTTGGGAAATAGATTTTCAACGTCGAAAGAAATGAGTTTGGAATTAGGTGGTTTAATGGTATCTTTGATGTTGGCAATTAATTTGTATGTATTTTTGACCGAAAATTCAGATTTAAAATTGCAATGCTTTATTAGCAAGTTGTTCAGGAATTTTGAAAGTTTTAAAAGGTGCCGTTACATAAGAAACAACAGGTCTACTAGGGTTATTAGGTTTATGAAGTTTTATCACTGAATATAATTCGGGGATCGGAGTTAATGGATTTATGTTTTCGTGTTTTGTAATTACTGATATTTGTGTCGAAATTACAATTTTAAACTCTTTCTGAAATTTAGCAGTAGGATCCTTAGTTGATGTTATATTATTTTCGGCTGTAAAAAATGCTTCAGCTTTTGAAATATAATTGGTTTTAAGCCGGCTAGGTGGCGTATGAGATATGATGCTCGTATCCTACGCAGAGTTACCTGGGTTCAATCCCCACAAAGTCGGTGTGATTTTTCGGATTCTGGGAATCGCTTGAGTGTCCATCTTTCGGAGTAGATGTAAAGCTGTCGGTCCTGTCTAACAGAGATGTGTTGGACATTAAAGATCCCTTTCCTCGACACGAAAGGGGTTCGGCAAAATTCCGGTTAGTGAGGTGACAGAATTCCCCGGAAAGTCATTAGAAACAGAGCACGTTGAAGGAAAAACATACAAACAATAATTTGTTTTGATAATCGCGATGACGATGTTACCTTTATCTGCTTTAGTGAATACTAAATCGTTGTCGGTGCTATTTTCAAGAATGAAACTTATTATTTTTCAATCTAAATTGAAATTAGGTAAAAAAATATTATCTTTGGAGTTTTGGCGGGTGATGTTGGGGACAATAACTAAGTGTTCGAGATTAGTTTCAGTATGTTTTGGATGTAAATTATGAATTGAATCCTTTTTCTAATAGATCTTTTTTGTGGTTGTGAAAAATCGGTATCAGTTTAATTAGTGAATCTGTGAAGAAATATTCAGTGGAAGGTTTGGGTGGAGAAATTTTGAATTTGAGTACTCAGAATATATGGTTCTTCTCAATGTGCTTAAAGTACAGATGACTGCCAATTACATACGGTTAAGGACACACAACAACAGTGGAGCAGCAAGCAGAGCAATCGAGAAAGATCATTGCATATGAATCAAAGAGTATATGAAGATTCAGTACAACAGGAGGATCGTTGCCAACATATATTTGAAGGTAATCCATACAGAAGAATTGTTTAGATTACACCCTGTTGAGTTGGATATTTTAGACTCTGAATCCAGATACGATGTCAAAATTTTAATTCATAAAAAGTTGCAGCAACAACAAAGTTGAATTACCTAAATTCAAAATTTCTCCAGCCAAACCTTCCACTGATAAATTTTCTGTATACATACATTCTTTCTTATTAGTGAATCTGATACCGATTTTTCACAACGACCAAAAGATCTATTAGAAAGAGGGTTCATGCATAGTTTACATCCAAAACATACTAAAACTAGATTTGAACAGTTAAGTATTGACTGCGGAATCTAAATACTGCAAAGATAATATTTTAGCTGAACATCAAACAGAAAAAATCATCAAAGAAGACTTTAGAAATTATCACCTCATTGCAAACCCGATTATAAGATAATAAAAACAATTCGTGAAAATAGTACCAAGAACGATTTAGTATTCACTAAAGCAGATAAAGCTAACACCGTCATCGCGATTAGTAAAACCGATTATATCTCAAAAACCGAAGAATTCTTAACAGCCGGAACCTATATAACATCAACTAAGAATCCTACCGCTAAATTCCAGAAAGAGAATAAAAACGTAATTTCGACAGAAAAATCAGTAATTACTGACCACGAAAAATATAAATTCATTAACTTCAATCCACAATCCCCCGAATTATATTCGTTGATAAAACTTCATAAACCTGATTACCCAATTAGACCCGTTGTTTCTTATGTAACGGCACGTTCTTTCCAACTTTCAAAATTCTTTAACGACTTGCTAAAAAAACATTGCAATTTCAAATCTGAGTTTTCGGCCAAAAATTCATACGAACTTATTGCCAATATCGAAGATAACATTATACCACCTTATTCCAAACTCATCTCTTTCGACATTAGAAATCTATTTCCCAACATTCCTTTGGAAGGTACGTACTACTTTGTTGAAGAATAATTAAAGAAGAATCATGTCAATACGATCATTAAATCAGATATTCTTTCATTAGTACAATTTTGTTTAGATCAATTAGATCAATTTCAATAACAAATATTATACTAGTGAAGACGGTTTGATTATGGGCAATCCATTAAGTCCTTTGTTAGCAGAAATATTCATGAATAGTATAGAGAAATTAATTCATAATCATCCACTTAGTGAGTATTGTTTGTGTTGGTATCGCTATGTAGACGATATCATTATTTGCTTCACAGGAACAGATGGACAGTTAAAAATTTCCGAAAATATTATAAATTCTTTTCATCCAAAAATCGAGTTCAAACCCGAAATGGAAATCAATAATTCAATAAATTTCTTAGACGTCACAATTTCGAATGAAAATGGAAAACGTGTTTTCGTAATTTGAAATAGGCCGACACATACAGATATTATAATACATAACTCGACGTATTATCCGTATCAACATAAAATGTCAACATTCTACAGTTCTTTTCATAGATTGATTAACACCCTTTGTCACCAGAAAATTTCAACAAAGAATTAAACTTAATTGAACAAATAGCTGAAAAAATGGTTGCAATCCCAAAATAATAAATAATATTTTGAATAAAAACAAAGGACAATAGCATTGAGTGAAGTTTACCCTGTCGATAAATTGAAACTAAAATTCAACACCTTAACCGTTGGCATACAAGTGAGAAACTGAAACCATTCTTACGTAGCAATAATTTCTACATAGCTTTCCAAAATAATATAATATAAAATAAAATATATAAAATATAATAAAACTGAATCAGATAAAAATGACGAATCAGGTGTTAATAGATTGAATTGCAATGACTGTAATAATTTCTACTTTGATAGAACACATAGAAATTTTAATATTGGAATATCGTAACATGAACGCAGTTCTTCAAATAAAAAATCAGATTCAAATTACGCTAATCATCTCCTAGAAAATGGTCACTTTTTCGACCCACAGCTTGAAATTTTGCATACAGATAATAAATATTGGAAGGCAGATCTTTGGGAAATTCTAGAAATCAACAAACACAAACGCTCAGGTTTACTCATCAATGAACAAGTCGTTTTAAGCCCTTCACCTCTATTGAATCTCTTCAGGGAGCGATCTATTCCTTAATTCTATTGGATATACTTGTCATCAATAACCACTTAAGAAGGAGCAACCCAATAAGCTTTTAATTACTTAATAACATTTGTATTTATATTCCCATTCTTATCTATATATATTTGTCATAATTTCTGCACATTCATTCGTCTGAAGAAACTACAGTGTGATGAAACGCTTTACGAATCGCCATTATTCAGTAAAATCTCAGAAAACACAATACTTGTTTTTATTATTTACCTTTCTAACGGTTATTTCTTTAAAGCGTAGGGTAGATATGCTGAAATGTTCCCTCAACGTATCACTCCTCATCATGCTGTGTTTGGACGGCTTCATTAGGTTGAACTAGAAAACATGAATGTAGTCACTACCAGGATATTAGAACACAAGAATTAGAAGAAGCTGTACTCAATTTCATTGACGAGCAAATCGATACCAGCATTAGGAATATTTCTTTACAGCTACATTTTAAATGTATGACGGTATTTGCCACCTTAAAACAAGTGGTCTTATATCCAGGCGTAATTTTCCTAACAGTCATGTATGTTCGCCTAGGATGCTGGAGATGATTTTCTGAATTTCCAGAGTATATTTAATTCACGGACGAAGCTAGTACTCCAAGAGATGCTTTTACTAATAACCACATATGAGCGGAATAAAATGTTCAACGCTTCTTTGAAGCTCCTCAACTGGAACAATATTCTTTGATTGTGTGGATAAGAACGATTGGGGATCACCTTATTAGTCCACATTTCCTATACATAATGGAGAGATTCATACATTAAGTTTCTAAACGAAGAGTTGCCGGATCTACTTGATCCTAGTCCTATAGGTGACAGGGCGGGGATGTAGTACATCCATGTTGGCCCTTCTGTTTATTTTAGTACAAGAGCAACTTTTGAACGAAATATATCCTAATTGCTACATAGGCCCAGGAGGACCCCAATTTTGGCCAGCTCCTTCACCTGATTAGATTCCAATAGATATTTTACTGGGGACATTTGAAAAGTTTGGTTTACAGGATTCCGGTACAAGGCATAGAAGACTTAAGAAATCGCATTATCATTTCTTGTAGACTTCCTCTGCATTATGTTTTCATCAAACACATGAAATCGATCAATTTTTTACTCAAAATCTGTGCCAGATACGGGAGAAATAAAGAAAATAAAAATAATTAATATTAAATCAAATTTGTTCGAAGCGTACTAAAAAAGCTGTACGTATAGAAAGAACACGTATCCCCTGAAAAAGTACCACCCTGTGTAGATTTTCGTAATTGTTCCAGTGATCTGATTATGTAAACTTTGAAAAGGCACCTATGAACTGCATTTGAACCGAGTATCTGAAAAGCTGAAGTAATCATCAAAAGATAAAATTGAAAAAATCTGGAGATTTCAACACTCTGTATTTTGGTTATAAAGCGTTTGCGGATATATGGACATATATTAATGGGATCTTTTCGTCATACAATGGCTTTAGGAATCACCTCGCGAAATCGTACACACTTTCATTTACACCCTGTATATTCAAACCTGTTTTGAATCATGATTAGAAAATCATTATTTTCAAGAATTGAATACTAGTGGCTGTTACGTGATGCAAATCCATTTCAAATGATGAAAGAAAATCTAACCTAACCTAATTAATTCATTCGTGACGCATTTCGACGACACCTCGCCTGCATCAGACAGATAGAAAATTTTAAATTTGCTATTTCCAGATGTTCTCAGAAAACGAGTTCGTGCTTATCGAAGCAGAAGAATTACTGTCGGTGTTTTACTACTTCTTTCATCAATTTACGAAGGCATTTAAAATAATGGTAAGTAGTCAGACAATAGAAGTAGAAAAATGACATCGAAAATGAATTAATTAACACTCGGAGGCAAAATTAGCGGAACACTCGAAAATTTAACCAAATTCGAAGTTCGATATTTTTCCTAAATCTCAACCGATTTAGATGATTTGTTCGGCAAATTATAGATAAACTCTTCTGCTTTGTAGAAATTATAAGAGAAAACAAAAAAAAATTATACGGGGGCAAAACTAAATGTGTTTTTTTTGTCAAAAATTCGTAACACCCTGTGGAATTTCGTGGTCCGAGTTGAAACGTACAATATCATGGTCTGTCAAGACACATCTTCCTATAGTAACGCCCTTCTTGTTTCATGCGTTTATCTCTATTTTTGCAAAATATATTCAATTTCAAGTGGAAAATCACCATTTTGGAGAAATTCCATCGAATCAAGAAATTGTCATTAAAATTCGTCTATCAATTTGGAATTTTCCTATTATCACTCAGGCGTGTCGAAATTGTCGTTTGCGATTTTTAAGTTCGAATTGCATTAGCTATTGATGACAATTTGGTTAATTTGGTGAAAATTAGGAATTCATAGGATATAACAGTCGGTAGGTATTAAAATACACAACCGAATTCAATTGACAAAATTTTTCATTTACACAAGTGCACACCTTTTTTTATCAAATATGAAATACAACATACGTTTTTTTGTATATGACCACATTTGCACTTGTTTAAAGAATGAGAGTTTTCCATTCTTTGATTTGATACAAATTCGATCGGTTGCGGTGTTTTGTGATTCTTTTACTGTTTACGATTTGAAACGGTATTTTTCATTCAGAATGAGAGATTTACCACCAAATTCAGTAGCAAGGGCAGTTACATTGATCGAGGAAGGGCGCACCTACCGCTCAGTCGGTACCATGTTGAGTGTCTCGACGTCGGTTAACCATCGAATCTGCCGACGTTACAGGGAAACTGGATTGTACGTGAGGAGGCGAGGACAAGGAAGAAATCGGGCAACCCGCGCTATACATGACCGTTTCATCGTCAATCAAACCATAAGAAATCCTCGTCTTAATGCTGTTCAGGCACGTAACCTTTTACAAGCAGTGGATAACATTAACGTCAGTGTGAGGACAGTCAGAAGACGATTAAATGAATTTGGTCTGAGATCATACGCGCAAGAAAGAGCACCAAGACTCGATAGAGCCCATTGGGTAGCAAGATTGGCGTTTGCTAGGAAGCATGTAGCATGGACAATTAATCAGTGGAGACGAGTTTTATTTAGTGATGAGAGCCGATATTGTGTGAATTTCGTGGATGGTAGAGATAGAATATGGAGGCATCGAGGGGAACGGTACAGTCAAGCGAACTTCGCAGGAACTGAGCAATACGGTGGAGGGTCAATTATGATATGGGGTGGCATATGCTTGGGAGTACAAACAGAACTGGAGATTATTGGCAATGGATCACTTAATGCCCATCGGTATATAACAGAAATCTTGGAGCCCCATGTTGTGCCTTTTGCTCCTTACATAGGGGAAAATTTCCTTCTTATGCACGATAACGCGCGCCCTCATACTGCGCGCATGGTGATAGAATATCTCAATGAAGTTGGGATCACACGAATGGACTGGCCGTTGCGGTCACCGGATTTAAACCCGATCGTACACGTTTGGGACATTCTTGGAAGAAGGGTTCGACAACGGAATCCAGGCAACGTTGAAGAGCTGACATTGGCTTTGGTGGAAGAGTGGGACAACATACCTCAACATATGATAGACAACATCATTGGGAGTATGCGAAATCGTACGCGCTGTAATAAGAGCTCGGGGGGGTCATACTCGCCACTAAAATCAAATGTTTTTTTTGTGGGTCATCATGAACATTTTTCTCAACATGTTCATTTCATTTCACGAGTGTAACGCCAGGATAGACACCTGCTCTCAATTTTGGACAAGAATGATAATTATTATAGAGTGTCACACAAAAAATTCAAAATAAATGTGCAAAATCAACGTTTTTTCCAGTGTACTTCGAGTTCTCCCGAAGCGTGAAATTGGCCAGTGAATTTCAAAAATTTTCATTTCGTTAGATTTCCGCTTCTCTAATTCTGATTTTATTATTTGGCTAACCTCCGATATTATGCACCTACGCAAGATTAAAAATAAATTCTTGAAATTTGTGACTTTTCGCTTCAAATTGAATATCTATTGTAAAAATAGAGATAAATGCATAAAACAAGAAGGGCGTTACTGTAGGAGGATGTGTCCTGACAGACCATGATATTGTACGTTTCAACTCGGACCACGAAGTTTCACAGGGTGTTACGAATTTTTGACAGAAAAAACACTTTTAGTTTTGCCCCTGTATAAAATATTTTTTCAAATTTTTTGTTTTTTCTTGAAGGTTAGGTTAGGTTAGGTTAGGTTAGATTTGTTTTCTTTTCTCTTATAATTTCTACAAAGCAGAAGACTTGATCTATAACTTGCCGAAGAAATCATCTAGATCGATTGAGAATTAGAAAAAATATCGGACTTCGAATTTGGTTAAATTTTCAAGTGTTCCGCTAATTTTGCCTCCGAGTGTACTACTCAACATATCACACTACTAAACTCAACAATTTTACAAATTCCTCATATACTCTATCTCGAGCATAAGTCCTGGGTTTTGTTGTTAATCGATTCGATACCAATTCAGTGCAACAAACTTGAGAAACCTATATCAAGTAGCAAAATAAAAACGAAATGAGTTCTCCTGAACTTCCAGCAAGAACAGTTTTGTTTTGTTTCACAAAACTAATCCGCTAGGTGGATACTCAAATATTCAACAGTATTGTTAACATCTCAAAATGTAGATCGGATTAAATCTCACTCGATGAAGTTTTAATGAAGTGTAGCATTTTATAACGTAGCACATTGTTTCCTTATGCATCATTCAGTGGAAACAGCACATTGCTTATTTGAATTGCGAATGAATAGTAAAATGACGATTGAAATCTAAGGAGTCCCCATGAGATCACATAACAGTGAATCAGCGAATCAGTGAATCTCGTAACTTTCATTAGCAAAATTCATGTGATGGATCTATAATAACAATAATAAATGAACTTGGTGTTTCTGGAGTAAAGGCAATAATATTAAGTGGTGATAAATAATAAAGTGGAGAGCTAGTTGGAACGAGTTGTCATTGTTTCATTTATTTTTTCGTTCACGATCTATGTACAGGCTATTTTATAAATTTTGTAGAAATTTTAATGATCCATATCTACCAAGCAATCAATCTTATTTCTTTCGCATTTCTTGAGTGTATTATATAAATGGACCGGAATGAAATTTCCTTATGAAGGAAAAAACAAGACCGAATTAAAAATTTGAGAATTTTGGAACTTTATTCATTGGTTCATCTTTGAGTGGATATTCAAATTCCAAGTTTTTAGAAATATACAGGGATATCATCCGGGGCCGTCCGTTAAAAACTTTTTGAGTTCCAATTACAATATCAAGCTGAAATTTTATACGCGGCCATAACTAGCGATTTAAAATTGGAGTGAAATATTTTCGAAGTGATACCATTTATTTTACTCATAGACAGTAAATTTGTAAATTGATTATTGAATTGCCTGCGATTTCTACTCTCTCGTTTTTGACATTCTAAAATGAATTAAAAAAAGATTAAATATATTTTCTTTTGAATAACCAGTGGTTTTATTCCAAATGTGTTGTATTTTTTGGATATTTTCAATCTGAAATAACGACAATTCTTGTTGAAATATCAAATTCGAATGAACGAAGTGACAAGTACATTAATTTTAGGCACCTGTCAGGTGCGAGTAGACAGTTCAGCTACTTGATTCAAATATTTCAAAGCATTCTCTGTTAGTTCTTGCAGAATCATCAAAATTCAATATAATACCAAATTATTTCGGAACTATAAGAGATGAGTATAGTACATGCTGATACAATTCCATCTGAAATTTGACCCTTCATCTGATGGCGATATTAAAATTGGCACGTGCCATTTGAAAAAATTGAGTTATTGCTGTTAGAAAAAGGCTAAATTAAAGAAATCATACAAAACAGCGCAATAAACATTTGACATGACTTGAAAAATTTCTTGATCTTCTATCCAACCAAACCAAAGTTGTGTCTGTAGTTCAAAAGATCTACGAGCTACAATTTTTTAAATGTTCCTCAAAAATCGAGTTTATAACAAAAATAATTAAATCTGTCAAAAGTTTTGAAAGATAAGTGCCAACAACTTGGGTATTCTATGCCTAGATGTGCCATTTGGAATAACTAAGTGATGACCCACTTCCGGTATAAAAAGGAATGGTATCACTTCGAAAATATTTCACTTCAATTGGAAATCGCTAGTTATGGCCGCGTATAAAATTTCAGCGTGATATTGTAATTGGAACTCAAAAAGGTTTTAACGGACGGTCCCGGTGGATATCCCTGTATATTGAATATGAAATAATCTGCAACCTTGATCCCTGAAATTTCTTTTCCATGAAATCCTCATATCAATGATCATTTCCAAATCAGATTATTCACGAGGATTAATAATGCAGCGATATATGTTTTTCCATACTAATGGAAAATAACATAAAATAAATAATTCAGCACTTATCTTATCGTACTTCAGCTTGTCCTCCTATATATATATAAACAGGGAATGATTCGAATAATTTGAGTATGTTCTATGCTTTCATTAAAAAATTCGAAAATCAATTCTTGAGAAGACAATTTGGATTATTTTTTTAATATTTTCTCATCAAGTTGCAACTATTGAGTGAATAAAATATCGCTTGTAATAACGATGCAACCATGCCGTATGAAAATTACTTATATCGGTTTTGCTTGACGCTAAAGAATAGGTGATGTGGGTTCACATCCGACCACCAATGTACAATGAGACAATTGAATATTTCATCACTTTTAACATGAAATTCATGAGTCTAAATTATTTCTCGGATAAGCTGCTGATTTTCTTCAGATCTTTGTAGACAGCAACCACAAAATTCGAGGCAATATATATGCAAGAATAAGGATATTCTCATATCATAAAGGAGCGCTCAATTCTTGGATACCCCTATTTTTATTTCAATTTGCCTTCTCTTATTCGAAGAGTTGGTTCCATCTTCTCCATCAACTACTTCATATTCTCATTTCCTTCGTACTTTGAATGTACCATGGTTCATGAGATTTCACCTTATGGCTTTTATGATGTTGCCGCCTCTCAGGAAAATTACCCAAATGAATAGCTACAGCAGCCTCAGCATCATAATCACTTCAAATAAAACATTCAATATCATAAAATTTCATACGGCATGATCACTTCGTTATCACAAATCATACTATATTCAAACAATACTTCTAGCTTAATGAAAAAAACATTAAATAATATATCTGAATTGTCCTTGCAACAATTAATTTTCCAACTATCGTAATGCGTGCACAGAACATACTTAAGCTATTTTAATCACTTCGTGTACATAAGGTGAGAGAAATAAGAGGTACTAGTTAAAATTAGGAAGAGCATATGCAATTTCCGGTTTTTTATTAAAACACATCTTGGATGAAAATATTTATCACACATCACTATGGAGTCAAATTTCCATATGGTTCTTATTTAAACACATCCAAGTTTGCATTATAATTCAAAAATCCTTGGAGGGAAATAAATGTCAAAATCATTTATGCACAACCTTAGAAACAATCAAGATATTGGCACTTGACTGTTGACAAAATATGCAAATTACTCGAAAAAGAAAAAGAGCTACCTTATAGCTGTGTGAGAAAGAATTTCACATGAAAGAAAAAAACAGTATTCACAATATTCCACATAACGGCAACACTAAAACGTCAAAATCTGTCCATCCTGTATAGAAGAACATAAAATCCTAAAATTACCCATGTTAGTTTTCAAAACGGCTTATTTATTCTGGTTTTCTCGAAAACTTGGCAAATATATACCACTAACACGATAGACGAAGGGTTCAAGAAATATTTCACAAGTTTTTTTTGACAATGCTAAAAAAGTACCAGAACACTATGCACTCAGTAGGAATCTCCTTATCTATGGTACGGCGAAGAAGAAGCACTTTTGTCTAACCACTGGCATATCTTTGGCAGCTTTTTGAGATAGATGATAAAATAACTGGTGTACTCGAAAGGAGAATAAACCACAGACAAATTATAGTTTTTTTCTAGTAAATCTAAGTTCATTCAAGTGAATGAATAATTTCATCAAATTTTATATCTGGGTGACAGAGAATTCTCACGAACATGTGCAAATATTCTTTCGAAACAAATTTTAATTGAGAATGGAGCTGTATGTATAACGTTAAACTTATATTTCTTCGATGTTACACTAAGCAGTGAAGTGTATAAACTATTTCCTGTCAAATTTTCTCAACTGGTGCAATATGATTTCAGCTTGAGGGTGCAACACCACACATAACTTATTCAGATATCTAGTAACGCCACCGCTTGATATGCAAATATGGTCTGGTCAACCAGTATGCCAGGTCAAAATATTTCAACTCGACTTTCTATAGGATATTATGAAGAAGCAAGTAATGAGGAAATCAATTCAAGTAAACAGCTTATGGAAAGAATTATTGAAGTGGCAGGTTCCATCAGAACGAATCTATCTGATTCCTCGAACAACCAATGCGTAGATATTCGGAATGGTCGATTTTAGTTATAGTATCGGATCAACCTTGTATGAAAATATTTCAGAACTAGGAATCAATTTTATGTAGAAAATTTGAACATTTCCCCGTTGGTTATTTTGGCTCATTCAAAAAACTTTCTAGCTTGAATATCCATAGGTGAAATCGAAAATAAAATCTGAAAAATTCTCAATTTTTTCTATTGAAGACGTTTATCTCACGCCATGACAGAATTTGATTAAGGTCCGTATAATGAAGTTATACAATTTGATAAAATTCCATTAATAATTGGGGAGAATTGGCTTATTAAAAATTTCCATAAAATCCAGAAGATAGCCCGTATAATGTAAAAAATGAAGGTATATACGACAATACGTTATTTTTGTGTTTTACGAGAGTATATCTTGAGATGCCACGAAACTACAGGTGCAAGAACGCGATAACTACTATTTCTCAGCGGATCATAGTGTTATCTAGCACACATTTGGTGTTGACAGTCCATCATGGCCAACGTAATGTGCCACGTACTGATAGGCTCTGCTCGTCCGTGACTCTTAACAACATTAAGCGCAACGTATGCCCGAATAGGATCCAAAATGCGCTTACAGACTGATGGAGGCAACCCTTAGAGTAGGATATTCATACCCATCTGGAGATTAGTGGGGAGATTCACGAGGATGATCCAACCCCAGTCATTGCGAAAAAGTAAATATCTGTCAAGAATGTTATGTAGGCACGTTATCTTTCTTGCAGGATTATTGAAATGAATTGAGCTTGAAAATCAACGTAGAGTGACAGTATAACTGGTACATCACGAAATGTTAACCTTAAGTGATTGAATTGGTCAAGATTCATAGGAACATGTGGGATCACGACAATGTATCGTCATGCACTGTACAGCAAACAGTTGTCTCTTTACGTGAACATGAGGCGAAAGTCATTCCTTATTCTTGATTAGCCAATTTATCATATTTTCGAAGGTTCCTAAAAATGGCAGGCTTCAAGTTTTTCAGTGTGAAAGCTTCGGTAACAAAAGTGCATTGATGAAGGTGGGAATTACTTCGAACATAAAAAAATAAATTTACCTGTATTTCTCGTATCTCAAAATATTTCGTGGCGTAGCCTTCATACTTCATTTTATCTTATATTTATTATTTTATTGGCTTCATTTTTCCATCATCTTAAGCAGTACCAGAAGTAATGAAAACTTACCGCTAAATATAAAATTCAAATTGGAATAGTTGGAAACGAAACCTTCATTTCATTGTGTGCATTCGAGAGTAATTTTCTAGACGTTACACTTGTTTTCATAAGGAAAATTGATTATTACATCAGAAATATCTAGCAAAGACTTGCAATCGAATATTTCATGACTCTCATGTAACAAATGTGGTTTTAAAAGAAAAAAGTATTTCTACACCCTGCTGGATAGAAAGGAAATTTCTTGAATATTTAAAAATTTTGGCATGAATTAAGAGAGAATCCATTTACACATTACACAAAATTTTGGAGATGAGAATATTGAAAAAACCTTTCAAATTTCAGAAATAGAAACTAAAATGGGTAAAAGATTAACAAAATCTCCACACTCCTTCGAAGTATAATTTGGGAAACAGACATTTCAGTTATCAGTTTCGGTCGAAATGTGGTGAATTTTGTATCGCTCTTGCAGAAATAGAGAAACTTATTTATTAGGTATTCATAAATACACTATTTTACATTTAGCTTCTGCACAAATCATCAAACATTTGCACCATTTTAATAATTTCGATTCTCGTTGAGTCATAAGTGACGTCATTTTTGATTGGAGATTTTCAGTACATTGAATTTCTGTGGTGACTTTGTTTGAGTCTTAAAAACGTGAAATTTTCCGCTTCATGCTTTGCATGTTTCACTATTTCTTGATTAATCTGATAATATATGCTTTCTGTGTGCCTGTAGAGTATTATGAATAGTTGGAGGCATTTCAATCAATAATTTTTACACGAACATGTCAACTGTATATATTTTATAGCACGCAACTCATCCTATTCGTTCTCTCAATAACATATTTTCATTCCAACTGTCAATTCAACATATGCACAATTCATCCATTAACAAGGCAATGTTGGTACTTTTATATGAATTGCAATATTCGAGTTTCTCTTTTGTTATGGTATATACTACAAAGACAATATTACACCGTAACTCTGATGGAAACAAAATGAAATACAAATGTTCTCATGAAAATACGATACCTATTCAGAGTAACAGTGAAAATAGGGAAGAAAGTAAAAAGACAAAGATCACCCAATACAATAAAAGCATATTTAATAAACTGATGTATGAAGAAGACAGAAAAGAATACATTAACGAAACTAATCCAGCCCAATTTGTTGCAGTTGGATTAACGTATGTCACGAAAGTCTTGGGAAAAAGTTTTCTCATCTTTAGTTCCCGCAATTCGTGGAAGATCTGGTTGCCGTGAACAACAGATGTCATTTATGATTAATATTGATTATACCTTCTGTCAAAAGTCTGAATAAGTTCGCTAAAATGGCTTACAAATTAGAACTTCGAAAAAGTATTTACAATTTAATTGGGCGAGTTACTAAGAATGAAATCTTCAAAATTTTTCGTGGTCAGCATATTTTTAACACAACTATTTATCGGGTAATAAATGAATGTGAACAAGGAATACCATGCTTGAATTCGCCAAAAAGTGGTCGACCGAAGGCTTTGAATGAAATCCGTAGAAACAGGCTCTCAAAAAGAGCAGGAGACACAGTAGGAACATCTTTACGATAATTACCCAAAAGATTTCGTACTTCTCATGAAACAATAAGGCGAGAATTACTGAATGCGGGATGTGAATGTCGTAATAGGCGTGAGTGTCCAAAATACACCCAGAATCAATTGGAAAATATCCCCAGATGTTGCCGCGCCTTAAGAAGAATTCACTTCGCACATGACAGAACCATAATTTTCGATGATGAAAAATATTTTACATTATCTTATTCTGAAATCAAGTGTAATGCGGGTTTCTATACAAATAACATAGAATACTTTCTAAACGAAGTAAAATTCGAAACAAAGAGAAAATTTGAGGGCAAGGTTATGATTTGGTGTGCTATTTCTGAAGCTGGGGTTTCAAGACCATATGTAGGGCATGTGAGAGGCGAAACTGTTGATGCAAACCTATATACTGGAAGATGTCTCCCAAAATTAGATCTCATCACTACCTATCACGTTGATGATGAAATAATGTTTTGGCCAGACATGGCGTCTTCCCATATGCGCGAGTTACGAGAGATTGGTTAGAGGCTAATAACATTCCATTTGTACCTCGCGGAGATAACCCCCCAAACGTTCCACAAGCAGGATCAATCGAAGATTTTTGTGGTTTACTGACAAGGAAAGTCTATGACAATGGATGGGAAGACCGAAATGAAGAAGGTTTGAGACAGAGAATCTTTCAGTATATACCAAAAATTGATGTAGATGTCGTCCAAAAACTGATGGGAGGTAATTGGAGAAATTTGCGCGCCATTGAGCGAAACGGGTCCCTATCAATCCTTTGAATACGATTTTATAGAGTTAAGATATGTGGTGAAATCCTAATGATATGATCAATTCAATGAAGTTTTTTTCAGTAATTAACTTATCTATTCGAATTTTTTTCCAAGACTTTTGTGACTTATGTGATGTTTCACGGTAGTACGATTTGCGACTGTTGGGAGAGATTTTGCGAATTCATGAACATTTACAGAGCTTTATGTGAATGAACCTCTGGCAAAAGAGTTAGGATATACGCAGCGAAAAGTTGTCAAGCATCAATTGATTATAAAATCCTAAATATCAACTTCTTACGCAAGTTGGAAGGCTCAGAGAAACGTAGAATGCGGGGTGTACTTATGTTAAAAGGTGAAGTAGATTAAATGAAGGATCTGTTGTCATTTCGACTTAAGGATTCCTAGAGTAATATGATCATATTCCCACTAACGGCAAACGAATTGACACCATGCAGTATTTTGGACCCGATGCAGTCCATTCTGCACTAGCGCCAAAGCATAACAAAATAGTTCTTTGTTGGATAACCTGCTTCTGGAGAAAATATATATTTGCACAATTATATTTTAGAGTCTTGGTGTTCTGAATGATACTGAACTCAACCAGTCCATTTGTTATAATGAGTCTTAGGGCATATAAAGTACTAAGATGAGGTAGTAGATTTCTTTCACTTGAAATACGAATTTCTGATATGGGTTCACTTGAATATAGCAGTATGGTTATCACACCGATCAAATCTGCATCTTCCCTCTTTCTATCTATCAGAACTATATCTGGCCAAATGTGTACTACATGTACGTCGATTGTGACTATTGTGTTCCAATATTAGTTCGAAATTATCATCTTCTGCCAATAGGCCTTGAGTTGCAGTAATTACTTGATTGTATATTTTCGCCATGGCATGTGTATCTGACTATTTTCTACTGGAGCTAAAGTTGTAACATGATGTATGGTCTTTGCCACGCAAAAACTTCTATTGCATTGTACGGTTTGGTGTTCTGTCTGACATTGTGTTTCGAGAGCTAACTTTTTGAGAAAATTCGTATGTGAATAGAGATGAACGTATTTTCGATATATGGGAAAATAAATGTCGTTGAAGTTTACCTTTCTAAACATTCTTGCATTTCCTAAGTTGGTATATACTGGGTATTCCTGAGTTCATACAAATTCATTAATGTGTTACCTTTTGGAAGTAAAGATATAAAAATAGCCGAAATGATAGATAACTGCATTGTATTGAAAATTTTCATGAAGAAAGCATTAGTTACGTGATTACTTCGAAACGAGATAGTTTGTGAAAATGTGAACCATCGAGTCATTACTAAAATACCAAAAACCGAAGATAAAAGTTTTTATACCTGGATCAAATAATGTAGAGAGCTTCATATGAGTATGAACAAATAATAATGTTCCATTTACTGTAAAACAGTAAGATTCGATTTTTTCTATTGATAATTGTGCGACAAAGTCAAATAATAATTTTTTCACTTCATGGCGATGTTTTCATACATTCATTCTATTTATAGATTACATCGGACAAGTATTTTCGAATAGATAAACATGTTAAACCTACTGGATATATAGCAAAACTGGAGAAGTATAGTTGCCTTGCGAAAAACTTCAACAATCATTGCAACAGTGTTTTCAAAAACTTCAAAATTATTATGGTACAAGTTACAATCAATGAAGATTCATGTTGGCATCTGGTATCTGCCAGAATACCTTTATAAAAGGAATCCAATAATAAATTCGCCCCACTCGAAGTATTTCAAGTTCAATATTTGAAGCAACAGAATATTGAGGAAAAACCATGTTAATTCCATATATTTGGATTGTATAAAGAAAATCGAATGTGAAACCAGAAAAAATCATTCTTAGGTTTCCAGTGATGGAACTTCTAATTCTTGAGACTGTTACAAAACCCATCTACTGATTGGACAATAGATTACTAACCACAACCGCATCTAATCGCTTAAAAAGAATTATAAAAAACATAAACCACAACGCGATTTCTGCAGAAAAATTCATCGAATTACTTCCTTCCTGCAGCTGTGCCCCTGGGAGAGCACTTAGTTTTATGGTCAGACGCTGCTCCTTAAATGATTAAAGCAAGAAAAAAAATTAATAGAGTTCATTCTAATGTGATACATGTATGTTGTTCAGTCATCAATAGGGAAGCTGACGAAAACAGAATACAATTTCCTCATGTAAAGGATTTGGTATTTATTGTGAAAAAGTTCTTTCTTAGAGGCTTTTTAGGAATTCATCTATATAAAGAAGAATTTCCAAATACTCCAACTCTATCACAATCAATTTGAATTAAAGAAATGATGTAGTTAGATGCAGTGTTTTCTTATGCCTGTCATTTCGTGGAAATAAAAACTATTTATTATTAAAACTATCTGACGATAGCTATCAAGCCCTTTCTCATGCATAGGGAAATCAACTTATCTAACAACAACTTTCATTTCAGAAAGTAAATTGCATTTTTTTGCCGAAAGTGATTACCCAATTGGAAGAAGCACAAATGTCACTCTCCAACTTTGTATCGTCATGCAAAGATTTAAAAAGCAAAGTTGATACGTGAATAACCGAAAAGATGAATACAGCAATAGAAAAAGATGTTGATTATAAAATACATAAATAAGTGATAATGCTTTGAACGGAAAATTATCGAAAAATCTCAATATGGCACCCGATATTTTAGCCAACTTGAAATATTTTTCTTTAACATTTATGTAATCAGACAAAAGGCACAAATTTTGAGAAACATTTAAGTATTGAATATTTTAATGCCTAGTTTAGTGTTATTAGTGTTAATAACCTTCAACATTTTGTCATGCAATTATTCAGGAATATTTTGAGTTTTCATGTATGTTTATGGAAGAAACTTTGCATATTTATGTGGGTAGATACAACACGTTTGGATGCATATTTGCCTAGGGTTAGGTTATGAACAATTGTTTTTACCTTATATCTGATACAAAACCAAAGATATTAAACTACCAGGTCTGTTGATATGGATGTTTAGCATAACAGTGAAATGAGTTTTCGGAGGAAGAAATAAAATATAGGGTAATAGGTATAAACGTTGAGTAAAAGCACCTACTAAGGAAGTATAGATCATTGCGGTCATTATCTCGTTCTAGATTATTCCAAAAACGGTTCGTAATGTATACAAAATTCTAAATAAACACAGAAATACTTATATCACATTGAAAATAGCTACTAAAATGAATACCTATTTGCCGTATTTATATGTAATTGAGAATATTTGATGATATCCGATAATCAACTGAAATATTCCATTATACAGGATGTTACATAATAGTAGGTCACAACTTTATGGGGTGAATCTACGTGCTTTTTTAAGAAAAAAGTTGACATAAACATAGGTTCACAAACGCTTCATTACGGAGCTACAGGGTGTTGAAATTTCCAGAGAAAATTGGTTTTTCTTCAAAGCTCCTGCTGTCTTCGAGCTATTCAGCCCGAACTTGGAATCCACGCTAATTTTTACAGCCTCCATCATTACACGTCCTAGATTTCAAATGAATTTCACAAGGTATTATTTTCTGTCTCATTTTGTACTTTCAAACTTTTTTGCAGTACGCCACTGATCAGCAAACAATCAATTTTCGTCATCTTCGTTCTATTTAACAATTTTTTTGATACTTGCAATTTTTCTGTATCTCCAACCGTTATCGAGTGAAAGATTATCGAATTTCAATGATTTGAATTGTATGTTATTTGCTAAATAAAAAGAAAATAATAGAAATAAGCAATAGGTATGCTCAAAATTTGCTTTTATTTTGACAGCTCGTCTTCTGAGACTCAACTTACACTTATTCAATATTAAACAAAAAAAAAAAGAATGAAAAACTGAATAAATTGCTGGAAGTGTCCGCCACCTGCAAGAATACAGGCCTCTGTACTTCTTCGCATATTATCATGCACTCTTTGAAATATTCGTGGGGTATTCTTTATCTTGTCACAAGGGGTTATTATCCGATTTCTCAATTCTTCTACAGTGTTCACTGGAGTGGTATATACTAAACTTTTCAGATATTCTCATAGGAAAAAGTCTAAACTATTTAAGTCTGGGGACCTAGGAGGCCATGGTTCTGGCCCACCAAGACCTCGAGCAATAAAGGTAACTCCTCCTCAAGAAATAGGCGATAAGCGATACCGTTTAGTCTGTTAGCAAACAAAATAGCTCAATCAGATGATTTCCAATTATTACGACCCAGAAATTTAGTGAGAATAGTGCTTGATGATGAGATTCTCCAATCAAATGGGGGTTTTCCTCAGCCCAACAATGATTATTGTGAAGATTTTAATGGCAGTTCTCGGAAAGTTATCTTCGTCTTTGAACATTATTTCACTATCAAAATGATCATTTTCTCTAATTTTAGCTAACAACCATCGGCAGAAGTTCAGTCTTGAAGAAAAATCTCGAGGAAGTAGAGTTTGGATGCATTGAATATGAAACGGCTGCAATAAAAAGTTGTCGAGCATCCTCCAAACTAGAACATGTGAAATATTCATTTGATTCACAATTTTTCTGGTGCTCACATGAGGATCCAAATCAAGACAATTCAAAACAACTTCCTCGATAATTCGGCGTTAGTAAAATTAGCTATTCGAGCAGACACTCGGTCAACTTTAGCAACTGTCAAAATCAATAAACGACAAAAATCAAGGCCTACTAGTCATTTTATAGTTAGAAATGCTTTCAATCCAACGAATGTGTCCAATCGCCTAATAATATTTTGCTCGAGAACGGTCGGATATACGAAAAAAAAAGTGTCAAAAAATTGGAAATTTCAACACCCTGTAGCTCTGTTACGAAGTTTTTGCGGAACTATATTTATGCTTACTTTTTTTCTTAAAATTGCACGTAAATCTACCCGCTCAAGTTGTAATATACTATAATGTAACAACCTGTATGTCCCGCAGTAATTCTTTTATTTTTCAATACTAGTTTCATTTCAATTTCTATAAGTACCATTTTCATTTAGATTGCTCTAAAGCATTCCTTGACGCTAATGGATTACTGGAAAATATAATTCTAATTCATATCTAATCTTTAGAATAAATTTAAGTGTTCGATTGTGTGCGCTTATTTCATGGGTCAGTGTATATCCGAAATATTTTTAAGTCGAAATAGAAACTCTGTCTTGGTTCTTCAATGAAGACCAAGAGCGCTGGACTGGAGTAGACTTCCATGCAATTTCTGACAGTTCGCTGTGCAATTTGTAAATCACCTATTCAAAGCAGCTTTTTAATCAATTGAGAAGATATTTTGGCTCATCTTGTTTGTCTTCAAAAAACGAAAATTAGTCTTGAGAAAAAGTGGCTATCTAAGAATGATCTCTATAAAGTTCTAACACTCTGTCAGTTTCAATAAGCTACCACCAATTGATGGTACACTAGCTCCTTTCTGAAAACAGACGATATTTTATATGCTTAAATGTTTTGCTTCGAAATTGAAATATTTTTCTTGTGTTAGCAACGGAAGGAAAATTGATTCAATTCAAATATGAGAAATGAATATCGTTGCAACTGATGCATTCTATATTTTTTAATGAATAAGCTTCAGGGTCAGATGCATATGACATTTCATGATAAGATGTTGTAAGAATTCCTTTCGTGAACCATAATATCCATATTCAATGCCTAGGTATAACACGAAATTTCGGTATTCAATAGAGTCCCCCAGAATTCTTTGCGATATTTATCTTCGGCATTAACATTGAATAATGTACACATCACATTTCAATACACAATTTTCAGCTTTTCACAATTGCAAATAATGAGAAAGTGGGAGATGCATTCAAATTACTTTGAAATTCCACATTAAATCTAGGGCACCAGGCAAAAGTACTAATTCAAATAAACTTTCTCATGAACAAGCCTTGCTGTACGAACTGTTAAAATGAATGACAGTGCGGCTAAGTGCGGAGATGGCCGAGAAAATACGTTTGAGTTCTGTGTTGGTAAAAATCTAATTACTCAACTAGAGAACACTAATTGCATACGGTTCCAATTTGTTGAAATGCAGTACGACTACAAATCTTCTTAAAAATACCAGCTACACTGAATTTTAAAAGATGTTTTTCATTTTACCATGTATTTGACAACAATTGACAACAATCAATATTCTGATGAATAAATAACAAGAACGTATATCATAATACAACTGAACCTTCCAATTTCTGTTTGAGAAGTAGTTAAAAGTCTTTGCTACTCGAATTTAATGTTTTTTAAGCATTACACTACGATAGATAAGCATACCTTACAATGATCATATTCATTTCGTTTGTAAGAACAAACTTATAGTTGGAGTAACAACTAGGTCAAGTAGATATGTTTTAATTTGTCATGGATACAAATTATGCTATATTGCGTCAAATTATTGCGAAAATAAATACTCAATGAACCGTCTAATGCTTGAATTTAAACAAAAGCGGGAACAGTTGCTGAAATCGTGAAAGCTTCAATTAGCAGGCGATGATTCAGAAAACAAAGGAATATTCAATTTTCTACTTCATTGTAACCGGTGATGAAATTTTTGCTTTTGTTGGCAGCAAGTGTAATTGAGTTGTCCTTTGCGATTGAGAGGGAAGGAACTTTTCTTTCATGTTTAATGGACAGTAATTGAAACAATCTGAAAATAAATTGTCAGCAGAAATTGAAACGATTGTTATGAACTTTTAATACTTCGATTCACTGAAATTTTATGATTTTTCAGATTTTTAGGAATCTAAACGCTGTAAACGTTTTTGATCATATTTTTTTATCGAGGTATTTGCATATCACTTCAATTTATAAACACAGGTAAACAGAGATAAAGAAGGTTTATTTTAATCATATTCTTCGTGGGAATGGTCAATCATCAGAATGCGAAACTGAGTTCGAGAAAGAAAATTTATTCGCGAACAAAATGAGCACTAGACGTACAGTGAAGTTTACATAACTTATTTTCTTTTAGATATATTTTACGAATTGTCTATGGAAAAATGAATACTAACAATGTTATGAGAGATATTCCTGTGTACCAGAATATTTGGATATAATACTGAGATTTTACGTTTCACTAATGCTATACAATCTATTCTTCAGAGGAAAAGACATTCCTCATAACTTGAATGCACTGATTATGTTGCAGCGGGAACATTTAATATACAGTCTGTTTCAACAAAAATTAGCTCCCTATTCTAACTCACGCAGGAATGGATCATTTTTCATACCGACTAGGAGCATATCATCAATGAAATAGAATTGCACCCCGAATTGATTGAATATGACTTGGATCGTCGCTTGCAATTTGCTGAAATTTGACTCAAAATATGAATGATAATCTCAATTATATCTCTTGCTCGGACAAGAGTATTCTCATGCACAGTGGAAATATGAATAGTTACAATTGCCGAAACTGGGTCACCCAGAATCCTCTCTTGAACCAGGAAAATTCAAACAAAAGCTCACAAAAATGTAAGATAATCAATGGAGATAGTTATCTGCATGTAGGAAAAGAATTGATTCATCCTAGAATAATGAACATTTTGCAAAACGGTCCTTCAAAAGATTAATTGCATGTCCAACAAGATGGTTCTCTCCAGCATTTCAATAATCGAGTACGAGAATATTTAGGGAACTGGATCGGTAAGACGGGAACAATTGAGTGGCCGCCAACGTCGATGAATATGAATACTGTCGTTTTTTATGGAGTCATTTAAAAAGTGAGCATACGCTACGCAGCCAGAGATTTTGTATTAGCTGCGGAGTAGAATTGCAACAGAATGTCGACTATTAACTCCTCAACTTCTCATGATTATGATGAAGCAATCTGATAACCATTTACACCATTATATGAAGCTTAGATGAAGTCACTAATTTCTTTAGTAACAATACACGAACAACTTCAATATATTTAGACTTATTTGCTTTGTGTAGAATAATCTTAGTGTTCGTTTAGCAAAATTATCATTTTATAACAATGCAGCAAAAATTCTAGCATAAAATTTTATTCATTTCTCCTTCGAATCATTTTTGTATGGAATATAAACCCACATAACTAACGCAATGAATTCCTCGATTTGAGCACACCATATAGACCTCTAACAGAAAATGTTGACCCAATTGGTTCAGAGAATCAATGAAATGTCACCTGTTACTCTTTGCGATTGAAACTCTTAAGTTTGGGGATGCAAAGAGTAGGGGGTTTATCCATATACTTCCAAATTAACACGCAGAAATATATTTTACAGTACTGATATCAATGTGAACAACTATTCATTCAAAATACATCAGATTTGAAGGGTTGTTCAATTATTAAATGATAATAACTTTTTGGAATTTGAATACTCAGTATCGAAAATTTAACTCAAATAATCGGAAGCAGTTTTAAACGATGTGCCACTCGACTCATCTTCCATATGATAATTTTGTTCTCAGGGGATGGTGGGGGAAGGAGGATGAACTAACATATCCAAAAACGGCATGAACAATGCTCCCCCTAGAAACAAAAATCGGAATTAATTCAGCTTTTTCTGCTGACTTTACCTCCTTCTGAATTATTGGGGGATGTCAAATTCTCATTGAAGCAACCTGTATAAAAGTTTGTTTTAGTCCTAATTATCGAGCCAGGACTGGAATAGTAACATTTTTCATTCGTACAACAGATAGCCAAGTACAGAATTAATGCGATCTAGCTTTATAATACGTAAAAGAAACACGAGAAAAATATAATTTAGTTGAATTTTCCTTGTGTTCCTCTTGAGCACTATTAGTTCCATACATTTGAGAAAATTAGAGGCATTCTATGTAATTAAGTATCTCATTCGCTAAGTCTGAAATTAATACTAATTGAATGTCTGAGTATTTCTATATTAATGTCATTCGATGAAGTTGCAATCTTACAACCAACTATTCTTTTCAATACATTTCTCCATCTATAAATTGATTTGGAACTTTCCGGACTTACTACAGTAAACTTAGATTCAGAAGTTCCAAACTAACGAAGATATGTATAAAACTTTATTTCTACAATTCTCCAGAACTTAAGTCTAACGAGAAAATAAGTATCCGAGTAAAAACAATCGTTCTATTGTCGAAGGAATGCATCTCCCTTAGTTTCTTTTGAAACAAAGATCTTTACAATTGCTAGGGAGTAGTTTTTATGTTAAATATATACCGATTAATCCGAAAATTGATGTTAGAATAGATAGAAATCTGTGTGGTAGCTTGAGTGAGATCAATCATTTCAAATTGACTGTACTTGAAATAGTGGAGCATAGTAACCAAAGTATTGATGCTTAGGTCAATTGCAGAAGAATGAAAAATTAATCTTCACTTGAAGCTGAAACTATTTAATGATAGTGTATATTTCGGTCAGCCTTTTACAACTATAAACATCTCCCTAAGAAAACTAGAAATTGCTACAAAATCCAGAATGGAAGGGAGTACTTGTTCCATAAAAAAATGGAAATTTCACTTCAATTGAATTCTGGGAGAGAATTTCAGTGATTCCTTGAGTTAATAAATATACCAAGAAACCGAGATGAACACACACTATATAATTATCACTTAGTAACTGTAGTTAAGTGGGGTGGCTAGGAACTCACGGCAGATAGGGTCCATTTTGAATCAATGACATTTCTCCTGAGAGATAGTCCCCGACCGTATAGCAATATGATCTAGTACTAATATTTTCTCTTTGAATGTATTGACCAATAATCGTTAAGAGTATATTCTCTAGCTGGAGAAAATAGTAATCAGTCTTCAAAGTTGTCTGTTTCTCTTAAGGTTCACGGAGCTTACATTCCGGTTAGACTGCGAGGAAATAACAAACCAACAAGCAATAGAATGGTTAACAAGATAGCCGAAGAAGCAATAGAACAAGCAATCAAGATGCACCAAGAAACAATAGAAAACTATTGTCGGAAAAAAAAAACAAATCAGAATACAAGTCAAAGAAAAGGCTTATGAAATATAGCTTTCCATAGAAGAAGACAAAAAATTTTATGTAATCCTGAATTGAGATAAAAAAAGTAGAAAGACGCATGTGAAAATATAGAGAGATTGTTGAGGATAACAAGAGATAGGGACCATTGGAAATCAATTAATACTATGAGTTTTCACAAAGAGTGGAACATAACTTGATTCTGATAACGCAAATGAATTTAATTCGACGAAATCGATTATGTAGAGGATCTAGAAAATGAAAAAAGTTCGGACGAAACGTGATCAGCTCTGAATGACACAAAAATAGGGAGAGCGGTTAGCCTGCAGACATTCCCGTTGACTTCGTGAAATATGGACCTACTATTCTCTTGAAAAAGTTAATAGACAATTTAAACGACTGTTTAATTGAAGGAAAGAATTTTTCAATAGAATGAACTCTAGCAGATTAGCTCAATTCTTAAAAGAGCTAACCAAAAGGAATGCAGAAACTACAGAGGGATCAGCGTTATTTGCTCGATGGGGAGGTTTTATGGCACAACAATTAAGAAACGAATTAAGCTGCAGCATTGTATCTTCTTATCCATCACTTGTTCGAAGCCTCGCAGGAACATATGATGAAGCATTTCTAAGAAAACACTTCAAACCTCTTCAATATGGACAAGAATCCGAAGCGCGGAGTAACGAAATGTTAAAGCCGCTTACTTCTTGTAAGTTTCAATAGAGGAAGTGTATAGTAATGACAATAGATGGCCGAAAATCATAATCTTTGCCTTCATTGTCGCAGACTCTGATTCCATTTGATGAAGATTCAAATGAAACGAACAGTGTATGGACCAAATGTAGAGTCAATAATGACAAAGGGATTAGATATTGGTAAATTAGCGAAAAATGTAAGGAAAAAACGGTCAGAACACCTAAACTTGATCACTTGAGGAAATCAAAAGGTAAAAAACATTCGACGGCAGGAATACTACAAACCAGACATTGTATTAGAGGAACATGAAAGGAATGTTTGGTGATGGAGGGCTAAAATGCTTTTATATACAAATAGGAGAGAAAGAAGACGAAGATCAAATGTGAATTTGCGGAATAGCAAAAGTACCGAAAATCAAAACCAAAGGAGCAAATATTTGGAGGAAATTAAAAAGAATGTTATTCACAAAATGTAGACCTAGGATACATATATAGCTTCGCGACAAAACTTAATTTAGGGTTGGGTCGGTAGGAGTTTTTTCGTTTTGTGGGCAAGCCAAGAAGATCTTTTGCAAGCTCTCAAGTTTTCATTCCACAGTATGCTGAATGCATTGTTTGATGTATTTGAATAACATATTACGATAGCTATATTGATACTAGAAGAGAGGAGTCCAACGACAATAAAAGTTACTAGCAAGCTGCCTAACTGAAATTCTTGAATTTGCCTACCATAATAAATTCCTTGGAAAAGTTCCAAACAATTTTTACTTTTTCTTAAGGCAAGCTAAAGTGTTCTAAGAGGGTATTATTACGTTTAATTGAAAGAACTCTATTGTTAACACTGACTGACTGTTAAATTCGGAACTATATAGCGATTACTGATGAATATCTTGATAATCTTCCACAATTCGTGCTAATAAAACATGATTAGTTCGTTTCAAATTATAAGATTGTGAGATCTGTAATAGTCTATTTTTCAGTAAGTTGTTATTATCTATTTTTCAGACTAAAATAAATCAAAACCCAAGAGGTTTATTATAGTAAGCAATACTTTGCTCGTAATCTGTGTGACAAATCTTGTTTTTCAAACCTACTTCAGTAGGTACATAAGAAGACTTAAATTTCATAAGTGAAATTCATAAAAGCAAAATTCTTTCAGCAGATTAATATTTCAAAGAAAGACGTCAAGTGCTTCATTTTGTTCGGGAAAATATGATATACTATAGAAATATAAAACATATGAACGACTGACCTGAATAGCAATCCTGAAAGCAGGAACGAACACGAACAATTCGTTTCACCACCCAGCTGTATTCTCTCCTTTGACAACCATACGTCATATTATAGAGAACGTAAATCCTCTTCATTTCGTTGCACACAATTTTGTCAATTTAATTTTATACACTCGAAATCTCCAACGAAACATTGAACACTTTTCTACTGGTACGTGCGAATTTTAAAATGGTTATGATGTATTTCACTTTATAGGATACTGGAAGTAACGAACCAACATTTCAGTAAGCGAGTTATTTATGGCAAATAAGAATATAAAAATGATTGGAAAGAAATGTATATAGTTTCGATGTAGTGAAAATATACAGCAGAATGAAGCAAGTTAATGAAAGGTTCTTTTATTTTCATTGTTTCATAAAAAATCATAAAGAATTGAGGAAAAGCAAAACGAAAAATGTTGAATGATGAATGTTTCTCATAATGTTTAAATTTAAAATTTCGTTGGAATTCAACCATTTATTTTTATTCAAAATGTAGATATTTTATATTAACAGTCAAGTTACTTTCTTTTGCATCGACTTTCGAAATATTCCCAATCAAACCTAGGTGTTGGTATCTTTAGAATAAATTTGGCATAAATCAACATATTTTATTCAACTCTATCTAGCCAATCAAATAATCAAATATAATAACCAAATAATTTATTAGAAATCTTTGGTTATTTTATTGAAAACTTATTTATTTTGTTGTTTGAACTAGTTTTCATTATGATACATTGAATTTACTTCATCTAACTAGGACAATTGAACAATTAATCAAATGTGGGTTTTTTCCTGTTTTGGGATCATATTTTCCTATGTCCACATCTAAACTCCGAATAGTCTAGTTCCGCAATAGGTGACCTATAATAGAAACTTACTGCTCAACTTGAAAGTTGAGTTTGAAATTAATGAAGGGTATGTTCGTGACATTTCATCAGTCAAACATGTAGGCGATAAAGATTTCTGATATTTTCAAGATATTACGCTATTACTAATCTATGAAGTTACTGGACAGACAAATCCAATTTGGGATAACTGAAATATGCTCAAGATATACAATCAATATGGATCACAAATGAATTGTAGTTGTTGAAATGACAAAATATTTATTTTATTATGTAAGTACGATGTCACTGTGTACCGATTTCGACGTTTTAGTATTGCAGCTATGTGAAATATTATGAAAATAGGAATATAACCCCCCTTCACTGTGTTTTTATATTTGAACTACTCAAATCAGAGACAGCCTTTCATCATTTCAATATGCATGCAAAAATACACTAAATATAGACATACCACAACAATATTGCTCATAAATGCCGTGGATGTATGTACAGAGTGAACAGATTTCGACGTTTTATTACTGGACCTATGCGAATAGATGAAAACGACACGTCTTCCACGTGTTCTTTTTGCGTGAGAAATTCCTTGCCGCAAACAGCTTCAAGTTCGCTTTTTTTGTTGTAGTGGATATGTTGAAAATTTTTGAAACGGGTCAAATGAAAATATCTCTATTGTTTCTGAAACTGTCTATAAGGGATTTTGTCAACAGGCACTTTTTCAGGTAGAATCGAACACCTTGTAGAATTGTTTTGTCCAACGGTTTTTAAGTTTTAATACTTGAAATACTTTAAGTATCTTCTATGCTCTCATCAAGATAAAATTAATTGTTGCAAAGACAATTCAAATAAATCATCTAATATTCTTCAATTAAGTTTCAACTTTTATGTGAATATGGTATCGTTTGTTATAACGAAGCTACCATGCCGTAAGAAAATTTTATATATTCAATATGGTTGCACAATATATTTCAAATAATTATGGTGCAGATTCTGGAGGAGCTACTTATTCGGATTGTTTTCCTTAAAGACAATCTCACAATAAAATATTTGATAAATTAATTGGCGGAAAATTCCATTAACCATGGTATATTCATCGTCTCAGGGAAGAAAGATCATGGAGTACTTGATGGCAAATATGCAACAATTTATCTTTTAGGTAGTGTAACTGCCAAACCATCGATTTTGAGCAGTTGAACTGAAATCGGAACAGAAATATCTAGAGTCGAGTGCTCAGTACCCCTTGTAAAATGAGAATATACCAATTTTTGTAGCCAGAACGTTTCCAACGTCGACTCGTTGTTTCCAAATCGTTTTGCA
Source organism: Cryptolaemus montrouzieri (assembly GCA_013387265.2). NCBI lineage: Eukaryota > Metazoa > Arthropoda > Insecta > Coleoptera > Coccinellidae > Cryptolaemus > Cryptolaemus montrouzieri. The sequence goes on along the minus strand of JABFTP020000124.1, from coordinate 46,632,349 downwards.
GAAATTTGAAGAAAATCTCCAGTTTTAACGAGACACTACATCCGAACATGGAATATTCAAATGCCAAAATGAACATTGATGGTCTACTGTGAATTCTCATCACCATATAGATATTCAACTTAAAGGCCAATGTGTCTCGTATTGGCGTGATTTTTGATAAAAACCTTCCTGGTGAAATATATCAAGAAATTATAAATAACAACATTATTGATAGATGCTTTGATCAACTGTATCTTGCTGTAACATAAATATTTATTTTCAACATGATGGAGCTACTCTTCATCCAACTATGGCCGTTGTTGACTTACTTTTCTTTTTGTTTGAGCTCTTCAATCTAATTAAGGATTGCTAAGCTTTACATTCAAATTATAATTTTAAGTTACTTGATTGATTTATAATATTGATAATTTTTCTCCTGTACTCATAATACGGACTTTTATGGTTCAATTGATTGATCAAAATTTATTCAAATTTATATTTTTCTTCCATTAACCATGGTTTTTTCGTTTCTTTGAAAAAATCTCTGAAATAAAATCTTCCTCTTTTCTAGTTTTAATTTCGAGATTGCAAAATTTGTTTTTTTTTTCATTTCATTTTTATCCGTACTCAAGATACTCGAGAATTTGTATAGATCTTTCCATGAAACTACGGCTGCTTCTTCTCCTTGAAAAATGTTCGAAAAGAAATTTTCCCTTATTTCCCAATTTTGATTTCAAAATTGCATCCGTTGTTTCTACATATCAGGCATGTTTAAAAATTTTCCCCCATATCTTAATGAGGTATATGATCTGGACATCATTGTTAAGTGAATTAGTTGGTTTTTTGCCATTCGGTCGGCTTTTTCGTTCCATTAGTTTCACTGTATGTCGAAACACATTTAAACTTAACTATGTACTGAATTTATTATTTTTTGAATGGTTGAAGTGTTTCTCTCCAATCGTTAAGATGTAACAGTAAATATTTGATTTGGATTAGAAATCTTGTAGGTTTTCCAATACCTCGGCAAATCACTGAAAATAAGAAAACTTTTTTGATCTATTCTACGTGGCATACTTCCCTCTTGTATCATAGACGTAATGTGCTGAGGAAATTTAATAGTACGTCAAAACGAATGTAGCATATTCAACTTCGAAAATCCAGCCCTCTTCAATCGAATATCTTTTGACACAGATTGTGTCTATCCGAAACACAAAAACAATAAGTGAAAAAGTCTTTCGTGCTGATTTATTTGACTTAAATTTAAATAATAATTGGATTTGAACAAGGGTGCCAGTAAGATGACCGACTACATCACCGGATTTGTCGTATCTGGACTTTTTGCTTTGGAGAAATATTGAAGATCTGTTACATAGAAGAGCTAGTCAAAATATCGAAGAGTTGAAGAAAAGTTTCAGAGTTTGTCTCGCTGCTACCGATACTCAAATTTCCAATGTGTGTCGTAGCATTTGAGGGCGTTAGAATTGTGCATAGATAATGAAGAAAATACATTAGAATACCTACATTAATCATTTCCATTGAGTTTCTTATATTTATAAAGAATATCTTTTTTCTAGTTTTCAGTTTCAAAATAACCAATGCATGCTACTTTTCAAAATTTTCGTACGGCATGGCCACTTTGACAAAAGAAACGATGCTATATCAATTTATCTGAATAGTTATGGCAAGAATTAATTTTCAAACTGTCACAAAGAGGGCACAGAAAATACCTGAGCTATTTCAATCATTTAGAGTGAATTATGTGAAAGGACATAGAGGTACTAGATAAAATTATGGAAAAGTTATGAAACTTTCATGTTACTTTTTTGAAAATGAAAAAAAACCTCCATATTCAACAAAGTCAAAGCGACCTTTGGTTCCATTGAAAAGAACGCAAGTTTGCATTACAATCCGAAAACCGTCTGACAGAATTCATCACGTAGGTCGATTCTATGTGGAAAATTGCCTCTAAAATATCAAAAGTATTTATACATAGCCCCCACAGATAAACAAGATATTGAACATACTAACTCAGAAACTTCAATATAACTCGAAAAAGAAAAGATCGAGCCTGAATCTGTTTGCGGTAATGAATTTCCCACGCAAGAAGAACACGGGGATTTCGAGTCATTTTTCGTCTATCCGAATAGTTCCAATAATAACACGTCGAAATCTGTTGACTCTGTACATACTTCCATGGCATTTAAAAACAATGATTTGTGCCTATATTCAATGTGTTTTTGCATGCATATTGAAAGAATGAAAGGGTGTATCCGATTTGAGTAGTTCAAAAATGGTCAAGTTTGATATTTTTCGGATTTAAATTCCATTGACGGTAAATAAACTTTTCTCATCACGCATAGACGACGTTAATAAACAGCACAGTTGAAGAGTGCCTACGCGTATGAATTTTCCCTGAAGTGGTATGAGTAGAGCCTGAAATCATCAAGAAATTCAACACCTACATACAAACTTCAAATACTGAAAATATTCCTCATTTATTTTGAATATTTGACGTTGAATAAAGCAGGAATGCAATCAGAATAAAAAATCTGAACGAATGCATTTGTCCAAATATTTTGGACTTGCCTTTCTCTGAAATTGCATATTTCAATATAGTTTTAATAGTAAGAACTTTCATTCAAAATGGACGGATTATCTCTTCAAAACAATATAGCTTCTATGGAATCTTCATATTTTATATGTAGGTGTAAGTTGCACTAGTTTACTCTTTTTTTCAAATATACGCTCAGATAATAATTAATTCACCATCTGTCTATATGACAGTATAAACACTTATCCTTTCTCTTCTTCTTTATATTTGTTATTTATATGTTTTCCAAACTATGTTTCCTCATGTATCAGTAAAATCTCAAAATAATTTTTAGAATCGTAAGGCACATATAAGCTAATCATCAATAATTCTTACATCGATCTAGAAGGTGGAGAATATTAGAATGAAATTACCATTCAACTTTCGTATTGTATTAGCAACAAAAATTCACCATCACAAAACTACTGAGTTTTTAATTTCATTGTAATTTATAGAAAATATTCATTATTTCCATTGATTAAATACCTTATTTGAGCAGGTCACTCAACGATTTCGTTCATTGCAATCTTTAGAATCAAATTACCGAAAAATGAAAACGAAGAAAAATTTGCATGAATTCAATATGATGAAACGGTCTAATTGATACTGAACGCTACTAAATCCGTAAATATTCTATGTATTCATATCTGTGTTCCAACTATGAAACCATACACTATACGACATTTGTGATCCGTAAAATTCGAGAGCTTTCAAACAATTGCAGAACCCTGTATTTTTCGGATGAAACTTTTTTCATTAATTTTCATTTATAGGGTTGTCGTCCAAGCTCTTTGAAGGATGCAAAAAGCTCCGAGTAATTTTGGTAATTGATTTTGTAAAAGTTTCTCCATTGGATTCATTAGGAAATATAATAGATCATTGAAACGAAACTATGATCAAAATCCACGGAGGTTATTCAAGCAATATTTATTCCGCAATTTCTAGAAATATGGTCATAACTTCAATATAATTTCGTACATTCTTATTCTTATCATTATTATTATTCAGAAGTTCGATATGTTGAATCAGAACAAAACAAACGACTTTACAAATTGAAATTCTCTGGGAGTTAATTCAGAGCATAAAAGAATTATTCGTAGCGTAGTGAAATGAAAAACCTTCATTAGTTCAAATCTGGATGAAATCTCCACTCATTTCCAAAGGAAGAGAGAACAAGAATAAAGGAGCTCAAACTAAAACTCTCTTTATCAATTTCGTTAAAAATTTCAAAATTATGTGTACGTATGCCAATCATCAATTTTTGGGCGAAATAATTCAAATAATTCGAAAAGCTTTCGGGGCAGCAGACGCCTGTTCGCCACCCTCCTGAACTGAAGAAGTTAGATGTCTCAATACGGTAATGACGGTTTGGGTTACTTAATCCATTATTAATATTATCTACTTTCATGAAAATCTAGAGAATAAATCTTTACATTCGTCATAAATTAGTAATCTATATCAATATAATCTAACCTAACCTCTGAGCCTAAAGTGAATTCTGAAAAAAAGTGAACATCGAAAAGCGTTACTCAATATATAAAAATATCTAGTTCTTTTGGATAATTAAGCATCTACAGGCTTTTGTAAGCTGAAATACAGTGGATCCTTCTCTAAGTAATCAAAGATATGAAGAACCAATCAATAAATATTCTGTGCTTTGGACAACGGCGTTATTCAATTATTTTCAAAAAAATCCTTAATCATATATCACTGAAAACCACAGCTACTTTGTTTAACGTAATGAATAGTCCTAATAGATGAAATAAATTAAGGGAACTAATATGATACAAAATTTGTCTTATTTATTCTACCCCTAATATTCATGAAGTGAACTCGATAATTAACAGCGAATATATTATCTACGTTCTGCTTGGGAATATCACGATTCTGGCATTGGAATTGTAAATTCCTTGAAGCAACTCCTAGTTGTTAAGTTCCATGACTTCAGTAGGAGATAAGAGGTTCTGAAGGCTTTCATATTTGATTGTCTGCGAGAACTAAATATTAAATCTAACTTAGAGTGCTTTCTACAAACTAATAATTAAAGAATAATAGGGGTTAATGGAAAACATATTACGAAATTGCCATTAATGATAATAGAAGGTGAAATGCATATTAGTACTTCAATTAAGAGCACGTTAAAGGAAAAAACAAACAATATTTACTAATGTCGATAGACAAGGGCTGGAATAGTTTTTCAGACACAAAACCCCATTTTATTGAACACTAATAAATTTGAATAAAAACTGGCGTTCATTCCACTCGTAAAAGCCATTTCTTTTGAATTAAAAAGCCATTCCGGTGTCAAACAAAAGGGATATATATAATCCTGTCCATTCACAACGCCATTCTGATTTACGACAGAAATGAATGAATTGGTGCTAATTTGTCAATAATAATGTTTTAATAAAGAGATTAATTCCATTGAATAGATCTGAAGATTATTAGTGTTTTGGTGAGACATCTGAAATAATGAATCAAGAAATCTGCCATGAATTTAGGGTGAAAATATAATGAAGAATTTCAACGTAGTCATAATATGGGCTGTGGCATTTAGTGAATGTAGTTTATACGCAAAATATGTTTTCAAGAGAAATAATCAGAACAGAACATTGGGAAGACCTGAACGCTCCACTGAATTAACAGCTGAAGGAAACATTGAAGCAATGAAGAAATAGCATTATATCACTCATAGGGTTAGTAGAGATGTAAGGATTTTTTTGATGTTTTTCATGGCTTCTGTATTAGAATCTATGTGTTTTCACATAGTTATACGTATGTCTCAGCAACTATATTCGTCGAAATTGGCCTTTTGTGAATTACTGCCTGTTTCTGCGTAGACAGCTCAAGTCTATACCGAAACGGAATTTCGAAAATGACTTCACTAGAAAGGTGCGTTTGCGCTGGTCCAAGAGATTATTCCAAAAACGACAAAGTTATATTGCTGAATGAAAAAAGATATTGCAAATAAATAAACATTTTTCAAAAAACTAACCTCTTCTGTTGGAAAAATCCTCGAGCAGATTCACTAGCAAGACAATTTATATGATTCAAAATGATATCTCACTTTGCATATTTCAAAGTGCTCAAAAGTTTCTTTGGGTGAACAAAATTATTGATAACGCCAATACTGATAGGGACAGTTGTTCCAGAAAGTCTTCTTGATTGGCATAGGGAGTCTTTAATCAAGGGATAAACAACTGCTAGTACCAAATTCCCTTTTAAAAATGGTCTTTCAACAATTTCTTAATTTTTGTCGACATAACATACTTACAAATGAGAAAATGGTTTAATATATATATATATATATATATATATATATATATATATATATATATATATATATATATATATATATATATATATATATATATATATATATATATATATATATATATATATATATATATATATATATATATATATATATATATATATATATATATATATATATATATATATATATATATATATATTGATGCTGTGAAAGCTTGTTTGGCAGAAGATGCAAAGCATGCGGTCAATCGACGAATTTGGCTCTTCAAGGATGACAGCATAGTGTATTTTGAAAAGCAAATCAACACAAGACTGTGTTAACACAAAAATTTGAACAATTGACATACCACCATAATAGCATTATTGATATCAACAGCATCTATTTGCAATACCTCCTGAAAGCCAGTATACTAAATATAACTGTCCTGTAGAAATATTCTGAACTTTGAATTCTACTACTTTCTATTCTTCGAGAATAGAACATTTATTACAATGGAATCATCAATAGATAAGGCACTCAATCATTTTGAGATGAACATATGAGAAACAGGTTAATATTTCTAGTGTAATTGCGTATCAATAAACATATGCTCTTCCAAACAACTACCATATCTCAATATGAAAAAGAAATCAATAATAAATGTTCCAATTGAGGTTCTACCAAAACGTCTTAGAATTTGAATATATCACTATATTCTTTACTCTCTCAACAACACTCAATAAGTTGTAACGAAATTTGTTTTGAATACTTCACCAGAAATCAGTAAATGTCAATTTTAATAGCATGCTATATCTTCGAAGTAATAAAACATGTATCTCCGTTTCTGATATTTGAATTGCATGAACGGCTTATTTTATGTAAGCAGCAAAAGTTTTGTAACTTCGGAATAATTGAATACAGCTGAGAAAATGAATTGAATCAATTTTATGACTCGTTTCAACAGGATGACAACTCGAACACGGAACTAAATTTAGGTGAACGACCCAAAGTTTTACCAGAGCTGTATTCCAACATAATCAGAGATTCGTCGTTTTCTTAGCGATACTCTGAAACTTCTAAAAATTCAATATATCAAACATTTACATCTACAGATAGAAGAGATCATTATTCTATTCTATTAAATTCTATTTTGAATCAAAATTATTTTCAAGATTACATACTCTCGATATGTATATGACTTCTGCATTGTTATTCTTGAGGAACAGAAAAATGAAGAAATAGTCGAATGACAAAAGTACTTCCTCGAAAATTCAGAAATATAGCAAGTTTGGATAATCTCGACATGAACTATTTGTATAGGAAAGTCAAAACAGTCAACTCTTTTTCTATATTGATTATCAAAGAGCAAAAAATGCATTATTATGATGCTAACTTTTGATGAGTTCTATGAATTACTGTTGTTGTGGTTTTATACTATTATGAATCAAATTCGATCATTAAAGGAATGGCTTAGTTTTTTCAGAATGATTACACTGTTGTCATTAATTTTATTTCACTCTAATCCGTAGATATCATAATGAGCGTTCACTATAGTATTTGCATCATTTAATTATATCTGAGAAAGTAACTTGATTGGCTAATATGTTCTGAATCGTAAATTTGATATTCTTGATTTCAAACGATTCAATAAAGGCATCGTCTTCAAGGATCAAGTAGATTTCGAAAATATCTCAGGGTTCATGATTTATATGATATAAACGAGAAACAAACTCAAGATAATCAGCAACAATTTCATCACAATCAAACAAAAATAACTAGAATGTGTAGATATCTTAGTTGAGACCTAAAAATAAAGGACTAATTTCCAAAATGCCGTTGCTCTTAGACAACGCGAGGAGCTAATATCATGTTGGCACTTCGAAATTAGGTTGCACGTGACTTCGGTTCGGTACGTCGGGAATCTACACGTCAAACGTAGGAACCAAAACAACTAATTCAAACTTAGATTATTAGAACACCGAAAGCACAAACAGTATCGATGAAACACAGACACGAAAAACACGGCGGCGAAGGCTTTGATTGTTTTCTATGGTTGATCTGTGTTCGTTCTACTCATTAGAGCCTGTGCTATATATTGGCGGACGCGCTTGTGAAGTGTGGCGGACGCAGACTGGCACTCTGGGGCTCGCGGGGACCGAAGCCTGCGCCCCATAAGCCACCCCTTATATTGATTTCTATCCCGCGCGCGCTTCCCCCTCGCGGCAAGATTTTCCACGTTTATTGCTTGATGATAATTCATTATATAAAATGCTCATACTCTATTTACTTCACGGAAGCAACACGCTGTAACGTGGGAATTATAAATCAAGACGTAAAGGGTAGACAATAACTGTTGGAAAAACATGGCGCGTGGCATCAAGTTCTTGGCTGCTCCAACGGTTGGTGTATGCCAAGAAAGATGCGCAACAGTCTTCTTGCCTTTCGAACTATGTCATAGGTTAAGCTATTCAATTGAGGGTAAATAATATTTGATTTGTCACATTCCAACGTAAATGTGTGGATTTTTAATGACTTATCCAGGTTCACACGTGTTCATATAAATTGTTATGAAAAAGTATTCATTCGAAGAATTCTTTTCTATCAATAGAATATGAAATAATAACACATATTAAATCAACCAGTATATTGTGTTTATTCTAAAAGAGACTGACGAAACACTGAAACGAAATTGAAAATCTCACAGAAAATTCATTGAGAATTGAAACTAGTCCAGTTATGTGGAAATTATAAAATTTTGAATTTCGACGATACTATCTCGATTGTTTTATAGTTATTATTTCAATTCACGGGTACTTTTGTGACTAGAACCTTGAGTACTTACAAAGTAATAATTGCAATCGCTTCCATTCCGTACTAGAAAAATTAATTCTTATTTTGATAATTCAAGAAAATTGGTAAATTTCGTTTCAACAAATGTAAACATTTATTGTATGCGTAGTTACGTTTGATGTGGCTGAATGATCGTTCAAAATATATACACTGTGCTTCAACGAAAACTAAACAGAGGCTATATCTACCCAGATATTCATTTCTGATCAAAACGCAAAAACAGGTCAATTTTTGTTTCAAGGAAGACATCTTTTGGGGTACAAAACTTGCCCGAAATATCAACCCCTAAGCGGGGTTTGTAATCCTTGAACATTTTGAATAAGGAAGATGGGTCTAGTGAGGACTCAAAAGAAAGGTGGTATCTTCGTCTACATTGCCTTGAACGAATTTCCATTTTTAATTGAAAACTGTAAAAGATACAGGGAGAACAATTGAAAGATAGGGAAGACTATGTCCCTGAGACTATTCATGTTTCAGTGAAATAAAATGGAACAGATCCATGCTGACCAATGGCAGTCAACATCAAGTACCATCCTCATCTCGAATTTCAACCCCTAGAGCAAGGGTGATCACCCTTGAAAATTTGGAAGAGGGTAGATGGGTCGAGTGATACTTCGAAAGGAAGGTATTATCTTTGCCTGCATCCTCTAACTCCTATGGAACTCAATGAGAATAGAATTATTGCGAGCAGTCATGAAGGCAATCGAAATCCTTTTCTTCAAAGTAATCGATCACTGGATCGAAATACTACCCCTGCTCTAGGGGTTGAAATTCAAGATGAAGGAGACTTCGCAAGATGAGAGCTTTTGATCTGAAATGAATCTATTCCAGTTTTCGCACTTATACTCAAATAATTTTGGGGCGATAGTCTTTCCTATTTTTCAGTGGCTCACTCTGTATTTTTTACAGTTTTCAATCAAAAATGAAAATTCTTTCACAGGAATGCAGACAAAGATAATACCTTTCTTTCGAGTTATAACTCGACCCATCTTCCCTCTTCGAGATTTTCAAGGGTTGTCACCATTGCTCCAAGTGTTGAAATTCGAGATGAGGATGGTACTTGATGATGACTGATATTGATCAGCATGGATCTGCTCCATTTTACCTCACTGAAACTTGAATAGTCTCAGGGAAATAGTCTTCCTCATCTTTCACTTGCTCACCCTGTATCTTCTACAGTTTTCAATTAAAAATGGAAATTCGTTCAAGGTAATGTAGAAAAAGATACCGCTCTTCTTTTGAGTCTTCACTCGACCCATATTCCGTATTGAAAATGTTCAAGGATTGCAACCGCCGCTGAGGGGGTTGATATTTCAGGCAAGTATTGTACCCCTTTTGAAACAAAAAATTGAAATGTTTTTGCGTTTTGATCAGAAATGAATATCTTGGTAGACATAGCCTCTGTTTAGTTTTCGTTGAAGCGCCCTGTATAGTTCTAATGTAGCTGAATCAGCATATTTGGTTCGGTTTAATTAAAAAAAAGCAGTTACATGAAAGCACCCTTGAAAGATTAACAGAAAATCTCATTAGTAGTGGTTATTATTAATATTACATTATCAACAACCAACTCAAATATCATTAGGAAGCTTGTATCAAAAGCAGTTATATCACAATGGTTTTAACTGATCTGAACTGATTTAGAAGAGCACTTTTTCTAAATTAGACGCTGAAGAACTAATAATGTACCTGTCAAAATTCAATAGAGTTCTGCAATAAGTTGCGGTTAAGGTTAGGTATCGGAACGCGACACGAGGAGTCAATTTCATTCCTCTAAGGCGTTAGCAGATTGTTTCGCAGCTAAATATAGCATGTTCTTTTCAAACTTAGCATCGTTGGTTTCGAACAATTATTATTGAAGCGTTGTCTCAGCAGAGGATTTTCTTCAGCCGAATATTCTATAATAGTGTTGTTAGATGTATATGAAATTGCTGTATGAGACATTAATATAATATCAAAGTCGTAAGGCTTTTCTTTTCGTCGGACTTTCATGTCTTTACAAATTATTCCATAGCATTCGATCAATTCAAAATCTGGACAGAGAGCCAGCCTAGAGTATCGCATAATGCCCTGCAATATTTTCATTCCTGTAAAACCCCGCGAAAACTGGAAAATCTTCGATTCCGCTATAGGCGCACTTTAGCAAAATTTCGCTCTATTCCGAATATCTCTGAAGGCCAGAAATTAACGAACGTCCAACTATCAAAATAAGGGTTTTTCTTTCATCCATCCTCCTTATATGGGGTTACTGGGAGAAACGATTCGGGTATTGAACGATTCCTACTTATCTCGATATCGGGCCCGCGAACTGAAATCTTTACTCTACGTCTTAATTTTCGAATTTCGGACGATATTTCAAACTTAGATTTTCGAGAAAAAGACTGGAAACACGGGAGCGGAGCAAATCACCTTATCAACTTGTAAGATTCAATTCTCTGTCTCTTCTCAATGGAAATAGTGAGTCAGTAACTTTCAGTTTCACCAGCATAATTTACTACCTGCGTCTAGAATATAGTTCTCTCTCTTCTGAATGACAATATGAGGCGGAATATAATATGCATGTGTACATATATTATTTTAATTCGTCTTATATTCGAATTTTATTTCAATGAAAAGTTTAACGAAACTTGAAATGAACTTTTAAAGGCAAGTGAACGTAGTTTTAAGTTTGTTTTGTTCATTTTATATATATTTTGTTTGGCGAAAGAAATGACAAACTTTAAAAATTTATAAGTTTAACATTTTGACGTTATTCTAACCTGAATAATGTGATTCAAACGGAATGTTATATTAAAAAAAGTAAAGGAGACAACAATAATGTTTGAAGTGTAAGTGAATGAAATTGGAGGTTTATTTATGTATTTTGATGTATATTTTTTTCAGCATGCTCAAGAAATGGACTCAAAATTTACTTACATATTTCCTATTTTTTCATGGTTATTCTAACCTCTATGCATTGAATAGAATTACTAGGATGTTTAAACGAATCAATTGAGACTAACTTACGGAATGACGAAATATCCTTCGAGTTGCTATCAATAGATATTGAGCTCTCTTTTATAATAATATTTTTTAGAAAAGAACTTGAGTAAGATTTTGTTAAGTCATTTAAAGTATGTATGATATGAATCTCGAAAGCTATTCAGTAAAGGCTATATCTGTATGATATATCAAACTGAATGTCAGTAAGACTGTGTACGTCTCTTGTTTTACAACTATATATATGTAGAACTGAATGAGATTCGATGCTCATAAATGTTCAGTTCAGTGTTTGACAATATTCAAGTTTGAACCAAGGAAAGTTATGTTAGATTGTTGATTCACCTAAAAATATATTATCAAAATGAGAAAAGAATGCATAAAAATGTGAATTATCTATCTCTCAGTTGAATGATCATTTTGTCAGAGGTTTGAAGCTGAGTTTTTATTTTCAATGCATATGTAGTAGAAAAGATTTCTCGAATACTTATATTTAGGTTACAATCTAACGAATGAAAGTGTATACAATGGATCCACTGTTAGAAGGTTGGAAAATGAAATTAATATAAAATAAATATAATATTAAACCTATCATATTGGATACTTGAATATTCAGATATTCTTCTGTGTGTCATTTCAATTTGCACAAGAGGTATTCATTGTGAGTTCATTCATAACATATTGTTACGGTTTCTCAGGAAATTTCATCTAAGCTGTTGAATAAATAATAATTATTCCTTATAGATTTGAAATTGCAGGTTTCTCTTTCATAGGTGTCTGATGTTTGTGGGAAACATGTCCAAGAGTTATGAAAGTCACAAGAAACTTTGCTGATATTTATGTGAATCGTATTTTGGTGAAAATTTAACTACTAGTTGAAGAATGCTGTGTATATTTGAACATTTTTGTTAGAGATAATATATGGTTTCTTGATGTAGTAGTACTGTAGGCATTTTGAATAATTGTGTAAAACCTGTACGTTCATCATATGTATGTATTATGAAAATATGAAGTTGTTTTTATGCAATTTCTTCCTTTCATTTTCATTTCCGATTAGATTATAAAATTTCACAGGCACATGAATTGCAGAAAAGTATAATTGTTGAATGGGAAATTTAAACATAGGAGCATGTTTACACTGATTTTTTTATACTCAGTCTGGATATTTTCAAAATTTCTCAGATTTAGAATATGAAAATCAGAGAGATTGGCAAAAAATTGGAGGACAAAAATGTGGAAGAGCTTTGACAAGAATTCATGAAAAAAGTACCTAGCACAGTGGCAGAGATGTGTGGAATATAAGGGAAAGATAGTTCTAGAAAGTAAAACACGTTGATATGAGGAAATTGAGAATAAAACAGCAATTAGCAATAGGAAATTAAGAGTTTCAAGAAACAGTTGTATTGAGACTAATATATCGTTTATATCATTGTATTGCTTTTGAAGGTTCATGACATAATTTACGAATTTGTGGATGTTTGAATCTCATTTCTACTTTTCACAAGAACACTTCAATTCAGAAGATGCGTATCCTCCTTGGTGAGCAAATAGTGTGAATTTTGGTCAATTCGAATATATACGAAAAAGTTATGTAAAGGGCAATCACATAAGGTGAAATTTCTATGTATATAGTAGTGTTCCATTATTTCATTACTAATTTCTCGCCTTTGTCTTCTGGATACTCTCGAGTAATTCTAATTTGAGAAGAATTTTCATTTTCTATTTGATCAATATACTTGAGAAGTAATTCTTCCATCGTGATGCTTTAAACTCATATTTGTTGTTTCTTATAATTCAATTATTTTATCTGGTTCTTATTCAATCTTATTCGAATGAGAACAGTTAAGAACAAAGTAAAAATTTGAAACTATAGATCTGTTTATACCGATCATTCTGAAGTATATAAGTTACGATATTGTGAATTATTATTTGAGTTCTTGATGAATGAATGCGTACTCCCAAAGGGATATTAAATAATTTGTTTTATTGAATCAATGTTTGAACTTTTTCAATTTTATCTCATGCTAGCTCAATTGAAGAAAGTTGAGATTTACAAATCGAATGTATTCCTTTGAATTTGGATAGTCAGTATTCATAAAACAATACAGGAAGCTTCCTTTCCATAAGGATGTGATGGGCAATATGTGACAGTGTTTCAAATAACACAAAGAATGCTTAAGTATACATATCATTGAATATATGATGCATCTCGTATAGATAGAGTTGAATATAAAAAGTCGTTCAGTATATTTGGTGTTTAGTATTTTAGGCGTTAAGTATATGAGGCGTTTAGTATATTAGCTATTTAGACCTTAATGGGCCAACTAGTTTCTCTTGAAGTAAGATCAAACAGTTCCCTTAATATCTTTAACTTCCATCTTTTTACTATATTAGTGACAATTTTTGCAGTGATGGAGTACTCTGTATAGAATATTTAACTTTCTGGAAATGAAATCTTCGAGTCAAAAATTAAAATGCCTATTCATCGTAGTACCACTTGACTATTTTTTCTACTAAATCAAAACTCGATCTGTTCCAACGCAAGTATAACTCTTTCCAGATTTAAAAGGAGGTTCAAAATTTTGTTGGAATAGTGTGTATAGCAATGTGTGAAGATAAATTTCAATTGAAAAATCATATTTCTGGTTACATTGTATAACAAATCACGTAAATTCCATACGTGTATACTATGTGAGGAAACAACATACCATAGGAATAGAAAATCTATATTCGTCACTTAGTAGTAGATTTACAACCTTGGCAGCCCTACAGATTATGTAGTGGTACCAGTTTATCGAAATCTATTCAAAATTTAGTTAACTCCAGTACTTGCTAGTTTACAACATTTTCACAGGTTTCGAGGCTAATTTCACTTTCAAATGAAACATTATCAACGGTTTTAGGTTTTATTTATTAAACTACTGGTGCGAGGTATGCGGTAGCGAATGAAGGCAGTGTGGTAACGTTCACGATACTCCCGAACACGAGCGCGAGATATTGCGGCAAGGCAATGACGATCGCGTATTTCGTATAGCCAACACACGGGAGAGTGTTTTTAGGCTTATATGTACGAAATGATTACTTTTCATATTTGATTATGCTCGATATTATACATATATATTTAACATAACAAAATGTATGAAAGCGATTAAGAAAGATTGTCATACGATTCGATGTAGTGCACAATATGTTATTCAAGTAATTTAGTTATTTCTTCTAAACAGTAGTGAATTTTTTGTTACGGTGGCCTTAGAATCGGGCATCAAGATAATCTGCCTGTGTCGTCACAGTTGTCAATGAAATTTGAGTGAGAAATTGACAACTATTTTTATTTCCTGATATCTTCGATCCACCATTATATACCTAGTGCAAAATGGAAAAACAATTTTCAAAATTCACTTTTAATTCTCTTCATCGACATGATTCATCAAATTTCCTAATCTAAGGGGCTCATCTTAATTACTTATCTCCATAAGAAATCGTAAATAATTCAGTAA
This sequence comes from Cryptolaemus montrouzieri, assembly GCA_013387265.2. Classification (NCBI taxonomy): domain Eukaryota; kingdom Metazoa; phylum Arthropoda; class Insecta; order Coleoptera; family Coccinellidae; genus Cryptolaemus; species Cryptolaemus montrouzieri. The sequence goes on along the minus strand of JABFTP020000124.1, from coordinate 46,617,201 downwards.
CTATCTTTGTTTTTTCAATCTGTTTCCCAAAAATGTTGGGGAATGAAGAAAAAGGGGTGATTTCCAGTAAGAAATGCGTCCTACACACAAAGATATCAGAAATGTCGGTGGTGAATAAAATTCAGAATATTCTATTTTGAATTTTGCACACTTATATCGGATGTAACTGAAACTAGGGCCACCCCTGTAACTTTTTGTCTATCTAAAATATTTTGATGAAATTTGGGAAACCGATACAATTCGACAACATTAATATGTTTGTTTCCGACATAACCGGAAACGAAACCAACTTGTAATTATAATTGTTCATCTTATCCTACGACCATTTGACAAATTATTGAAAGAAAAACAGAAAATAGCGAAAAGAAAATAGTTATTATGAATGTTCAAAAATACCATCATTGTCACGAACACAACATCGCACATGATTGATAGTTTCCCTCACAACATTATTTAACTGTTGGGCTGTAACGCCTGCAATAGCCTGTCTCAAACCGTTCTCTAATTCTTGTTGGGTTCTAACAGGTGGTTGGTAAACATCATTTTTCAAATTTCCCAACTAGAAGAAATCTAGTGGACTCAAATCTGGCGATCAAGCTGGTCATCTTTTGGTCTCACTATTTGTACCTATTCATTTTTCGGAAAAATTTTCATCGAGATACCACGAGACCTCTCTTGTGTAAGAGGGGGTGCACCATCTTGTTGAGAATATATTTCATTCACAACAGCAACTCGTCCATTTCATCTTGTATTTGGGTTCTCCAAAATTCAGAATATCTCAACCCTGTCAATGAACAGAAATAATATGCCCTATTTAATAGCTTTCTATCATCCCCATCCAGACACTGAACCCAAAACCTTCTTGGAAGTTTCCATCTTGATATCTATGATGTTTTTGTTGAGACCAGTACCTGGTATTTTGCCTATTAAACATCTCATTGTTTGTGAAACGTGATTCGTCAATGAATACAAGCTTTGTAGGATACTGTAGATCACACTCCATTTTTCTAAGGTACTCTTCAACGTAGTGGAGTCGCCAAACAAAATTTTTCAAAATTCTTCATGCGCTTTGGTGGCTTATTTCGAGCTCCTCGGTAATTTCCCCTGTCAATGTGGTTGGATCAATATCAACAAATGTCAATACGTCTATTTCGGCACCTTCGTAAATAACGAAATCTTCCTGTTCAGCAGGTTGCACCTTGCGAAATTTTCGTTCAACTTTAGAGAAATAGGTTCTATTCGGATGAAGTCTTTCCGGATATCTCTCTCTGTATAATTGTTCATCTTGAACGCTATTTTTCCTGCATTCTCCATAAATAAGGGGCATATCGTCTTTTTCACTTTGGATGTATTGATTCATACTCAAAACTGAATTCACTAATTCGCAATGTCAATAATTAACAACAATGGAATTTTGACATATCACACTGATAATTTTATGATCACACAATATTATAAGAATGAAAAAAACTTGTATCGCCAACGTAATTATTGTTATTAGCGATGGGGATACTTTGCAAAAATTGCCTAGGTATTTTCCACTAGAAATCTGGAACCGAGAAGAATAGAGTGACGAGAGTGGTATAAACAAAAAGAAATACTGCTTCTATAAAATACTGGGTGGCCCTATATGGTTGTTTCAGAAGAAAACCTACTTTCTGGGGAAAACCTGAAATTTAAAACTTTGACACTCTGTAACAAATAAGCAATTCAATTTTTAGATACAATGTTGTATTTTCGTGATAGGAGATGTTGAGCCAAGCCAACTGTCATTGTTCAAGGCCTTCTAGAACGAGAGATGAAGATTGCAAACAAAAATATTGTGTTTTGTTTTTCTTTCAAAAACATGTCAGAATATCATAGGATGAGATGAACAATTGTAATAAGCAAAAAAAATACAGGCTGTTCCTTTTGAAAATCGAAAGTTGGCATCGTTTCCGGTTCAACCGGAAACGAAATGTCAAACTTAAAATGTAGTCTGCTATCTGATTCTCAAATTTCATCAAAATATTCGTAACAAAAGAGAAGTTATAGGATGGCCCAAGTTTCCATTACATGTGGTATACATAAGGAGCAAACAATTTATATAAACACCTCAAAAAAGTCTAGGGAACACTTCTGAATATCGATATATCGTATCCAGAACGATCAATATGGATGATTTTATTTAAGAAATGAACACCTGCATCAATTTCTCACCAAATAAAAACTAAAAATGCAGCAGATGCGACGCTGATTTATAATCATTTAATGTATTCAGTGTTTGAAGTTAGTTAGTTAGCACTTTGTTTCTGTTGTAAGCACAAATAAAAGATTCAAGCTTTGTGACTCGACCATGGAAATACGAGAAGAGATGTTACGAGCCCTTGGCATGCTCCACGCTGGGAGCTCACAACGGGAAGTATCCAGGGTTCTGGAAAGTAGCCCAAGTGTCATAAACCGTTTATGGTCGCGTTTCAATGAAACAGGTAGCGTTAAAGAACGCCATACAGGTCGTTTCAGGATTACTACAGTCGCCCAAGACCGATTTTTGGTTTTACAAGCCAGAAGAGATCGTACTACCACATCATCTCAATTAGCTCAAGAGCTATCACGAGTTCATAATGTACAAATTTCCGACCAAACTGTGGGAAATCGACTGCACGAAGGTCAACTCCACTCCAGACGTCCTTTAAGAGTTCCACAACTGACCCATGGAAATCGCGCTGCTCGTTTAGCTTGATGCCAAGAACACGTAAACTGGGATCAAGAAAGGTGGGCCACAGTTCTCTTCAGTGATGAATCTAGATTTAGGTATTATCCCGATTCGGGAAGAATTCGAATATGGAGGGAACCTGGAAAGCAAAACCGTCTCCAGCATGCTCGAGAAGTTGTTAGACAGAGAGGCGGATCAGTGATGTTTTGGGGAGGTATAAGCCTCAGTGGAAGAACTGACCTCGTTTTCATACAGAACAACCTCACAGGAAATTCTTACGCAAATGAGATAGTTTCACCTGTAGTGGTATCGTATCTCCAAACAATGGGTCAAAATCCACTCTTCCAACAAGATAATGCCCCTCCTCATCGCGCAAGAATGATATCGATCTTCCACCGTGGCCATCCTGCTCCCCAGATCTGAATGCTATAGAGCATGTGTTGTACACCCTAAAAAGAAATCTTCTGCGTCAAAACGTCTTCCATCATTAACAGGAGCTTCGATTAGCAGTTCAGGGGACTTGGAATGACTTATGCCAAGATGTAATAAAAAATTGAATATTGAGCATGCCGCGACGATGCCAAAGTGTCATTAATAACAGAGGTGGACCTCCTGGGTACTGCAAAATATAAGTGCTTCCATATTGTTTCGAAGATATTAGTTCGGGATTGTTTTTTGTGTTGTACCAAATTTCGTCATTTTCAAATTTCAAATATTTTTTTATAATAGGTGCTTTGGAGAAGTAAAATATCCTTTTTTTTTCTTCGGAATACATTATATACAAAACATCCTAACAAAAACCGAAAGATTTCTATGAATTCGAATCATAAAATTCATATTTTAAAGATATTGGTTCCCTAGACTTTTTTGAGGTGTTTATTTAGAAATCTTGCGGAGAACAGTGCGGAAACCATTGAAATTGGAAATGAATTTTTCAATGACGATTAAGTCAAAATAGTAATAAGCAAATAAATTTCAACGGTATCTTGCTCACGTTCTTCGTTCAAAGATATTCTGAGAGGATAGAAATTTAACCAGAAAATAAGAAATAGAATGATATAGAAACCACGAATAGTAGTGCCGTATATCTAGATCTAGTGTACATTGACTCAATAGATGTTATCGTCAATTACTCGGCTGTTTCACTTCTTGGTAATGCAATTCATTACATTGACATGTCAGTAGGTTTGCCTTCCTCTATTAGGTGTTCGTTTTTCAACGCAGCACTAATGTACGACTTTTGTAAAAGAAGCTTGGTAGTTTCACGTGATCGATTGATTTCGTTTATAGTGTTGGATTCCTTTGGGAAACGGAGATTTTCCTGCGCAAATTCATTCAAAGTATTTTCAAAAAAATAGTGTAAAATGGCATTCATCATCATCATCATCATCATCAGCCAAAAGATGCTTGGATTATGCATGAGCTTAATACGTTGATCGCTTCATACATGAATACAACAAAGTTGGTTGCATACATTACGGCACGGGTGCTAAATGTCTCGATGTTCAAATTAATGATAATAAATGAGTCTCGATATTCAAATTAATAATAAAACTAGAGGAGAGAAACAATCGTTTCTTCAGGTTTGCAGTTGCTTCAAATGGAAATATTAATTTCATACAATGGTGGTATAGGATAATAACATGAATCGATTGAGGTCCTATATGGACGTATCCACTTATAAGGAGAGTGCCCTCCTTTTCTAGCCTAACATAGGATAGAACGCCTTATTTTAAGTCAGTTCTCCTTTACAAATATACAGGGTGCTACATAATCGTATGTCACAACTTGAAGAGGTAAATCTACGTGTAATTTTGAGAACAAAAATCACATAAACAGAGGTCCACAAAGGCTTCCTTACGAAGCTACAGGGTGTTGAAATTTCCGGAAAATATTGTTTTTTTCTTCAAAATTCTTGCAGTTTTCGAAATATACAGCCAAAATTTGGGATACAAGCTATTTAGTTTTTACTCGTCCTAAATTTTAACTAGAATCTACAAGGCGTTTTCTATTTCGGAGCCATGGCTTCTTTTGCCCTCTCAAACTTTCTTGCAATACGCCATTGATCATTTTTCGTCATCTTCGTTCCATTTAGAAACTTCTCAGACACTTGTAATTTTTTTGTATCTTCACCCGTTCTCAAGCAAAAAATTATTAAACGATTGTATGCATTAGCTGAATTGAAAGCAATTCTAATTAAAAGAAATGACTAGTAGGCTCTCATTTCTTTTTCTTGCATTTATTCATTAAGACTACTGCCTAAATCTGAAACACCATCTACCCGAATTGTTTATTAAATTAACGATAAGTTTTAAAATTTTTGAAGTTATTAATGAAAGAAAAAATGGCTAATTTTACTAACGCCGAAATGGCTGATTTCCATTACATGTACGGTCTGGTTGACGGAAACACAACGGAAGCCAGGCGATTATATCAGGTGTGCTTTCCTAATCGAGTGAGACCAGACAGGCGAACATTTTCAAATATCCACAGAAGGTTGAGGGATACTGGTAATTCTACTGCAAATAATCATTTAAAAGGTGCAACTCAAACTATGAACTCCAGATATTGAGGAAGCTGTTTTGAATAGCATTGATTTGAATCCTCATGTGAGAGCAACATCAATTGGAAATCAGTTGAATTTTTTACATGTTCTAGTTTGGAGGATTCTCCACGACTTTTTATTGTACCCGTTACATATTCAATGCGTCCAAACTCTACTTCTTCGGGATTTTCCTTCAAAACTGAATTTCTGCCGATGGTTCGTAGATAAAATTTGAGAAAATTTCTCTATGAAAATGCTCATTTTCATAGACGAAGCTAACTTCTTTAGAACTGTTATCACAAATTTTCATTATAATCATTATTGAGCTGAGGAAAACCCCCATTTGGTTGAAGAATCCCATCATCAAGAACAGTTCTCACTGAATGTCTGGGTCTGAATAATTGCAAATTATTTGATTGGGCCATTTTTTCTGCCTAACAGACTAAACGGTTCCGCTTTTTGGCAATTTCTTGAGGAGGAGTTACCTTTATTGCTCGAGGATGGGCCACTTTTGGTGAGAAACATAATGTGGTTGATGCATGACGGGGCACCAGCACATTTTAGTGGAGAAGCTAGGGAAATCTTGAATAATACATTCAACAATCGATGGATAGTTCAGGATGGGCCAGAACTACGGCTTCCTAGGTCTCCATACTTAAATGATTTAGACTTTTTCTTATAGAGATATCTAAAAACTTTTGTTTATACCACCCCAGTGAACACTGTAGAAGAATTGAGAAATCGAATAATAACCTCTTTCGACACGATAAGAAATACCACAGGAATATTTCAAAGAGTGTGTGATAATAGACGAAGAACGACAGAGGCTTGTATTCTTGCAGGTGGAGGAGACTTCAAGCAATTTATTTAGGTTTTAATTGTTCTTTTTTTTTAGTTTGATATTGAATAAGTATGAGTTGAGTCTTAGAAGACTAGATATCAAAATAAAAGAAAATTCTTGGCATACCTATCGAGTATTTCTATTATTTTTTCTACTTAGCGAATAAAATACACTTCAAATAATTCAAATTCAATAATTTTTCTCTCGAAAACGGTTGGAGCTACGAAAATATTACAGGTGTCAAGAAAATTTTTAAATTCAACGAAGATGACGAAAATTCATTGTACTCTGATCAGTGGCGTGCTGCAAAGAAGTTTTTGAGGGCAAAAGAGACATGACCTCGGAAAAGGAAACACCTTGCGAATTTCAGTTGAAATCTAGGACGTGTAATAATGGAGGTAAAAAATAGCTTGCATTCCAAACTCGGGCTGAATATCTCAAAAACTGCAGGAGTTTTGAAGAAAACACCAATTTTTCCCAAAATTTCAACACCCTGTAGCTCCGTAACGAAGCTTTTGCGGACCTATGTTCACATGAACCTTTTTTTTCTTAAAACAGCATTTAGACATACCTCCTCAAGTTGTGACATACTATTATGTTACAATCTGTATGTTATTGCTTCAAACTTTCAATGCACTGGGCGAGTACGTGAAGATCAATATCATACTATCATCAAGTTATAATGAACACATTTTCAAAGCCTGTTTTATCGTTGCAATTTCACCGCTGTAAATACTGAAGTTATTTCAAAGTTGGATGGCATTTCTCGTTTCTTAGGCTATACCGCCATCGAAAATGTTCGTTTCTATACTTTCCAAAGTTAAAACGGTCCAGAGTTCTCAACACCAATTCACCCTTGCAGTTTTTTGTTCTTTGATCAACAGATGCGGTATCCAACGAAAAATTAATTTTTTCACATGCAATTTGTCGTGCAAAATTTCTTGTTTTGCGTCTTCAAAATCGAAAATGATGCCTCAATCTCGCGATATGTTGCGTGCTGATCTTTATTGGATAATCTTAAGCGAATCAAGCACATTTTAATGAGTTATTACAGTTTTTGGTGCAACTGCTTTTCGATCGTCGCTCTTCCAAACCAACCGAAAACTATTGACTGATGTGGTGCTTCCATGCCAAAATAGAAACCAACTCGCTGGGACATTATTGTTGAGGTAATTGTCTTTGGAAGTTGTAGAAAATGATTGCTCGAGAATGTTCACGGTTTAATTCTATTTTTCAACTAAATTATCAAATTTGATAGTTTGTTCTGACTTAAACACAATCTACATAAAATAGAAATTTTGTCTATTAAAAATCACAGAAATTCATTGTTAGTATTAATAGTTGATTGAAGGTATCCTCTATGTTCAGCATACAGAACATGAAAGACATGCCTCGTTGCTATAATTTGAAATAATTTTTTTCAAGGCTTTTCCCTTACTCCGTAAAACCATTCAATCAATGCATTTGAATATTTCTAATCGGATTAAAAACATAGAAGTGTTTGCATTTTTTTGAAAATACGCCTTACTAACAATATAACGACGATGTTAGACGATGTAGAGAAATGCATTGGCACGAAATGTCGGAACCTTATTGGAAGCGATGTACAGAGAATTGAATTCCTAGCCTACACCGAACGATTTCTCGTGCTGTTATTCATTTAATGTTTTGCCGAAAAGGAAGTATAAGATCTTTCTAAGAGAAGTCACGAACAGTGACATTTCTCATTTGATCGTGAAAATGTGGTATTCGAAGAAAAATACAATTTCCGTCCAGAATAGATAGCGTGCGTTAGCGCCGCTTTCACACGAACCTGGTATATACAGAACGCCACACGGGAACCAATAGTATTTAGAATCGCCAGTGTTCGGGTTAATGAAATGGCACGTAACATTTCATTCCCTGGTTAATGGCTATTTTTTTTTTCAATCTCTGATCTGATCGTAGACCTTTGAGCATCAAACATTGAGTTAAAAAGAACTCTAAAGAACATCGGCTTCTTTCGACACAACTTCTGAAAGAGTCTTCTTTCACCCCAGAAGGAAGGCCTTTGTATAAAGCTTTGCTCAAAGGGTTATGCAAGACTCCAAATTAACAGAAAGATTTGACGAATCTAAAATCTCAATTCATTAAGAGATATTCATTGTCACAAATTATTTTTGCGCTCTAGTATTTCAAATCAACCATTTGTTTGTTCTAACTATATTCTCTGTTTTTGAGTTTGAATACGATTTTGTCGTAATCACTTGCTTCCTGTGTGTCAGTTATATTTTAGAATTTCTTTGACTATAGTAATTTTATATCGATTCCTTGTTTTAGAACACATCCAATTGAATGAAATTAAATTACAATTGTTGGGTTAGGTTAGATTTCTGCAGGTCGAGGAAATATTTTAACTGGTGGCAAAGTGTCGGTATGATACTCTTTTGTCATTAGTCTTCTATTTTCAAATATACATGTTAAAGCCGACTAGGTGGTGTAGGTGATCTGAAGCTCGTCTCCCGAGCAAAGTCCATGTTTCGGAGGAGATGTAAAGCCGTCCGTCCTGTCTAAAAGAGATGTGTTGGACATCAAAGATCCCTTCCCTCAACACGAGAGAGGTTCGGCAAAATTCCCGGGTTAGTGAGGTGACAAAATTCCCCTGCGTGTCATTGACCGAGAGAGGTTCGGCAAAATTCCCGGGTTAGTGAGGAGACAGAATTCCCCTGCGTGTCATTGGCCGAAAGGCGGAAATAGAGCGCGTTAAAGGAATAACAAACAAATAATACATGTTATCTTGTGTATATGTGGGAAATATTCTGGAAGATATAACTCTGAAATGAATGAGTCAATTTGATTGAAAATTTCAAGGTTTGTTTCTATTATGCATGGCAAATCAAGAGTCATTACTCTTGATATCTCAAGAGTATCAAGTGAATAACATATGAATTTCCCGAAAAATTGCGTGGTTAATTTGGAAGCTTGCTGTTCATTAGATCGATTCAGTTGGTGGTTGATGATATAACGAGTGAATCTTCATAGGTTAATGCAGGAATACCCCAGGGCTCCTTACTCTCACCAACTTTCTTTCTGTTGTAGATTAATGATCACTCTTCCAAAAACAGATTGTTTGGGTGTACGGATGACGGTGCATTGGTATTGTTACCGTTTCCACTAAGGTATCTCACCATAGATCGCTCTAGGCCCCTAAAAATAAGCGTGTTACCGTGTTAACCACGCTTTCTCAATCACAGATCGCCTAGTAGGCCCTTCGACCAGGCCAGGCACAGAACATGCTCTGGGCCTACCTGGACCGAGGGTTTGAATATTCGTGCATTTCGGAGACTCCCGCTCTTTCTCTTCAACGACCTCGTCAAATTCACACTGTCTCAGAAAACCGGCTGCAGCACGCCTTACCACGAGCCGGCTTTCCGTACCCACGCCATATTGCCAAACCGCCGTTGTTTACCAACGAACTACCTGTTTTTATTTCATTTTAATTCTACGTTTACAAAGAGTGTTTGTGTTAACCATTAGTGTTTCCTTCGTGTGTGTGACCCCATCCCGGTAGCAAGTGGAGCCCAACGTGTGCATTAGTTCATTCTTTTCTCCGTAGAGAAAAAGTACCCATCCTGACTGAGTTAGCCGTTAAATATTAGTACGAGAATCCAAGTGAAAAATTCCGCTACTTCCGCACACGAGGTGAATCCGACACACGTGGTAGGACCAACGCGAACAAAAGCAACGACGCACGTGGATAGTATTCGTCTATTTAATCTACCGCAGAATTAATCCACCACAGCAGCAACCGAGAAAGAAGCATCCGGTTCATGGACCGAAGACAACACCAAGTGGCGCCCAAAGACGAGTGTGTGAGTGTAGTGTTGTAGAAACACCAGTGCGTTAGTGAATCTAGAACCTACTCACAGTCGCAGTTATTCAACGTATGATAAACTTATCGGGTGCCCTATGTATCTTAGGTTAGTAAATTGCTTTTTTTTCAGTACTATTTTTCTCTTTTTCAGGTACTTCTGATATCTAATCAGGTACTTTCAATATCTAAGTTTTATGTGTGATTGACAAATAAAGATACGAAGTAGATGCGTTTCAACCCCCCCGGAGATTTGTTATTGTACATATCTTAGATTCAAATAATTCAAATAGAGCCTTGCACCACGCTCTCATAATTTAAGTAGCTAGACCATACGACTCGCTTACGTGAGACAAGGTTTTCTGAAGTTTCCCTTGTCATCATCGCGTTGATGCCAAATGGCGCGTAAGATAGTAAGACGGCCACAGACGCACTGCATACAGGGTCGTATTAGATTTGAGTAGGATAACTTGATAAAACTTTTTTTTTTGATTTTCAATGGTATGATGTACACGTATGCACATGTCTTTAATAAAGATACAACATGGTTTGATTACCCGGAAAGGCAATATGGAGGCGCCTAACCGCGATCTTCAGAGGGGGGCCGTGTTACCGTTTCCACTACGGTATCTCACCATAGATCGCTCTAGGCCCCTCAGAATAAGCGTGTTACCGTGTGAACCACGCTTTCTTAATCACAGATCGCCTATTAGGCCCTTCGACCAGGCTAGGCAAAGAACATACTCTGGGCCTACCTGGACCGAGGGTTTAAATATCCGTGCATTTCGGAGACTCCCGCTCTTTCTCTTCAACGACCTCTTCGAATTCAGACTGTCTCAGAAAACTGGCTGCAGCACGCGTTACCACGAGCCGGCTTTCCGTGCCCACGCCATATTGCCAAACCGCCGTTGTATACCAACGAACCACGTGTTTTTATTTCATTTTAATTCTACGTTTACAAAGAGTGTTTGTGTTAACCATCAGTGTTTTCCATCGTGTGTGACCCCATCCAGGTAGCAGTTTCCTCAGTCAGCGTTCAATAACTGCTGAAAAGACACTCCATAAAGTTACCAACAGAGTGTGTCCTTGAATTTAGACTACAGAAGATATCAGCATGCGGTCAGTTCTACTTCGTCAATTTTACACGAACAAGAGGCAATGAACAATGATCTCCAGAAAAGTCACTGCTAGAGAACCTTCTCCTGACAACCCGGAGATCACGCGATATCTCCAACTACTCGCTCAGTGGCGTCAGGTTGCTGATCTTTTTTTTTTACAGATACTCCCATGGTATATCCTCTGAAGAACTAAAACGCTTGGTCCCGAAAAGAATTCAGTTCGAAAGAAACACTAGGCTTTCATCAGCTGATGGTCCAATTAGCACATCTAAGTACCTCTCTGTATAAAAATAAAGACTTATAGAAATTTTTTTGTTCACATAGTTGCTCTGCTGGGGAACTGCTTCCATCAAACATCTATCTGATTACATACAATTGGGCTCTCTTCAAAAGGTAAGTGAACACACACATTGAATCGTTTTGGACGGCCACAGCGCTGGCAACGCCTCCTCCTAAGAGTTGAGAATAAAAAACAATAGCAGATTCAAACTAAGCCGTTCACAGGCCTAGTACAGGGCCGATCTTCAAGAATCTCATATAATTTTCGAATGTTAAAACAAAATTACCTTAAAGAAAATCTGAATTTATATCCGTTAACTACGTAGACTAAGCTGTTCAAATCCTATTCTTACCACACCTATAGTTTCTCTGAAAATCATATTTGGTGAAAGCGCAGTTTTGGCTATGAGTTCTTACACCATCATGAGGTTAAAATGTAGTTATGGATCAATTTTAATGTCGAGATTTGACGCTATTCAGAGTCCAGGATTTAGCTTCTTACAGTATTGTTGTAGGTCAGGACCTAACTCCAAAATATTCATTGTATTGCCTAATACAGAAAAACACCTAGTACGTCGTCGAAAGAAATGTCTGAATATATATTATTAAATCATAAAAACTACTCTCCAAATATGTACAAAGATGTACTGATATAGCTGAATTCGAAACAAATATAAATAAATCATGGATTTCTCATTTGAATTGACCGTTTCAGATGTATGAAGTCGAAAATATCTCCCACACAAAAGAGTCTCTTTATTCTAAAAGACGACGCAGATGACGAAATAATGTATCATAATGACACTTCACGGACAACGTCTACCACCTGTGAGAATATTGATATTTCCTGCAGAATGACCCTGTATAATCCAACAAACTTAATCAAATATTTTTAAATTACATATATTTTATTAAAGCAAAATTGAAAATTTCATGATCGCACAATCAATCATTTCCACAAGTTTCGGGAAAAAGTAATTTTCATGAACTTAAAGTATAAAAAAAGATTAATTTATGATTCATTCGAGAACGGACTGCTCAATTGTGAAGAGTAATGCAATAACTAATGCTGAAAATTACTTTTACAGCTCAATATTCCCACAAAACTCTGCTGTGAATGGTGATCTAGCGAACCGTATCATTGTTTTGTGATGCCAAACTTCTGATTTCCGACGATAGCGTCGGTATAATCCAAATTTGATGAATATGGCGGCGTTGAAAACCGCACTCCAAAATACTTACAACACGAGCCCGCAGCCTGAAATTGAACGACGTATTATCATTGCCGAACGTTTAAATGAGAGTCGAGGTGGCAATATATGGTACTGAATCCATGGACAGATAAATACACCAATACACTCATGCACGAACGTACACCCACGTGTGTAGAAAAAGCGTAATAGCGACCGTGCAAGCTCGATATGGTACGCTTTGACTGTCGTCGCCGATATAAATTCAAATTCATGCTAATAACAATTGGTCATTGTTTCCTTTTGTTCTTGTTTCTTTCATCAGAGTATTCAGAATCTAAGATATCAAGGCTTCAAAATGTTACCTCCATGTTTGTGTGATACCTCCAATTTTCTCAGATATAGCCAAAAATTACGAAAAATTTTCGTGATTATACTTGACCCTTTTATTTTGAAAATTAGTGTATGTTGCCGTTACATCATTACAAAGAGGAAAAACCTAAAAAAAATTAAATACTCCAAATCATCTCCGAATCAATGTTCTTTCAGTTATTAACACCAATTTCAACATTGTAGTACGGTGTTAAGTTTACGATAATCACTCTCAGTTTGTCCGATCGTATTTATTGATTTTCTTTAAAATTTCGATATAGCGACAAGAACATGAAGTAGTATGCGATTATGTATATCGCATTTGTAGCAATACTTCCATTATTGTGAATCAAATGGATATTATACAGAATTCAAGTCAAATGGCCCACCTAACTTCGTTTAAAAATTGTTAGCACAAATATTCGGTAAGTACCAACGATTACACAAGGTCTGCAAATGATTAGTCGATTTCTTCATTTTTATAAAAAGTTGAGATGGAAACCGCAAATGCGTTACCCAAAAGGATACTATGAAACAGAAACCAATAAAAAGAAGCTTATGCCAAGATTTATCCATTGCCATTGGATAAATAAATAGTATATGGACCGTAGAATGGCCAGTTAGATCGCTTGATCTGAAGCCTATCGATTTCTTCTTGTTGGACTATCTCAAGACCGCAGTCCTTATTACGTCACCCGAATCGTTTGAAGAGCTAGGAGATATAATCGTCCAAGCATGTCAGCAGATAACGCCACGAAAGTTGCAAATTGACAATCATTCGAATCACGATTATACCAATGCATGATAGTTAATTGGGGAGGGGTCAATTAAAGCTCAGCCTCAAGTATGTGGGGTTGCTGCCCTTGATCCCCATCCGCCCTTTTGGAAAAACAGGTGCAAGCATTTTTTTCGCGATAACTCGGAAACAATACGTCCTACAGAAAACTTGTGGAAACATAATTGGTAGCAGATTACTTTGCCTACAAGTATTCTCACATAGTTTTATGCTCTAGATTCGAAATTAAAAATATTATAAGCAGAAAAGTGAGAAAATTTCCTAAAAAGTTTGCTTCATCTTGTTGATGGTCTTTTAAGGAAAATTATTCTCTGCAATGTTTTCAATTTCATCCATTCAAAACGCTGTTACAGCGCTCAAAATTTGACCAGGTTCTACAATGCTCGCCAAAATCATGAGAATTTTGTTATCGATGATGGTTTTCTATTGCATAAAGTGGTTTGGGATCGGAATTCGTCATTAAACAATATCCTTGAAAAGTATGTCCGGTATGTGCAAGAACATTATGGACTACCTGCAACTATAATATTTGATGGATGATGGATCCTGATATAGCAGGAACAAAGTCGTTAGAACGTCTGCGCTGCACGAAAAAACATCAATGTACAGAAACTCAGTTGGATGAGAGTTCCGTACCAACAATATCTTAAGAAACAATTCTTGGTAATGAACAAAACGAATCTAACTTGATGGATCTCTCAAAACTGACTTTTCAGAGGTGGGTTTCTCTGTCGACCAAGATGAATCAGATGCAGATCCAATAATCGTCTCTGCTGCGCCTAATGCATCCCAATCTCAAAATTCTGTGATTGTTGTGGCAGAGGACATTGAAATTCTCTTATTACCCACGGCATTAGATAGAAGACAGCCCACCATTTACTTATCAAAATCTTCAAAAGGGCGCACAATTGGTCAGTTATATAGCCCTTCAAGTTTTATGTATGGAGATCTCATAGCACAGAATTCAGAAAAGAGAGGATTTACAGAAGTTTCAGTAATTGTATTGACAATAAATGCTTATATCTGAAATTTTGGTGTGTGTAAGAAAAACACAATCGTAAAAAAAACAAGCGAATAAATAGAATACCAGCGACCATGCCCTTTCCTTAATCATACACCATAACTCGCATCATGCTTCCTACGATTGCCCCTAAAGTGTAAGCCCAGAAAATATAACAGGGGAACCATACTATCTTGCGTATGATTCAATAAATGAGCGAAAAATCTTGGAAAAAAATTCGTTTCCCTGTCGCTATTGCACTAGCAATATGTATATGTTGTGTTAGTGTCGTGTGTACAAAAACAGTACCAAGAATATTTCTGCTTAGTAGCTTCATTCTCTCATTCTCATCTTGCACTTCATGATTTATAGGACTTTTTCACGCAGACAAGGGTCAAAAGGAAGGGGGTTTGGGGCAGGAAAAATCTGTAACAATGGAAGAATGCTCCTCAGGTTTCCAACAGGCATCATCTCATACACCATGGGAAAAGGCCCTAAGTGGTGCAGCTCTTGCCTTATCTAAGAACTTTACTAATGCTCCGCTGTTTTTCAACAGAGAACATCTCATACACCATGGGAATAAAGCTCTGAAGGGGTGCAGACCTTGTCCTATCTAAGAACTTAATTAATGCTCCACTGGGAACATCTCATACGCCATTCGGGGTTGTAGCCCATAATAACCTCAAGATTCAAAACTTACCTCCTAAATAGACTTAAAGTTATCTACCTAGTTAATGAAATTATCTGAAACGGAATGCATTTCTTGAAAACCACCCTTAAAATGGTAAATAAGACAATCGAGGACTAAATGTCTTATTGTTTCTTCAGCTTCTTCACATTCAAATGCCGGACTTTTTACAGTATTCCATTATAACAACATACTTTCATTACGACCATGACCTGTCCTGAGACGATTTAATGTACACCAATTTTCCCTACTTATATCGAAACCGGCAATCCTTTCGGAAGGTTAGGTTAGGTTAGGTTAGATTATTAAGTTAAATAAAATTTATAAAAATCATGGAGAAACATTCTGAATTAGCTGGTGGTTCTACGCTAATCTTAAGTGAGAAAGTCGATCCAACTTTGCTCATTCCTCTTGGCAAACGATTTTTCGTAGCCTTATATGGCGTTAATGAAGACGACTCATTAGACGGAATGCGTTACAAACGATTTGCCAAGACAGTGCCTAAAAATTTATTCAGTTTATCATCGCTGCCTCTCACACAAGATGCAGCTCGTTTTCACAGTCTCCGAGTATATCACCAGGTCCAGTCATAGTTCGGAAGATATCAGAATCCCGAAGATTGGGACTGGAAAAAGTATGCAATTATTCGGATGCCAATCCAAGCTTCCATGCCACCAGCACCCCCCATCTCATGAAAATAATTTTCTGCAGATGCAAAGGAAATTGTGGAAGCATGTGTGGCTGTAGAAAATGCTCCACAATATGCCTCCATTGTTCTTGTGAAACATGCAGCAACATCATAGAAATATTAAAGTTAATAGAAGAAAATGAATAAGAAGATGAACTTCCAAATATAACTCCAATTTTTCTCCTGTCATTCCCCAAACCTTCAGATTGGAAGTTGAATTACATTCTGAGCCACAGCCAATCGAAGTAAAGTAGAACATAATAACTGATTGAAAATATGATTATGTAATCGACAAGATATCTGAGGAGTAGGCCTACTTAGGATACCACGTAAAAAAAAACGTGCCTACATACTCTACCACATAGGTGGCGGAGAAAAGAGTTAGATTAATTGATGTTGGAGGTAAGGATTCAATAAAAATTTTTGAGAATGTATTTACAATGAAAAAAAAAGATCATAAAACTAAGTTAAACATTTTGTTTCAACCGTACCTGGTCAACTCAGGAGCGCTGTAAAAACGTTTTAAATGAATGAAATTCAAAAAAAAATAAAGAGAAAAATTTTCCTCAAAAGACTATTTATGAATTTTCATGGAAATTTGTTCACTTCTTTGCTTATAACTTCTTCAATTTCGAATGAGGGGGAAAAGTTGCATATGAAAGCATATTTGTGGGCTGAGCGATTTGCTACAGATTATGTTCTCACAAATTATATATACGGAACGCATAGTTTCCGAGATATCGCGAAAAAGGTGTTTGCCCCCTTTTTTCCAAGATGGCGGATGGGGGTCAAGGGCAGCAACCCCACAAACTTGGGGTTGAGCTTTTATTGACCCCTCCCCGTTTAACTATCATGCATTGGTATAATCGTGATTCGAATGATTGTCAATTTGAAACATTCGTGGCGTTATCTGCTGACATGCTTAAACAATTATATCTCCTAGCTTCTCCAACGATTCGGACTGCGGTCTTGAGATAGTTCAACAAGAAGAAATCGATAGGCGTCAGATCAAGCGATCTAACTGGGCATTCTACAGTCCATATACTATTTATCCAATGACTCGTAAATCTATCATTCAGATAATCTCGCAAAGCGGCAGCATAGCGGAGAGGTGCTCCATCATTTTGATACATAATGTTATGTTCAGATGAATATGGAACTCCTTCGATGATAATTGTCCAATCAAATTCTCGAGCAGGTTGGTTTCGTCATTAAAGTTCTCTTGAAATAATAAAGGTTCACAAAATTCCGGCCCAACCATCGAGTATTTGAGATCATTGAGTATGACTTCCCCTCTTTAAGTGCAGATTAGTGTCACTTGAGATTATGCAGTTATTGTGATGCTCCTTGCTATTCAAGAAAAATCTGGGTTTATCAGAGAAACAAAGATTTGGAAGCAGAATCAGATCGTTATTGATACGCTTACTGATATGTAGGCAGGACTCTGAACGAAGATCAAAATCATTTGCATTCTGCTCGTATACGAGTCATATTTTTCATGGATGGAATTTCTTCTTCTGAAGAATTTTAAATACTTGTCCGTCATACTCCAGACATTGGCGACAATCTTCACACAAATAGCGTATTCTACATTATGGCGACATCACCCAGAACGTCCACACCAATTCCTTTCTCATTCACAGCTCAGGTGGGATTATTATTCTTATAAATTCAATTCACAATTTCAATGCATTCCAACAGTGTGTACAATATCTTCATTTCCATCATCGAAATCTAACCATAAGTAACTGAATCTAGCAAATCTCGAAAAAGCTTTCGAACATTGGAAGATAGCGAATAATTCATTTCTATTTATTGATTCAAGCAGAAAAAAATCTAGCTTTTTCTCAAGAGAATAACATTTTCACGCTCCGTGTTTCATTCCAGATCAGCACAGTTATTATCTCTTCGAAATGAAATCGATGGAAGTTAACATAAAATGAAAAGGCTTGATCGATCAGCGATCAGTTTAAAATAATGCAGTAAATTGAACAACCAGTCAAATAGGTGTCATACATCTCCTTCCTAAGATGCGAATTCTCGGCGTGGCAGTTGACAAGCGTAGGAGGATAATATGCAAACGTTCAAATGAGAGAGAAACATTTTTCTGAACCAACAGAATCGATTTTGATCAAGTGTTTTCCATAAATGGAGATTCAACGGATTGATAATATCTTGGAATTTTTCCATTTACTTCTCTATTTTAATTCGTGATATGTCATTTTAGACAGTATATATATATATATATATATATATATATATATATATATATATATATATATATATATATATATATATATATATATATATATATATATATATATATATATATATATATATATTCCGTATAAAGAAATATAGGGTGAAAAGAGCAAATACATCAATTATTGCAGATATTTGAATGAAATTTTGTTGGCGTTAGTTTTCGTCTAGGAGTACCTTTTGCATTGAAAATACTTTTTTAGTTTCACCAGTGACGGCCGTACTAACACGAATCTGGATGTTTTTGAGGAAAGTAAGTTACGCCACTGTTTTCCTACAAAATGAAAGTCAGTTTTGAATCTTCCATTTGATTTGTAAGAAAAAGTACGTTTTCAATTTCTCTGTTCGAAGAAGAAATTAAAATTAGATTTGAAAAATTTTTGTGTTAATGAAAGTACAACACAACAGATTCAGTCAATGGCGTTCAACAACAAAATTGAATAAACGATGAATTTAAAGAAATTACTCCAAATGAAGTTTACCGAGCTGGATACATTTGTGACAGCGCCTAATGAATGAATTTATTGCAGCAGATATTTCATTCTGATTTTGACGCATATCATAGCAGACTTGCTGTATCCTTAAAACGAAGTCATCTCTTGTACGTACTATAGCAGTGCAGATTTCTTCTTTTATATCTTCGCAAACATGAAGGTCCATTGGATTGAGGTCCGGTGATTTGGGTTAACAAGCCACTGGTCCAATGCCATTAATCACGTCACGATGCACATCATTTCCCTTTAGTTGACAAATACAACGTTTCGCACAATGAGTATTGAACTATTCACTCATACCTACTGTAGCGAGGCTTCTATCCCTTTTTATTCAACCCTCAAATCTTGAATCAGTAGGTAAATCTTCGATGTAGTCCTGAAAGTTATTCGTACTGAACTCAAGAAATAATTCTGAGGTTAATCTTAGGGGAAGAAATTGTGGACCGAAAACATGTCATCCAAAGCTCCTAACTATATATTTACCAATATTAATTCTGAAATGATCTTGGTCCCGATAGTTTTCGTAGACCAAACATGGATATTATGGCAATGCATTATTGTACGTCTAGTGAAAGAGGATTCATCACTCCAAACAAATTTACGCAAAAATTTAGGATTTTCTACTGTCAAATTCAAAAGTAACTGGCAAAATCTTGTTCCTTCTCGAGCATTTCCTGAATGGGCTACAGGTGATATGCGAGCATGTGGTCATGTTGTAATGTCAGTTATATCTGAGACTTGGTATTCGTGAATGCCGATCTGACTTGTGAGAGCTGAACCACGGATTATTATCAAGGATGCGATGTATGCTATTGTAATTTCGATGGTTTTGGTCATTAACAACACGCAGACCAAATTCACGAAAAATTTGAAGTGTTGTAATGAAGACACAAGCATCTGGAATTTTCTTATAGTTGGAGAGCATCTTCGATATTCATGAATTGCCGCTTCCGCATTTCTACCAGCAAATCCAAAACAAAAGTGAATATCTGCATATTCGTCATAATTAAAACGCATTTTCAGAATAATACTCAGAGTAGTGATAACAACTTCAACAATATAAATAACTATTAATAACAACAATTTTGATTTTCACTCAGTCTATGTCTATGTGAGTTTTGACAAATAAATTCGTTCAATTAATTTTCAAAGATCATTTTTAAATTTTTCACTTCATTCTTCCCAGTAAGAACAATTTTGCAGATATTTAATCTATCGTGTTAGAAGAATTAAGGAATAAAAGAGTATTAACACCCTGGGATGCTGAATAGTGACTGAGATATGAGCGCAAAAAAATTCAAATTTTTTGTACAAGAATCTTTGGACAGATGAATTCTTTTTCAATAGTCGTGCAGTAAGGAATTACCATAATATCTATATACATACAAACAAAAATCTTCGAGACCAAAAATTGAAAAGAAACTTATCTTCTTATCAAATTTAAATTCTTTACTAGCAATGCTGAGTCGCACAGAAAACTCTAAGCATTTTAATTTCCAAATTAGATGGAAAACCCATAGCTGATTCTCATTTTGTTGAAAAGCAGTGGAGTATAATCTTTTTCTTTAAAAATATCCGTACGTGTTAGTACAGATACCACTAGCAAAATTCAAAATAATATTTTCCTTGCAAAATATACTCCTTAGATGGCAGTTAACACCTACGAAATCACATTCAAATATCTGCCATCGATGGCAACGATTTATATATTTGATTTGGTTTTTACCAAACTTGAATACACTGTATTTCCTTAACGAAGCATTTTTCGAATAAAGTTGGTTTAGCGAAAACTCATTTCTTTTAATTCTCTATGGGTGTCCGAATATTATGCTAAAGAAACTGTACTAGTGGAGTTCGAGCAAGCAACCTAATTTACTATCGCTGAACTCTCGAAGTGATGAACTTTAATTTAATTTTTCCAGAATATCCTGAATAAAAGTGAGAAGCAATATATTACTCTTGATAAGAATTTTTACGATATAAAAACCGCATTTTCAAAATAACAGGGTGTGAATGAAACATTTTAATAATGTAGTTACAGATATAAAATAACTAATTCCATATAATTCAGTTTTCAGCAAAGTGTAATTTGAATTCTAGTATTATTTTCATGAGATCCTCATTGGAGAGACTTGCAGGAATCGCAGTCAATATCCATCTATTGTCCCGCTGTTTCATTATTGAAGGTGCTTCTCGTTCATGGAGAAAATTGTGTATAAATCGAATTTTTTTCTATTTGAATAAATTTTTTCCATTTGTACTCGTACACTTCAAACATTTTTTGGAATGGTAGTTAACCATTGATGACGTGGCGCCATTTCAGCCCCCACCTAATGAATATATTTCCATATCCGATGTACGCAAAATTGGAGAGAGATGTGTCTCGATGTATGTGCGATTCATTACATGTAGGGATAGTGCATAGTGAACGACCGTTCTATGTTTATATAGTCGTGAAGTTAGTCTAGGGACTGTAGTGGCACCACGTCACCAAGTTCTTCCAAATCCGTAAAGTTTGGCGATCCAGAATATGAATCGACTCTTATAAAATGGTATGATGAACTTGAAATAGAGGAGGGAGAGGAAGCACCTAAAGATTTGGTACAACATGATGACTCATCGTCGGAAAATGACATGGACGAGGGCAATGAAGAGGAGGACGGTGAAGATTCGGTAGTGGTCGTTCTAATAGATCATTCCAATGATAAAGACAATAATGAAGCGAATGATGATGAAAAAGATCAATCTACTTCAAACAAAAAAAATCCTTCTTTGGAAAAGATCGTTTCAAGTGGTCGTCTGTACCAATTTCTCAATGCAGGAAAACACCTGTTCAAAACCTAACTACATTTATTCATGGACTAAGAGGACCTGCGAAAGATCTTGAAGACAGATCCAATCCTATTTCAATTTGGGAGAATATTTTCAGCGACGATATGATTCAAGAAATAGTGGTGAGAACTAACGAATAACTTCAGAGTCAAGGGCAAAATACAAGAACGAGAACAAAATGGAAATGCAAGATACAAATATTATCGAGATGATGGCACATTATCGAACTTCAATTTTCAAATATGATAATGAGGACAGGTAGGGATATTTTCCGAAATACGATGTCAATGAAGGTGATGTTGACCGTTTTGACGACGCCGAAACCAGAGAAGTAGATAAAGCCGCTCCAATTTCGAAGAATTTCGGGAGATTTGTAGAAAATTCTCAAAGCTGCTATTCTGTTGGAAGGTACACTTGTATTGATGAGATGTTGGTAGGGTTCAGGGGCAGATGTAGTTTTCGTACATATATGGTAAACAAATCGATAAAATACCTATATATGGTTCAAACCAAACAGCCGAGAATTGGTTTTCTTGTGAGAAAGAAAACGTGCAATGTGTCCAAGAAGTTCTGAAAAAAATGAACGTTCAATGCAAATTTTGTGGCGTTGAAATTTGCCTTAGCTGCCAAATAAAAATTTGCGAGCCATCTTCTCAGCGCTAGTAAATGCTTAATTTCAAGAGATGCGATTTTTGCGAATAAACAAATTTTTTGTTGAAAATTTTTCTTTATATTGTTTGGAATTTAGTTCAGAGATTATTTTTGAATGAAAAATGTTGTTTTGTTTATATGTTTTTGTTTTCAGCAGATAAACCAAAAGCCTACAAATTTGTCATATTTTTTACCCATACCATTGAGCACCAATTGTAATATTTTTGTCATTTTCTGCTCTTTTAACACAATCAGGATTTGGATAAAAGACTGAAAGATAAAACTCATTAAACAAATCATCAAAAAGTCTGAACATAAAAACTTACAGAATTATAGAATATTGGGGTCACGAATAGCACCACGTCACCAGTTACATCCTATTTTAACCACGTCACCAGTTAAGGGTTAGGTTTTGAATTTATGGATAACATAAGATTACAGACAAATTTTTGAATATTTAAGATTGATGATGAAAACTAATGAATCAGTAATTCTGTCTCCGAAAAGGTATACTTTCTGCACTAAGCAACTTGAGGTAATTGAAATATAAAAAATTCATAGTCAAACTGAAGGTAATTGTAATACTTACTTAATGTAAAAAGTTATATCAATTTATGCAAATCGATTTTGAATCACTTCATGAAATATATCTTTTATTCAATCAGCGTCTAGTAGTAATAATTCAGCATAACATCAGATTATTATCGTAGAGATGTGGGAACACAAAACTTATTCCGTCAACACCACCGTTGAATTAGAGTTTCATTATTATAGTTACAGGTTTTTAATTCTAATCTTTCTGGGTATTGGTTTTCGAAACCAATTTGCAGTGAATAGTAGCGTTATGATATTACTTTTTCATTTGACAACGTCGCACGTCGCGAATTTCTCTACCAATCCAATAACGATACCACGTAATCACTGTGTTAACAGAAAATATAACCGAATACGCGAACGCTATGATTACATAGCGACAACATTAGAATACTTACCGGTTCGAGGGTAAAAGTATTTGGGAGAAGCAAAATCACTCACCTGAAAGAAAAAGAAAATCTATGAGTTGTAGTCATTGTGTAAAATTATTCTCAAATTAAAAAAAAATAGGCACAATTAAATGTTTTACCAATAATTAAGCTGAAACACGTTAAAGATAACTCAACTGAAATTTTTCGGCTTGATCGATACAAGGTATCCTAGAAAGAGATAGTTTAACGTGCTAAAATCACGTCACATCAATTTAAATTGAAACACCTGATTCCAGTCAACCGTCTATCTGTGTCACGCCACTGGCGTACAGTCTGATGCGCATATTCAGATAATCGGATGGTATGCTTAGGGGCTTCAGAATCTTCGTTCTGCATTCTTTTCTTTGCAGACCTTCAAGCTAATTAGTTGAACTTGAATTGTAGTTAAATTAATTGAATTATATTAAAATTCATATCTCTATCTTGTATACTGTGTAGTGATCATATTAAAATATAGGTCCTAGGTGGGGAGCCTAGACAGAAATTCGTAGGTGGAGAATCCTAGACTGAAATTCGTAAATGGAGATTCCTAGGTAGAGACTCGTACGTGGAGCTCAGAGGTTGAGATGTGATAACTTCTACCCGAAATCCACATCCGAAGCTGAAATAGAGGTTTTCCACCAAAGGCAGCAGTAAGAACAAGAACGTTTGGGAACTATCTCACCAAGATAAGTCTTATTGCCTGTTGATAAGATATAAAGAAGCACTTGTGACATTATGTATCATATTTTATGTAATTAATTAAATATCTATGCTATCTTGACTTTTCTTTCAAGTTCTCAGTGACGAATGTTGAATTAGAGTCTCGTTGCTCATTTTCTCTGGGCTTAACCAGTATATAAATTAATTTTGTTAGAATAGCAGCTCCAAAATCGGATAGAACTATGCAATATTTTTCTGAAATACTTTCCTCTATAACTCACTCCTGCTACGATATTAACTCTGGCAGTCGAATAAAAAAATGATATTCCAAAGATATAATTTGTTTCGTTCTACGGATTCTAATGAAATTTCGGAAAGTTTAATAAAAATATCGAAAGACAATATTTTTCTTTTTTTATTTTATGTCAAATATGCAATAGGGGTGAAATACCTTTAACGCCTATTATCATTCAACTTTAGAGAGTACGAAAGATTCAAAGAATTGATTATTGTTTTTCAAATTACATTCTTTCGTGTATATTGACCGCCGAAACTGGCGAATGATCTTTTTACAGGCTATTGTCAACTCGTTGTGTTCTTCATGACAATTTAGGAACATTCAAGAGAAATGTACAAAACACACATCAATTTGAGAACTCGTGCACTAGAAGAAAGCGTCTTCGATTTGAAATCCGTTACTGGCGAACTTCTACAAGCACTCGAAGATTAGCTTAATTCAATTCATGAAAAAATACATCCATAAGATTGGAAGAGCATAATTTCTTAATCCTCACATCATGAAAAAAAATCGAGTTCTTTCTCCAGAAGAGAATCTCCTAGAAATGCTGTAGCTATAATTCCATTTCAATATCTGGTCTGAATATACTTGTCCAATTTCTGTTGGGCCATATGCAATGTTATCTGGTCTAAATAGTGAAAGTTATTGGGAATTATCATAAAACTTTGCTAGAACTTCCTAAAGAGATTCCACTAGAAAATCAGAAAATGTGATTTATGCATAATGCACTGCAATAGTGCAGCGATGTACCTAAAATTCTTAGTATACATATTTCGAGGATACTTAAATATCTGGTTCAGCTTGCACTCCATTCGATATGTTGTTCGTATTCACTAATCAGAATTGCTTGTAATAGGAAGAAGATGAACTATTATGTTTTGAAAACACCTCGCATCCACATATTATATTCATAACCGAGGCCTGGCTGAACTATAAAATTCCTGAGTGGTTGGTGAACATCAAAGATTATTCAATTTATAGGTGTGATAAGGAATATCGCATAAGAAGGGGCATTTGCGCATACATGAGCAACTAACATCACTAAAAATTTTCCACTTCTAGTGAAGCATAGTCAATGGATGCTCTCGATCTGAACTTCATCTGTAATTATAGAGCTTTTAATTCTATAAGAGATGTGAACTGAGGGACAAGCAGGACAGTTCTTTTTTCGTGGGAGATTTTAAAGTTTACAGAGCAGTATTAAATTTTTTCTCTTTTTTATGCGCGCTACCAAGGAATAGGCGAACCTGTTACACCACATGAGTAGGAGCCTGGAAAGAAATGAGGTGTCTGTTTACTCGCTTCTTGAAGAGGGCCAAATTGTAGGATGTTTGAAAGATGTTAGACCGTAGCGAGTTCCACAGCTCCGCGGACCTGTAAACGAAGAAATTCTTATAGAGAAAGGTTCGAGGGGTCGTTAAATGTACATATGATGGGAACTCCTTGCCAGCTTTGTGTTGTGGCAAAACATGCGTTTTCCCGGAATAAGGTCTTTCAGCTCCTTGGAGCTTCTTTCGTGGAAGTATCTGTAAAACAAAGAAATGTCAGCAACTTATCTTCTGAGAGCCAGCTGTTCGAGATCGCGGGTGATCTCCGGATAATCTGTTGACATCTCTGACGATGAGATTCTGCTGCTGTAATAGTCCGCAGACTACTCAAAGTCAAACCAGGGTACAAATGTCTGCATAACCGAAGATTTTGTTCTCTCTAGATGGCAGAAGATCGTTTAACAGCAACAGAAGATCCCAAAAGTACTCCTGATTGAAATCGGAAACAATCAGATGTTATAACGTCGACCACAACTTATATTGATCTATTCAAAAGAAATAAATTTTTCGGGAGCCCATATGCAGCACATATTCAACAAGGCTGCATGCCAAGCCTTATTGAAGGCTTCACAGATGGTGAGGGTTATTGCTCTAGATTCCTTATGTTTTTCCATCGTTGATGAACAGACATGGGCTTACGTAGGAGAGCAGATCTCCTGTCGATATTTGCTTGCGAAAACCATACTGACGGTCGTTAATAATTCTCTGAAACTCAAGATATTTGATGAGTTCATCATTTATGACTCTCTTCATCACTTTGGACATAATGGTAAGAAGTGCAACAGGGTGGTAGTTTTGGGCTAAGGACTTCTTTCCTTTCTTTGGGATCGGTTGAATTCTTGCTATTTTCCAGCTGCTCGGAAAAGTCTTACTTTCATAAGAAATTTGGAACAGACGGTTGAGAATGGGTGCCATTTCGAGAGCACACGATTGGCGGTATTTGGTCCAGACCAACTGCCTTCATGCAGCTGCTCCAGAGCCCGTCTCACATTGCGGAATCTGAACTTGATTTCTGCCATGGAAGAATTTGTAGGTGGAAAGAGAGCAAAGAGATCGGCTTTTTCTTTCGGAGATGATGCTTTGCTTCCGTCTTTTCTAACAAGAGGCGGAAACGCAGATTTGCAGAAATTGGCACTGACATCCATGAAATAGAAAAAAAATTTATAAAAGTACGTACGATTGAGAATGAAAGATATTCATTAGTTGGCAACAAAGATTGACTTGAGATAGGTGAATAAAACGGTATATGTGAATTTGTTTATAATGATTGTTCTGCTTTTTATAAAGGTAAAACTGATCGTTCCATTAAATTCATATTAGACGAGCTTCAAAAATCAATAATCCATAATAAGTTAACAACTGGTGTTTGGAACATTCTAAAAACAAAATTTCTCTCTTAGATTTTACAAAAACCAAAATCTTTCGTTCAGGTAACAAATGGAAGAGATAAGATTCTTTAAAATTCATCATCGGCCCATAAACGTCATCGACCAATAACTAGCGACCAGCTTTTTTCCCACTTCTCTTATTCGTTTCTTAAGTGTGAATGACATTGTTATATTTTAATTTCACATAATTTTTGGAAATGAGATGAATCCCGAAACATATGTCAAACATATTGTTAATCAACTAATTTTGTGATATTTAAGCCTATTGCTATTTCTTTAATTGTTCAATTAGTCATTAAAATTGTTTCACTAATTGATTAGAGTGATTAGTGAGACATTTATATCTACAATGCTACTTTCTGAAATGGCGTATACTATATTATCAATTGAACTCCGGCATGTTCATAATACGGAGTTGCTTAGAAAGTGAGAAAAATTTTGCCCAGGTTTCCCTTCTTCAGAATTTTTTCGGTACTCCCCCTTACTGGAACAATATGACGATTGTTCTCCTCAAAATTAGATTAAGACTAACGTTTTTGAGGAGATGAAAATATAAAGGTGTATTTTTGTCCTTCGATTGCTTAAATTTTTCACTTCCTGAACTTTTATAGTATTCGATTCCAATGAAGAATCTCAGCTGCTTTTATTTTCCTCATTTCTCTCATGAAAGAGCTCGAGTTGAGCTCACCCTATACATACCCGCTGGTTCTTCAACTGGGTCATAATCCTTAATCATATCAGTTCCTTCAGAGTTCTTAAAATGTTGCCAAGTGTATTGAGCAGTAACTAATTCTAACAAGTTAGGTACCCTGGGGTTTCCGGATGGATATATCACTGTTTTTATCCAAACAACTGTATAACCACTGCGTTTTTACTTGTTTTCTGCCTTATTTAATGGATGTTGTAGATTTTTTGGATAAGCTGCAGCTGTTTATTATTAATCCTGATCCTGTCAGTCTCTATGTTTACTTCAATTTTCGAGCCTTTGAGTGATCACCTCCTTTCTGGCGTTCTTTGTAGCACTGCAGAGCCGTTATCTCATTCAAGTGCAAAATTTGATGATATTTTGTCAGAATCCAGTGAGTATTTGTTATAAAATGTAATGTATTCGAATCTGAACAGTAGATAATTTCAGCATTTTCATGATTAGAATAGATGGATTCAACTTGTCCTTTACGGCATCGGTTAACATCAACAATGTGTGAAATTAATAGAAAACCATAGCCATTCATTTGATAATTGTATATTCAGGAATGAAAATACCCCGCTGAATGAAACATGTTTTTTGTTTATGGTTAGATTTAGGTACTTTTCAAAACATTGCCAATCGAAAAATCCATGGACATATTCCTTCAATTACGTTGAAAATATCAGTTTGAACTTGTGAAATAATATCTGAAATATTCTGTTACAGGACAATTTATGTCCTGTCCAATCATTTTGGAATACGATCATTTCAAGCGAAACTGAATGGCGATGAAAAATAATCGACATGCTTCATTCTACGAGGTATTTCTGGTAATTACAAGATGACTTTACAGACAAGTAATAGATGCAATCCACTACCATAGTAATTGATTACGCACTTTTTTCCTCGAAAGTCTGACCAGAATTACATTGATGAAGATTTTGAGATTGGATAAAATCGCGAATAACTAGAAAACGATGTATTTTAGGTAAAGGGAAACTTATAACAGATCAATGCCGATTAATATTACGAGTAAAATAACATGTGCAAAAATAGGTAGTCTAATTTGATAAAACGGACTTTTGTACCTTTGAATGTACTTTGATTAGCCACATGCTCTGGAAACATGCATTGAATTCTGCTGAATAAGCCTCTTCACTGACAACGAGCTAGAAATGATCGATAATGAATGATATTTAGTATTTTTAATGTGCCTTCCAAAAGACAACCAAAAATCGTAAAATTCCGATTGAAAAATTCATATCTTCCTTTCAGCGGATTACAGGTGGCAAAGATATGAGAGAAAAATTTTCATTTTCCACAGTAACGAAAATGGAAACATATATTATGCCATTTGAAATAACAAAGTAATAATGAAAACAACTTCCGGTATAACCGGAAGTGCCTCTGCATTGAAAATATTTTCGGAACTTAGTTTGAATAACATCTAACCTAACCTACTATGCAAGAAAACAAACAAAACTCCCCAATCGGTGATTCCTTTCTACATATACTTTTAATGTCCCATCTCGCGTGGACACCTTGTATATTATCTACATCTAAGCATGGGAGTACAAATTATTCGATGCAACGAAGTTCTCCAATTTTGAGATGAATTCAATTGAATTTGCGAGTGCATGTTTAGCATTGAAGTTTGTTATTCTTTTCAATATCATATTTAATTCTATTTCTAACTTTTAAATGTGACTATTAACAAATGTGAGAACTATGCATTTGTTAGTTGGTTTCTGTCAGCTCGCATAATTATGCGGGTATGGATTCATGTTTGTATAATATAAATTTATTTAAATATCAGATATCAGTGCTTGTTAGTAGCTATGGGATAATTAGTAATTTCAACTAATTGTTTTTTTTCAATAAAATGGTTCATTTTGTCTACCATATGTACTCTGATTTATCCAATATATGTGGCGTGATCTTTTCTAATATTACAGCTTTTGTGGTTTCTTGTAATTTTTGGTTCTATTATTTGTAAGTCATCAGAATTCAAAAAAGTAATCGTTTATGTGGCCGTTAGTATTAGGTAAATATTTATGTCCCATTTCAAGTGAATTTATTTCTGAAGAAGAGAATTTTGTTGTAGATAAATAGCATTCAGATCTCAGAAATTCAATTGAGTTTACCGAAAGGTAAGATCAGTTCACTTCACAGCTAAAATGTAGATAACATGTATTCAGACATTCCCAGAGATCAAAGTATTAACTTAATGACCAACATTTCAAATAAATCACATCTGAACTCTTTGATATATTGCGAATTTATAATTCATGTGGAGTTATACACACAGCTCATTTATCTTTATATCAATTGAAAGATACCTGAACAACAATATGGTTGACAATGTACTCAATTCGAACTGGCCTGTTAAAATCAACTTTTGTTTCAGATACGTCGATGACATAGTTATATGCCTGAAGGTTACTCGTAAACGAGTTTATCATGTCTTCAAACTCATAAACAGTATCCATCCGAAAATAAGATTTGAAGTCGAAAAAATTGAAAACCATCTAAAACCATTTTTATATTCGTTAATTTCCACTCAACTAGGAAAATTAACTTCATAACATTTAGAAAACATACTTGCACAAATATATGTATTATTAATTGATTAGTATTGATGTTTGACGATGAATATCTCGTA
Organism: Cryptolaemus montrouzieri; assembly: GCA_013387265.2. Lineage (NCBI taxonomy): Eukaryota > Metazoa > Arthropoda > Insecta > Coleoptera > Coccinellidae > Cryptolaemus > Cryptolaemus montrouzieri. The sequence continues at coordinate 46,586,869 of JABFTP020000124.1, read as the reverse complement.
AACGCTTAACTTAATCGAAAAATTATATAAGAACTTTTTTGTAACTCAGTAAATTTCCTACAAAACGGTGAATTTCGTGATTCATAATGTTTATCTCCATAGAAATATAAGATTCATAAGAAAAGAAAAATTTACCTTCACATATTCAAATTTCAACCGTTAATATCTTTCAAACGGTTAGATTTACGAAAAAATCGACGAAGGCTTTTTTTGTAAAACATTCAATTTCCTACGAAATCTTTAAAACGATATATTTTTTTAAGTAGATGGAAGCGAGATTTCAATTTGTCTATGTGACAATCAGAAAAAATAGAAAACTGTAGGGCGGCTCTAACCTTCCCGTTACAATTAAGAGCTCATACTTAATCCAACTAGCCATATTGATGTAAAATATCTGTTTTATATTCAAGGATCCACAGAGCACTTTGATCACCTTGATCATTAGAAAAATTAATGGAAACCATTAAAACTACAGCCCAGAACAACGGTTTCGGTCAAAGCTTTATTGACGAAATAGGGAAATAAAAATATCATCATGTGGCAGTTAGCGATAATGAGTACTAAAAAATCAGACATCATTATCATGTTTTGGACAGACGAGTGAAGATGGAAATAACCTTTCCGAATTGAAAACTAAAATCGCATTCCGACTTCCAAATAAATTGTCTTCAATCTCGTTCGATGCTAAAAGTTCTATAGAGTTATTTAATGAATCCAGAATTTATAATTCATCTTGTCTAGACTACAATTATTTCTTGATAGATCAAACTGGTACTGTCCGACGATCAATGAGATCTGAAAACCGCGGTAAGAGTGACCTATCAGTTCAATTTATTTGTTGGTAATAAAACATAGTGAAAAATACTATGTGTGTTTTACATTCATTATTATAAATCTCTTATGAAAAAGGTTTCCTCAACCGTTGTTTTGTCCTTGATGAAACAGATACCTTCGCATTACGACTGAGAGCAGAAACCTCTTAACACTGTGTTTTGTTTTCATTCTTGAAAGCGATCAATTATGATTAACTTAACTTCGTAGGTGAAAAGTTCTGTTGTTGATAATCAATAAAGATTAGTTTTAGTTATATTCAATATCAACTTACCTTGATTGAGTTAGTGCAAAAGTGGATCATAAAAGAACTTATCAGTGGTTGCTGGTGATCTTACCCCTTAATCATACATAGAGGTAGCATCGGATGATTTTTCGGTGCCGCCACCGGAAAAGTAACGAAGGCGAACAGAACTTATATCAATTTATGAGAGCGATCATTCCTCCTCCGTTGTGTTGAATCAAGAATCCATCAGAAAAAAATAATTTCTTCACTGCAAAGTCATCCGTTGCTACCTCTTTGTTTTATTGGGGTCTCAGACAGCGGTAGTGCAAAAGGTTGCAGTTTTTGTCACTGAAATAAAACATCAGATTTCGCCAATTGAATCAACTGACCTTCCGCTGCTGTTGATGATTATCGAATAGTAAAACTTCAATCCAAATAATAAAGGAGTCATTTCACAATTAAAGTGAACTATTTGCATGTAAAATTAAATATTCTAAAATTGAATCAGCATGTCTGCTTCTTCACATCCTGCTTTTATATCATTTTCTATTTAATTTTGTTGAACCTACTAACATGGTGAGCCAGTAAGACTGTCATGACATACTGTACACGTTAGATATTACGTAATCTCATTCAGGGTAGAAATTCAACCCCAACAATACTCATTGGCATATTAATAAAACAGTGCTCAGCTTTTTCTTGAGAAACATGTCCCAGATTATTGTCAACTGGAAAATTTAGTGTCGCTCCTCAAGAGGAGGATTTATTCATTCATACAAAACATAAGTTCTGTTTACATTATTTGTTTTTCAATCATGGGGTAAGACTTTTTTGCATTTTATCGTACCCATAAAGTCGTTTCATAAATGAAATTAATTCGTACTATTCAACTGTATAATGAAAACGGTTTTCTGCAAGTTAACGATAATACTGCATATTTTTTGTGCTGATACTCGCAATTGTTCATCGTGCAGCATTTTCATCTCTGCTCTATTATCGCCCATCACTTTTGCCAGTTTCGGTATATCCTAATATCGCTCATTATTTTGACTTCCGCAGAATCTATTATTGGTTCTATTAACTAGCTAAAAAGGATATTAATATAAGGCATGAAATATTGTCAGCCAACGCGCAACTGGTTTTTTTTGCAACATTCCCCCTGATCCATTCTTTTTTTGTCATTGGTTTCTACGATTTCTACTAATCTCATAGTTCAAAGTGTAACGGATCAAGCGTTCATTCTTGAAAATAAAACGTATTCTCCTTGAATATGAAGCAATTTCTATATCCGGAAATATTTCGGAGGAAGAGAGTGTTAAAGTTTCGAAAATGTATCACATATTTTCTTCAATACTACCTATTATCGAAACATTCTGTCATAAACAAATAAGTGCGTTAGCTACGAGAATGTACATCAGCCAACCGGTCCAATATTTGACAATGTACAGTAGTATTTTCTAACTGGTCATGGAGAATTTTATCTCTCTTGAATTTTTTTTGGAGGGCACTTGACATATTGAGAAAGTTAAATCCAATTAACCATACCATACAAGTAAAATTCTTTTAGACCATTTGCATTTTCTTTTTGTTCCTGTTATTATTTCGAGATATTAATCATCTCAAAAATACCTTTACAGTATTCTCCCTATTGAAGTCTTGAATATACTTCTCAATTTATCTCGGATATTGTTCAGATCCTGAGCTCTAGTTCGAAACACGGACCAGCTAGCAAGGTCTAAAATATTGAATAAGCCGAATTTATATAATTTTATGCAGAGTGATATTTTTTCTAGGGTCATATAAGGTTTTCACAGCACCAACTTTTTTAAGTGTCTGTATAATATAGCTACATATTCGATGAATACGAGAAAATTCAGTCTCATCCCTAGTCCGTGCTGTTTACTGGGTAGTGACACCCGTATAATCTGGCAGATGAGTGTTGATCCACAAAAAAAGCGCAGGAAATTTAAAAAGAGTTCAAATTTAGCTTTGCCGTAAGCTCATGAAAATTTTAATCGTATTAGAGTGAACAAGGCCCAGAGCACCATTTCAACGGGATCATTTCGCTCGTTTCGTACCGTGGATGTGATTCACGGACCGGCGAGAGATGTTTCCAAGTGTTGGAATTTCTAACGTTCCCACATCTGTTTGTTATTGTTCGTATCTTTCTGGAAGTCCGGTATCGGGTTCACCGTCTCAGTCCATAGAGGGCGACTCTCGTACGTATATACGAGATGCATCTTTTCTGGAATTGATAGAGTACCCCAATGTAGCTTGTTAGGATGCTGAGAAGCGATATGTGATACTGACGAGCCTCATAAGGATCCAAAAATGCATTCTGCCGCTTCGTTTCTCGGCATCCTGCTCAGTTGCACTATTGTGACTCTTGGGGGCTGCGTACATAGCGGGCATATTTGGGAACTAAGCTCTTGTGAGGAAAGATTATTCATTGATCTAAGGAGTTTTGAATATTTTTTCGTCTCAAGCTTATATATGGATATATATATATATATATATATATATATATATATATATATATATATATATATATATATATATATATATATATATATATATAAAACTTGAGACAAAAATAATAGAACACCTATGTATCAACAACAAGAAAGAGATGAAGAGTTGAAACACTCAAATATTAAAGAATAACTGCTATAGCCATTACACGATTATGAAATCTATGACGAATACTCTCAAGTATACTCTCAAGTAATTTATGGACCTAGAAAAAGTTGAATATAACGGCACATCGTATCTCCCCACTATTTTTTCTATGAAAAACGAAAGATGTAATTTTGATGTTATAAATAGAATTTTTCATCAATTTTAGGAGAAGGAGCCGAGGAAAATCGATCGAAACAGTAAGTTACTACGGATAATTCGCCTTATTTGTTCATTCACTAGATTTCTTTCTTGAAATCAGTCAATAACACTTCTTTCCCTGCCTTTCTTCGAAGATTTTCTTCTTTTTCGATAATTAAAAATTATCATAGTCGCCTTTAGAATAATCATTGTCGGTCAAATTTCTATAACTAGAATAATATTCAGTACTTCGTTAATCAAAATTTGGCCCCGAATGAAAATTTAGGCTTCACGGAAAAATAGGATATTATCAGCTGTTTTATAGTGTATAATGAAAATGTAAAAGCAACAAGTTATCTCAACTGAAAGAGCTAGAGAATCATTGAGTATTACTAGCACTACTTTCCTGAACTCATTAATGATATGATAATCAATGATATAATTATGACATCTTCAAAAAAATTATAGAAAACCTCAAAGGGAGATTGATTGATAATAACATTAGTAACAATTGAGATGGAACAACTCAATTTTGACCCGAATTGAACGTTCAGCGTATCCGAAACATCTGTTCATAGAATATTGAGGAAACGTAAATGAAATGCATTTAAGTTGAAGTTGGTTTAAAATCTGCACTCACGTGAGCCAGAACGACGACATGGGTTTGGTTATTGCTATTGGGCAAACATCGCCAGAAATGGAATATTTTATCGAAAAATTATATGGTCTGATGAATGTTACATCAGCAGTGATGAAATTTTCAATATTCATAATAATACACATTCATCACAGAAGGACGAACATATAATTCACCCAAGGGAGCGACAATGCAGATTCGGTTTCATCGAGGCTTGCTTTATTCAGGGGGTAGCTGGAACTTTTATATTTTGGAGGAAACTTTACTGCAGAGTTATATCTAGCCATAATTGAAGATACTTTTCCAGAAATAATGAATGAAATTCCGTTGGCCGGATTAAATATCATGTATTTTCGACTGGATGGAGCCCCTTCCCACAATGGGCAAATGGTAGCCCAATATTTCGAGCATTTTCCAGAACGTTGGATCGGTACAAGAGGTCGTATACAAGGACTAATAAATTTACCGACCCTTACTTTGATTTTTTTTTGTGTGGAATAATTCACAAGACAAACCCACAACCTTACGATATCATCAGTTTTCTCAATGCGTAGGATACAAAATTTGTGCCAGCAATGTGTCCTACAAAAGGTCAATCATTTTGAACAGTTTCTGTGATCTAACCCAGATTCGTTCTATTATTATCATATATTTACCAACCTAATTATATTGAAATTTTTGAAAATGAGTACAATGTTTTTGACTATATGAAAAATAGAACATTGTTATTTTCATGTTCTCCAACATTCTAAAGAAGTTTTCAAATAATCCAAAAGTTTTCAGGCTTCACTTATTGAGCTGAAAAGTTTGTAAGCTATAAGAGTGAAATACAAATTTCGGTAATGTTCATTTATTTTATTCAATATAGTCATTTTCATGGAAGATACAGCGATTGTAGCGATCATTAATTTTTCGAAGCCATTTTTATGATCAGATTTCTCTTTAACTTCAGAATATTTATTTATTTATTTATATATACATGCATATGTAACATGACATACATTGTATACATACATATAATGAATGAAATGAAATTGAACATGCACCAGAAATATGCCCAAAATAGGTACACACTAACTAAGAAGTTAGACACAAACAAAATAAGCCATCTAACTTAGTAATTTCATTACATTTTTCTTGAAACTCAAAAATGAAACTCCAAAATAATGCAAATCAGAAGAGAAACTTTTACTCAAAGATAATGCCCGGTGAAGGAAAAAGTGTTTACAATAGTTGGTTCAGACCAAATCATTATAAAAAATGAAAGAGTTGCGAGAACATAGTTTAGGTTTGATTGAAGTTAACACGGCTGAGCAACTCGCTACAAATAATTTCAACATTCAACAACTCGCTCAGCATCCGCACAAGACCTTCTCGCACTCAACAAGGGAAAATCCAGCCGTATCCTAAGTTGAGTAAAATCAAGTTGATTCCTAGAAATGTACATTTTGTATGCTACCAAGCGCAAAAATCGGTTTTGCACACCCTCTAGACAACTGACATAGCAAGTAAAGGACGAGCTCCACAGAACCGAGACATACTCGAAGATACTTTTTACAAAAGAAAAATACACAATTTTAAAAGAGTCAACAGAGAAGTTCATACAATTCCTCTGAATAAATCACAGCAGCCTGCAACCCCTCTTTTTATATCAAAAATATGTTCCCTAACAAATAAACGAGAATCCAAAGTTACACCAAGGTCTCTTATAGAACTCACTAGATTCAACATACTGCCATTGATACAATATTGATGCAACTCGACACTCCCTCGAGAGAACAAGATGATATTACATATCGATAAATCAAGATCTAGCCTATTAAGGTCACTCCATACACTGAAACGGTTAAGGTCATCTTGAAATAGCGAAGCATCGGTCTGACATGACACGGTTCTATAAACTTTTAAATCTTCAGAAGAAGGTAAGAATTTACTTTGATGAAACACTAAAAAAATATCATTGATGCAAAAGATGAACAGGAGGGTTCCTAAATGTGACCCCTGGGGAACACCAGAAGGGATGTGAAAATATTCTGAAAATAAACCACCATAACGAACACAAAATTTACGGTTGCGCAAGAAGCTACCCAACCAGTCGCGTAATGCACACCTCAGACCCATCCTGTACAGCTTGTCCTACAATAATGTTATATTAACACTCTCAAATGCTTTTCGAAAATCAGTGTACACTGCGTCAACGCTCAAATGACTTTCGAGGGATGTTGTGATATCGTCCAAGAACAGAATAAAATTTGTAACTGTTGATCTACCTTTATAAAAACCATGTTGTTCATTAATAACACAAAGCAAGCACTTCAGTGACAAAAACCGAGATACGAATTTATCGAACAATTTAGGAATAACTGATGGAATACAAACTCCTCTATAATTGGAAACATCCTGGCGATCGCCAGATTTGAAAATAGGCAAGATGTAATTTCGTTTCCGAATAAATGGATGCACGGCTGCATTTAAAGAGAAATTGAATACACGCGTCATTGGAGTGGTCAATGCACAGATACATTTCCTGAGAAAAACAGACGGAATACCTTCTGGTCCGCAGGAGTAACTCTACTTTAGGGCACCGACTCCCTCAAACACTCCCGCAGGCGTAAAATATAAGGATGTGACATCCAAAACCTCCTGTACTTCAAAACAATGAGGTACTACACATTCAGAAACGAACTCTTGAGTGAAAAAATGAGCAGACAACTTTACAATATCATCCCCTGCGTTAACCACCCTGTCACCATGAAACATTCTACCCGGCAATTAACCATCGGAGGCCTTCAGATTACTAATGTATCTCCAAAACGTTTGAGCATCTGATTTTATTCTAGATTCAGTCAGTAATGCATAGTTTTTATGACGCTGTCCAGTTCTGATCTTACATTGAGCTCGCAAATCCTTGAAGACCAGATAATCATGTGAAGAATTAGAAGATCTGTACCGAGCATGAACTTTTTTCTAAGCATTAATAAACTTTATTAGGCTTTTATTAAACCATGGCGGATAACGACTACTTTTCTTCTTCTTTTTTGGAATAAATGACTCAATACCCGAGTATATAATGGCGTGAAAAGTACACAAAGCACCATCAACATCACCAGATTCACAAGAAGTCTAGTCAACAGAGTTTGAAAAGTCACATAAACCTAGATAATTGCCATTTTTAAGATCATACATTTCGTCAACAATGCTTAAAGTGGCAATGGCAATCATAAAATAGAAAACCAATTGAGTAACCACAGTGATGAATAGAGCGCTCAAAAAGAGACTCAACATCATAGTTTACAACGACTCCAGGCAGAGATGTGAGGACAAGGTGCAAAAAAACTTCTCGACCGATAGGCTTCAGTTTCGGCGATGACCTGTTCTTTAGTCTTGAATTTTTTCCAGCGAGCTTTTTTTTCAAGTCTGAAAACAGCAAATAATCGCTGCGGGCAAGATCCATTGAAGTTAGGTGAATGGGGAAGTAATTCGAATTCCGATTCGTACAATCTTGTCATTGTTTTGATTGATTTATGGCAAGGTGCATTGTCTTGATGAACCAGCACTTTCTTTCCTTTCACATAGGGCTGTTTCTTCGTGATTTTGTCCTTCAATCGATCCAATAACTCAATGTTGTAGTCGCGTTTTATTGTTTGGTCCTTTCTAAAGTAATCGATGAATATAATAACCTGCCCATCCCAGAAAACAGCAGCCATAACCTTACCAGCTGATTACTGCGTTTTTGCACGCTTTGGTTGCAGTTCACCTCGTTCAGTCCACTTGGCTGATTACTTTCCAGATTGTAGCAATGAGTCCCTGTTTCATCTTTTGTGATATATCGATGAAAAAACTCGGTTTTATTACGGTTAATTATCTTTAAACAATGCTGAGAATCATCACTCGTTGTTGTTTCTGATCAAAAGTCAATAAGCGCGGCATCCATTTCTCACATAGCTTTCGCATGTCCAAACATTCCTTTAAAATAAAACTTGCATATCTTCAGGGTCTCAATTAACTCGATCAATTTTATTTTTCGATTAATGAAAACAATTTTGTGTCCTTTTTTGATGTTTTCATCGATCAAATCCTCTTTGGGACGTACACTACGTTCATCGTCTGTGATGCTCATATCACCTCGTTTAAACTTTGCAAACCCCTTTTTACCGTTGATTTTTCTGGCGCAGAGTGCGAATGATGTTTATCAAGCAATACTTTGGCTTCAACTGTATTTTTTTCCATCAAAAAGAAATATTTAACTAACACACGGAATTCCCTTTTATCCAATTTTTCAACAATATTAAAGGTTAATTCACTTTCAGTCGGAGAGCTGAAAAATTTTTATCGTGTCTTGTTGAGGTTAGTAATAACGAAAAGTCATGTGGATTTGACCTAGTAACGCCATATATATATATATATATATATATATATATATATATATATATATATATATATATATATATATATATATATATATATATATATATATATATATATATATATATATATAAAGAGGTTTTACCCGACGAGTTGCACTGATTTCATGAAAAACATAAATCCACCACCTGGTAATTACCATTGCTAGGCAATGATTATAATCAAAACATATCCTGGAATAATTATATATTAGGATAACGTTAAATGTTATGAGAATATATCAATCTACCATATATATATACATACTATAGCATTATCAGACAATGATATCAATGTACCAACGAGTAGTGTCAGAGGCTTTCTCCCCGGAAAAATCCAGTGTACGGACCTTAGTCAAGTCAACCCACCTGTTTATACAGAATACTTTACTAATTGGATCGATTTCTATCAATTTTGAGGGGTCGCCTTTCCGAAAATTGATGAAAACTCCTATTTATGACATGATAATAGCTTTTTCATATTTCAAATAACTTGGACTCCTAAGTGTTCTACAGATTTTATGAAGGTTTGGAATAGAGTTGGATTACGTAAATATATACGGGATGCGTTTTTCGAAAAAAAATTGTGTTTTCAACTCCAAAAAATGTACTCTCTAAAAGAAATTCAGTTACACAACTGGATTCCCTATACGCAATTCTGTAAGATGTACTTTTCAACAGTGCGTCATGGTAGAGAACAACCGAGATACGAGGGGTATTTGAAAATTGAAGACTTAAATTCACTCTGTATTTCGAAAAGGGGCTATGAAGGTTTTGTTATTGTTTCATTAAAAAGTAGCACCACTTCGTAACAACCCCATTCTTATCTGTATTAGTTTAGAAGTTGTCATTCAAGGACAATGAACATTCTGTACTCCAGGATAATAATCTTCTTGTAAACATAAGACATCAACCTAAATGTACTCTACAGAGAGCAATTTAGACAATGAATTTAGAGTCACGGTGAATGAAAAATTATCAATGATGTTCTCATGATTTTAGGGTACAGCTAAATACGACATATATTGGAGTCTAGATTCGGATTTATGTAATATCGCGATCACTGAAGCTATGTCGCTCATTAAATTCAGATAGATTCAATGATGGATCCATAACGATAAGTTGAAAACATTAGACCACTGCTAGATTCAAAATTTGGTGATAACAAATTCCAACTTTGTCTTAAGAGTTGGATTCCCAAAAATATTTCATTTCTTAATACATTCTTTCTATGAAGTACCTACCCACGAAATCCCAAGATATAATAACTTAGCAGGAGAAGAATTTCCATAAACTCTGCATGATTTATTACTCATAAATTGGATTCAATTGATTTTTCGCATTGAAGACATTAACAAAAGACAAGCAGCATTTGTGTTCCTGGATTTTAATATTTTTCTCACATATTCCGACGATCAACAAAATTAGGTGAATGATTAAATGTGCATTACAGAACAATAGATTAAGAAAGATGTATCCATTTGTTATTATCACAAAATGTAAAGAGTTTTCGAATTTTTTTCAAGGATATATTGAAGATGTTCCAACCATAGAGTTCCAGTGGTTTCAATAGGAATAAATTTACCGTTTAAGAACTCAACGTCAGACTACTTCTCTAAACTTTTTGTTTCATAGAAAGTGCAGCGTGTGAGAAGTGTATGAAAACCGAACCTGTTGTTCGGAAATGCAGATAGAGCAAATGGAATTACAGTTATTAGTATAAGCATGCAATCCCTGCCAAGAGCAACAGATTTCCTCGTGTTCTTGCCAAAAGTAGAAATATCACTTGGCAAACTAGACCGATCTAAGGACATGTTATTCTCATTTTAATGGATACATTGAAAAGATAATTTACTTGTGATTTGATGAATTGTTAAAAGTTAAAGCGTGACGACGAAGAGACGCCACTTAGTTCAAATTGTGGAGAATTCCACTTAACTAAATGTATCAACATCACAAATGATTTTCTCAATTTATCATAACTCAAAAGTACTTTGAGCTGTTCATTGCATTTTCTCAACTTTGTAAATATTGCGATATTATGAATACCGTTGAGCGTTCAAATAAATATAGGAATTCGGTCAAATATTCGATTTCTTGAAACTACACTATTGTTGATTGATGTAGTTCAGTTTTTAGTGGGAAGTATCATTGACGAAAATAACCTTAGTTATATCATTTGTTCTAGTTAATATTGAAAATACTTCATATTTTGTGACAGTGTCCCCGTCGAATAGTAGGAAGTTAATGTAGAGAGCGCTATGGTTTCTCAAAGCCCGTCACGACATTGTGGATTAAGTTGAACTTAAAATCATCAAAGGGATATTATTAAATGTGGATATAGGGTCAATTCTGTATTTTTGCGTTAAAAATCTAAGGGCTGTTGAAATTTTGTAAATAGCTAAGGATGCTGTTACTTTAGGGGCGATTTATCACTACTGTTATTTGGATTGGTTGATACCAAACTTACGATGGTTTGATTAGTACTGCAAGTATACCAGAAGTATTAAATGTATCAAATTAAAATATAGATTTTATGGTCATTATATATTTCTAGAGTCTGAGAATGCATCATCTTTTGTTTTTTCGATTACTGGTTGGTTCCAGAAAGTGGTTAGACTTTGTGATAGTTTTGGCTTGTGATTTTAATATTTAAACTTCACATAGATATATAAAAAGTGTTTTTTTTTCTATTTCGATTTTTCAAATTTAGAAACAAATTTTTTCTCATCAAGGGTATATAATTTAAAAGTTTTCACTGCAATATATTGTGCAAAGTCAAATGTTACCTTCTGTCAATATTCTTCAAGCTTACTTATGTGAGGGAAAGGATTTACTAATATTTTGATGTATATTTGAAATCTGACTTTTTTTGAGGAAATTTGAGCAATATGTTATTTAATTTGAAACTGATGTTTCCTGGTTAACTTTCACTAGTCAATATTCTGAAGACCTACTGCATCTAAGGAGAACTCACAGATATTTCCATGTATATTTTCTTCAAGTTATTTTGTTTCAAATCAACAAAAACCTGAATAGACTGTGAAAATATAAGCATCAAATCCTTTCACAAACATTATTCACTAAAATAAAAGTGAAAGTAATATATCAATAATAATTTTCTCACAAAATTTTTTGGATATATTATTCCAGGAATCAAAAATTAGTTGAAGTCTTTATCTCTTATATTTTGCCAAACGAAGGACCCAACAACAATCATTATCAGGAATCTAGGTCAGGGGTTCATAGTTATCCTTCTCTTGTCCTTCATTTTCATTATGTTCCCGCATTTTTATAACATGTTTCAGTGACAGTTTATGCAGAATTCCACAGGTATATATAATTTTTGCAGATCATAAAGTTCACCTTCAACAATCCATCTGTGTGTTCACTTGAAATTTTGGCAGATGACAAGCTTCGAGAATCTAGATTTTGAGGTTCCATAAGCCAAGGTTCAAGAGGATACACACCATCAACTATCAAATACTTAGTTTGGTCATTTCGATATGCACTATGTAAGATTCCTTTGATCGATGAGCATTGCCATATGACTGAATCATGGACAGATTGAGCATTTATATTTAATCTTCAGCTTTGTATCACTAATTATTTACGTATTAATACTGTATCTTTTGATATTATAATGACGTGCAGCTGACTAAACAGATGTTCAGATGGCGAAGTTATTATTTTAATATGAACAAAATGACTAATTCCTTTCATAAGTGTAAAATGGTAAAATTTTTCATTGAAACCTGCTTGACATTGGTTCAATAAATTCAAATTTTCAATAGAAAATTTTTTGTTATTGTATGTGAATGGTGAATTAACCAATCTGATACTTCAATGTTGCTTCTTACTTAGTATTGGTTCACTGAGTGAAAATTGATTGATTTGTCTTGTAACTTCTATGGCCAGAAAAGTTGTCTGCCTTTGATAATCCTTCATAAGGTTTCATATCGAATTGATTATATATACTGGGTGATTCACCAGTGGCGCGGTGCTCTGTAGCTCGTACACTCTTGAAGATTTCATTTTTGTTCGAAAGGTATTGTATTTAGAAAGTAAGAACCTACTTCAGCAATTTAGTTTGCAGTAAACAAGGTGTCCTAATTTTCTATAAAAAAAATTGGGTGGTTTTTTTCAGATTGGAAGATCATTTTTTTGTTCAAGATTCAGGAGCGGCCTAAACTCTGCTATAATGACTCTAAGTAATAAGTATTGTTGGTGAGTAGTTTCGTCACAGTATTTTTCTTCCGTAAAAATTCATGAAAATAGGCTACCGCATCATCGCATGCTCCTACGGCCAGAGAGGATGCATATTTTTTGTTCTTTTGTTTTCCTATTGCCCAAGGATAGCTTCATTGATGAATTGAAATAGATTATCCTCATGTTATACAGGAGTGACTCGAAAAAAAAGTTATTGAATATTGTAATTTTTAAAATATCATATCTTGATTGAAGTAAAAACCTTGTATTCTATTATTCATGTATATGCTACGTAATTCCTAAACGCACTGAGGACGAGTTGAAATAAACATTTCTCAAATTCCAAATTATTTTCATATATTTTTTTTTGGCAAATGATCTATTTGAACTGCATTGACAACGAAGTACATATCAATTGAAACGTAATTAAGCTATTGTGTATTTGAGAACTATTTGAATTTGATGTTATGAAGTTTAATGTGAAATACCATATACCTTTTATTCGGTATTTCTATTTATCTCAGTTTATAACTACATTGTATCCAACTATGGGGAAGATTTGCAACATAACTCATTAGAAGTAACTTAGGGAATGTATGTGACGTATCTTTACCTTCACGTACGGCTTTACGATCATTTATCGAAAAGGGTCACATTATTGTGAAAAGTCGGTCTTAGGTTTTGGATGAAAATTCTACAAACCATATCAAACTCATAAACATGCATCATTATTCTCACAGAAGATTTAATTTTCTGTAATGATTCAATCAGTAAAAAATGATACATAAACAAGAAAATTCTTTTAACGAATGATGAAATCAAGACGATTAAAACGTAAATCGAGGTATGTGTTGACACTTTTCTTTCATTTTTGCCTTCTGTCAGGTGTCCGGACATATCATATTCTACATTTTACATGGTGAACTTATCAGTGTTTCGTTATTAAACATTGTTGAAGTGAGGTTTGAACCCAATTTTCTTCATTGACTGCAATGAAGTCCTCCAAAGAAGAAATCGTTGATACGATTTTTATTCTGGGTGAGTGTAATAGATATTCTTCATTCGCAAGTAGAGTTTATGCACGAAGGTTTCCTGATAAAAGGCATTCTGATGCAAGATGCCTTGAAATACTTCTAATTAGATTTATCGAAACAGGTAATATCGCTTACAAAAAACATGAAAAACCAAAAACTGCTACAGCTGAAGACAACCAGTTATCAGTTTTGTTGACAGTGACACAAGACCCATATGAAAGCCAAAGAGAGATTTCTCTGTTAACAGATATGAGTCAAACTTCCGTCTAGAGAATCTTGAAAAAGAATAAATTTCATGCATATCATGTACAGCTGCACAAGGAACTGAACAATCAAGACCATGAAAATCGAATCAATTTTTGCAATTGGGCAAGTGACAAAGTAGCGGAAAATCCAAATATGTTTAGCAGAATTCTTTTCTCGGACGATGCAACTTTCCACAAGAATGGGCTTGTTAACAGGCATAACTTTTATTATTATGCCACGGGTAATCAACATCTCATGAGACAAATAGATCACCAGCATCGTTGCTCCTTGAATGTATAGCCGCTATAATAGATGGATATCTAATTAGGCCGAACTTTTTCGAATGGCACCTGAATAGTGAAATGTATTCAGATTATCTACAAAATCATCTACTAATGGAGCACCGGCACATTACTCACATCAGGTTTGGAAGCATTTGAATCATGTATTTCCAAACAAATGGATAGAACGTGGTGGTCCTGTTAAATGGCCAGCTAGGTCTCCGGACCTTACAAGTCTAGATTTTTTCTTGTGGGGTTATATTAAAGGCATCGTTCACCAGATTGCTTCTACAACACAGTTGGATATGAGACAGAAAATAGTCGACGCCTTTCAGTCAGTTAATCCGCAAATGTTGTCGAGAGTTAAACGGTCATTCCTCAGAAGGATTGAGTTGTGTCTACAAAGAAACGGGCAACACTTCGAAAACTTATTGAAACAGTTCAACATCTTGTAGATCATCTCACCAAAAACCAATCTATTACGTATTTCATACACGACTACCTTAAAATATATCCGTTTCTCTGATTAAGTATAATGATATGTATTAATAAACTCTTCTTTCGCAACCTCTGATTTTATTATTTATTTATATACAGGATGTTCCCTTGAAAAAATCAAGATATGATATTTTTAGAATTATAATAATGAATAATTTTTCAAGTGACTCTTGTATAGAATAAGGAAAATCTATTTCAATTCATCAATAAACCCATCTTTGGGCAATAAGAAAACGAAAGGAAAAAAGTATTCATCTTCTGTGACCGAAGGAGCATGCGATGATGGGAGTGCCTATTTTCATGAATTTTTACCGAAAAAAAAATATTGTGACGAAACTACTCACCAAAAAAACTCATTACTTGAAGACATTATAGCAGAGTTTAGGACGCTTTTGAATCTTCAACAAAAAGTGGTCTTACAATCTGAAAAAACCTCCCAAGATTTTCTTAAAGGAAATTGGGACACACTGTTTACTGCGAAATAAATTTCTCAAATAGATTTTTACTTTCTAAATACAATACCGTTCGAATAAAAATAAAATTTTCAAAAGTGTACGAGCTACAGAACACCGCGCCACTGGTGAATCACCCAGTATATTTGCTCAAGCTATTCAAATAGATTCAAAGCATCCCTTGAATCATTTGGGACAGTCCTTTAGTCTATTTTGCAAATGAAAACATGTTTTGTAAGAGTTAAACAAAATTAAAATAGTCATATTCACTCTCTGCGCAAATCTGATAGGTTTAGTGTTTCTGCATCCATTAACAAAATATTGAATAACAGAACCATCTGAGGATAATCCAAACTGAAAAACTTTCTATATCACACAAAATAATTATCACAACAATTGAAAATAACCTGAAATATACTTGGATGATTCTGAAACCCCATTTTTCAGTAACTAAATACTAACAGATAGATAAACGTACGAAAAAACGAAACAGAACTAACTATACTTCAAAATTTTAACGGATCTTTAAATTTTAACAGGTGATTATAGTATAATTGCTCACTATGCAAGGTTTCCAGAATAAGACAGCGATCTCACAGAATCTGATAAAATCGTCGAAATTATGCTATAGCTTTATTTTACATTCTTTTCCATGACTCACCTTTGTCGAGATATTCACCTCCAAAGATGATAAGGAAAATAACTTTTGGGTAATGAAACCTATTTAGTTCAACAGATTCTCGAGAAAATTCTAGAATGTCTATAAAGTAAAGAATTTTACAAAAAGCCTTTTTCGATAATTTTTTTGCAGAAAAAAGAATTTATAAACATAAGATCTTCAAAGTTAGAACATTCATCCAACAAAAATCTTTGTGTTCTAAAATGAATTAACAAAATTACATGAATTTTTCATGATTGTTTTCGATACAGTGGATTTCTGGACGAAATGGTCATATTATAATGGGAGATAAAGAAACAGAAATGGTATATGTCATCAAAGCTTCTGGGTTTTCAAGATACAAGGTAATTACTTGTTTTCGGCCAAATATTTTTCATCTTGATGAAATTTCACCAATTGATTAAGCTTGTCTCACTTAATCGATTCATGAAGAAAATACAAACTGCAGATTCGTAATCAGCTTAAATTTCATATTTCCGGAAAACAGAAACACCCTGTATGGAAATAATCTGAAACTTTTTGAGTAAGACGAGCCGAAAGAAAGTATACAATTTCATCATTTTCGGCCAACGGGTTCTCTAGTCAAGTGAAAACATTTGACCAAAACAACATATCACCCTGAATCTAAACTCGCATAAGCATTTATGACTTTCATGCACCATTTCTGAAAGGCCTGGAGTTACTTTATTTCCTATCTGAGTAAGACCATTCTATGATGAATGAAAAGAGTTACAATATCTTGTAAAATATAACTCAATCAGCGATCTGCATTCACGAAATTATGCCGATTAGATATATGCAAGTCGCTCCACATAAAGTTTTCTAATACGAAGATGATTAACAAACTATTTCAACTATTAAATGCATAATTGCATATTATCATATTCAGGGTGCTTCAACAAAAACTAAACTGAGGCTATATCTATTCATTTCTGATCGAGACGCAAAACAGGTCAAATTTTTGTTTCAAGGGGGACATCTTTTGGGTACAATACTTGCCTGAAATATCAACCTCTTAAGCAGGGGTTGCAATCCTTGAACATTTTGAGTAGGGAAGATGGATCGAGTGATGAATCAAGAGAAAGATGGTATCTTTGTCTACATCGCTTTGAACGAATTTCCATTTTTAATTGAAAACTGTAAGAGATACAGGGTGAGCAACTGAAAGATAGGGAAGACTATTTCCCTGAGACTATTCGAATTTCAGTGAAGTAAAATGAAACTCATCCATGCTGATCAATGGCAGTCATCAACAAGTAGCATCCTCATCTCGAATTCCAACCCCTAGAGCAGGGGTGACCACCCTTGAAAATTTGGAAGAGGGTAGATGGGTGGAATGATACCCCGAAAGAAAGGTATTATCTTTGTCTGCATCCCCGTGAAGGAATTTTCATTTTTGATTGGAAACTGTAGGAGATACAGAGTGAGTTACTGAAAAATTTCAAGGGTTGTCACCCCTGCCCGAGGGGTTGAAATTCGAGATGAGGATGGTACTTGAAGATGACTGACATTGATCAGCATGGATCTGATCTATTTTACCTCACAGAAACTTGAATATTCTCAAGGAAATAGTCTTCCATCTCTTTCAGTTGCTCACCCTGTATTTCTTACAGTTTTCAATCAAAAATGAGAATTCGTTCAAGGCAATGTAGACATAGATACCACCTTTCTCTTGAGTCATCATTCGACTCATCTTCCCTATTCAAAATGTTCAAGGATTGCAACCCTCGCTTAGGGGGTTGATACTTCAGGCAAGTATTGTATCCCAAAAGATGTCCTCCTTGAAACAAAAATTGACATGTTTTTGCGTTTTGATCAGAAATGAATATCTTGGTAGATATAGCCTCTGTTAAGTTTTCGTTGAAGCACCCTGTAGACTGCCTGTGTCTTATTGAAATTTCATCAAAACTCGTTTTAACTGAAGTACTTGAATTTTATCGTTTGAAAATCTCTTTTTCTTCATGATTGGTAGCGATCATACGAAATGTTGGTAACTGAAGTGCTGAAGTGGACTGTGAATTTCTAAGAGGTAGCACCGAGGGGAGGTGAAATTGAGATAAGAACGGAAATCTTATTGTAAATCGCAAAGTAAGAGAAGTGATATATCAAAGAGAAATAGAAAAAATTCTGAGCAATTGAAACTGCAAATAGGTAAAGAAGAAATCAAAATTTAACTCAACTTTCTTTGAAACACATACAGCAAATTTGATGACGACCCAACAGGAAAAAACTGTTAAATGAAATAATGCTAGTACTTAGACAAGTTTCATCAAATTCTCATAGATTGATATCTTCTGATGGGACTCCTTTATACCGAAATAAGTTATTACGATTAAACCTTTATGTTATTAAACTATCAGCAGCCTGTTCTTCAGTTTATTTTATCATTTTAATCAATAAATAGAATTCTGATGCATTTCAAGCGGACACGGAAACGAAAGTCAATTGTACTTTTATTGCAGTAAGTTATTTCATATATCCTCATGAATATAATCTAATACAGTTATTAGTATATTAACTGTCATTAAATAATATCATACACCTCGTTTTTCTGAGTCGAGGGGTAATGTTCAAGTGAAATACTCTTCATTGATCTAAATTACTCACTATGCTTGCTCACAGCTACATAAGTTTCGTTGAAATTGAAGTACTTAAATTTTATTGTATGAAAAACTAATTTTCGTCATTATTGCTAGTGAATATGTCTGCAGGGGTGGATCGAGGTAACTGAAATGGACTGTAAATGTTGAATAGGTTATAACAAGGGGCGGTGAAATTGAAATGGGAACGGAAATAATGTTGTAAATCGTAACAAGAGTGAAATATAAGATAGAAAAATGAAGTCTGCTATATTGTGAATGAAAACATGTAAAGAAGAAATTAAAATTGAATTCAACATAAATTGAAACAAAGACAACAAATTTGGTGAGCAAACAACAGGAAAAAAATTTCAAATAAAATTATGGTACTTGACGGGTCTCATCAGATTCCTCTAAATTGCTATCTTCTGTTGGAACTCCTTTATACCCCAACTAGCACCCACGAATAATCCTTAATTTTTTTTGAGGGAAAAAAATCTGCATACTGATACCACTAGTTATTCGTGTGATAATGTGGGGGTAGCTATTGCCGACCCACTGAAGCCTCACCCTTCTATTTGCGTATATTGATACAGCCTGATCTTCCTCTCCTTCGATTCCATGATTGCTGACACTATCTTCAATCCCCCCTTCTAGGTTTCCTAGTTATTGCACATCGACCGTATGTAGTCTAACCGCACAACTCAGGTTCCGTGCGAACACACCTCTCAGCTTTCCTCTCTGTGTTTCCCACCGTACGCAATCGACTATCATATGCTCGACAATGTCCTGAACTGTACATGGGTCACTATCGGTTTTGCCAATTCTTCTCCTGTACGTCTCAAAGGAACCATGCCCTGTTAGTATCTGGGTAAGCCAGTAATTCGTACATTTGTGCTTACACTGTACCCAATCATTCACATTTTGCAGTAGTTGGCGAGTTTATTTGCCGAGCACTCGCTGATTACTCCATCTATCCTGCCATTTGATCATCATTATTGCCCTGGTCTGCTTCCTAACTCCGGGCTGGTGCCCCACTCTGCTATGGAATAGTCTCCTCCTCTGTTCCACGAGTAGATCCACGGGTAGTCTAACCGAGATTACCTGTAAGGCTTCAGATGAACCCATTCTGTATGCGCAACACGCCCTGAGCAGAATGCTCCTCTGAGCAGCGATCGACTCTCTCCTATATCTTTCCACTGTCAATAAACGTTACTATTATTGAACTATCATCAGTCGAAGTTCATTAATTAATTTTATCATTTTTTATAGACCAAACGTATTCTGAAGCATTTCAAGCGGATACGAAAAATAAATATTTAAATTCGGTTAACATTTGAATGTGGGAGGCTTTTACTTGGTAAAATTCCATTATCAATAATAAAAAACAAGTACTGTGTTTTGAGGAATTTTACTCAATAATTGCGATTCGTAACGCGTTTCACTACACCGTAGCTTCTTCAGACGAATGAATGTACAGAAAATATAAATGAGAATATAACTATAAATGTTCTTGAGTAATTAAAAGCTTATTGGGTTGCTTCTTCTTAAGTGATTATTTATGAAAGGTATATCCAATAAAATTAAGGAATAGATTGCTCCCCGAAGAGATTCAATAGAGGTGAAGGGCTTAAATCGACTTGTTCATTGATGAGTCTACCTGAGTGTTTGTATTTATTGATTTCTAAAGTTTCCCAAAGATCTACCTTCCAATATTTATTAGCTGTATGCAAAATTTCAAACTGTGGGTCGAAAGAGTGATTTTTTCTAAGAGATGTCTTGCGTAATTTGAATCTGATTTTTATTTGAAAAACTACGTTTATGTTCCGATATTCTAATATTAAAATTTCTATGTGTTCTACCAATGTAGAAATTATCACAGTCATTGCAATTCAATCTATAAACACCTGATTCATTGTTTTTACCTGGTTTGGTCTCATTATTTTTTATATATTTGCCTAAATTATTATTAGTTGGGAAAGCTATGTTGAAATTATTGCTACATAAGAATGAATTCACTTTCTCACTTGTAATGCCAACGTAGGTTAAGGTGTTGAATTTTTGGTTCAATTTATCGACAGGGTAAACTTCATTCAATGCGATTCTACTTTGTTCTTTATTCAAAATATTATTTATTGGTTTGGGATTGTAACCATTATTTTGACTATTTGTTTAATCAAATTTAGTTCTTTGTTGAAACTTTCTGGTGATAACGGGATGTTAATCAATCTATGAATAAAACTATTGAATGCTGACATTTTATGTTCATTTGGATGACACGACGAGTTATGTATTATAATACCTGTATGTGACGGCTTATGGTAAATTGCGAAAACATGTTTTCCATTTTCATTCGAAATTGTTACGTCTAAGAAATTTATCGAATTATTTCGTTCTATTTCGGTTGTGAATGCAATTTTTGGATGTAATGAATTTATATGATTTTCGAAAATTTTTAACTGTCTATCTGTTCCTGTGAAGCAAATAATGATATCGTCCACATAGCGATACCTGTATAAACAATATTCACTAAGTGAATGATTATGAAATTATTAATTAAGTTATTTATGAATATTTCTGCTAACAAAGGACTTAACGGATTGCCCATAATCAAGCCGTCTTCAATAGTATAATATTTGTTTTTGAAATGGAAATAATTTTGATCTAAGCAAATTTGTAATAATGAAAGAATATCTGATTTAATGATATTATTGACATAATTCTTTTCTAATAATTCTTCAACTAAGTAATACGTATCTTTCGGAAGAATGTTGGGAAAAGAATCTTAACATCGAAAGAAATGAGTTTGGAATTAGGTGGTATAATGGTACCTTTGAAATTGGCAATTAGTTCGTATGAATTTTTGACCGAAAATTTAGATTTAAAATTGCAATGTTTTATTAGCAAGTCGTTGAGGAATTCTAAAAGTTTGAAAGAAGGTGCCGTTACATAAGAAACAACAGGTCTAATAGGGTAATTACGTTTATGAAGTATTATCAACGAATATAATTCGGGGAATTGTGGATTGAGTTAATGAATTTATATTTTTCGTGGTCTATAAATAATGATTTTGCTGTCAAAATTATGTTTTAACCACTTTCTGCAATTTTGCGGTAGGATCCTTAGTTGATGTTATATAGTTTCCGGCTGTTAAAAATTCTTCAGTTTTAGAAATATAATCGGTTTTACTAATCGCGATGACGGTGTTACCTTTGTCTGTTTTAGTGAATACTAAATCGTTCTTGGTACTATTTTCACGAATTGTTTTATTATCTTATAATTGGAATTGCAATGAGGTGATAATTTCTAAAGTCTTCTTTGATGAGTTGAGTTTGGAATAAGGTGGTATAATGTTATCTTCGATATTGGCAATAAGTTCGTATGAATTTTTGGCCGAAAATTCAGATTTGAAATTGCAATGTTTTATTAGCAAGTCGTTAAAGAATTTTGAAAGTTTGAAAGAAGGTGCCGTTACATAAGAAACAACGGGTCTGATTTAGCTGTCTTTAACCTCTTACTGGAATTTACCGGTGTGATCCTTAGTTGTTATGTTATATAGGTTCCGGCTGTTAGGAATTCTTCAGTTTTGAGATATAATCGGTTTTACTAATCGCGATGACGGTGTTACCTTTATCTGCTCTAGTGAATACTAAATCGTTCTTGGTACTATTTTCATGAATTGTACTCACTATTTCATAATCGGAATTGAAATGAGGTGATAATTTCTAAAGTCTTCTTTGATGATTTTTATGTTTGATGTTTGGCTAAAATATTATTTTTGGAGTTTTTGAGAATGATTTCGGAGTCTATGCCTAACTGTTCAAAATTAGTTTTATTATGTTTTGGATGTAAATTATGTTTGAATCCTTTTTCTAATAGATCTTTTTATGGTTGTGTAAAATCGGTATCAGTTAAATATATACCTTTCATAAATAACCACCTAAGAAGAAGCAAGGCAATAAGTTTTAATTACTCAACAACATTTATAAATATATTCTCATTTATATTTTCTTTACATTCATTCGTCTGAAGAAGCTACGGTGTAGTGAAACGCGTTACGAATCGCAATTATTAAGTGAAATTCCTTAAAACACAGTACTTGTTTTTTATTATTAAATTCAGTTAAGTTCAGCTCATAAATAAAGGGAAGAATTCCATACATACCGTGATTTGGGTCTTGTTCCTAAAACCAATTCTATTTTTTGAAGTTAGTTATTTCATATCTTCTACAAATATAATAATATAATAATTAAGTTATTAATACATTAACTACCAATAAATAATAATCAGGAGTCATGTTCAAGTAAAATACCCTTCATTGGTCTAAATCACTCACTATGCTTGCTATGCATAAATAAATAAATAAAAGAAGAGACAGAAGCATGAGCTTAGAAAGTGCTGTATGAAAAGGACGTAAGTGTTTAGACATTACTTGAGTAAGTGCAGGAAAAGTGCAAAAGGGTAATGTTAATGGTGAGTGCCTTGAGAAAATCTTAGGAAAGTGTTTCAGAGAAATATCCCCAAGCTACATAAGGTTGGCATGGCCAACACCTGGTGATGAAAGACCCTGCGTAATGAAATGTTCGATACAAAATTATCGGAGAGATTAGTGCTATATCAGTAAGTATTCAACTTGGACCAGAAACACTCCGATTTTCTCAAGAATGAAATGAGAACAAGGTTTATTTGAAAATTAATTGCACAGTATTATTTCTAGACACTTATATATTTATAGGAAATTTTGTTGTTATTCTTGAATTGTGAATGGAAATACTCAAAAGACTTGACGTTGGCTTTTATTTTTTAACAATAATTATCTTCCGGTATTATTCCTGCAAATTTTAGAAAAGCCAATGTTATCGCAATGCTTGTACCAGGATATTTCCCTTAATGTGTACATGAGAATTAAATGCTGTCACTCTTTCAAACAAGAATTGAATGAAGTTGCATGTGAAGTAATCCAGATAAGGTTTCATTACATGACATCAGATTAAGATAAGAGACCCTGGGAGAATCAGTGGATATGTTCATAACTTCGTGAGAAACAAGTTCAGTCATCTAAAAATTTCTTTACAGCGGAGATTGTTGATATCATTTTGGTTTAATTTACTTTCTGATTATGTTTAGCAACTTGTTTTAAAAGATAAAGATACTCTTATCTCTCAATGCAAGTAAGTCTATAATATTTCATTCCTTATTTGATGACTTTCTTCGAGCTTTTTAAGGTGGAATATTTATATTTATATTGTCCTTTACCTCCATTGGAGTATGATATTATCAGTATCGAGAACGTATGAGCTGCTTTACGATAGTATTAGGAGACTCATAACACACGTAGAAAATTGTGATGACACTTTATTGATTGGATAGTTTATTAGGTACGTTCACATTTGAATGACTTAATAACTCAGTTTATTCAGAAGCTCAACACTGAGAATTTCATTACAATACACTAAAAGGGGATATAAAGTTCAACAGCCTTTGCGAACTATGGCCAGATTTGATCTATTGTTCTTGACCCTGCTTCAGCATTGTCGAAAAATTCAGTTCTTTTAAAAAAATGTTGATCATCCTAGGAGTGTTTCTTCATTTGACTCTAGTACTCCATTGTCACATCAGGTTAGTGGCTCGTATTTTTCTCGTTTCTCGCAGCCGTGATGCTGCCATTCGACCCGTCTTTTGTCACGTGTAAAAGATACAGAGTTTCATGAGTAATACATTGTATTACTCTTGATAATGGGCTAATAACCCGAAACATATGTCGATTATTTTAATAAATATTTCTGAAACCTTTGCCAAAAGAGAAAAGAATCATTAATTTATTATGTACCAAGTGTAAAGCGAGAACTCTATACATAAAATCTATATGGGAGTATAGATCCTATAAGCGCAGTATATAATCAACGAATTTTCTTTGACCATAACCTCTAGGTCTGTCCAAATCTGTCCATATATAGTCAACATCGAAGTTTTCATTAATATATGAATTCCAATTGAGTACTTTTATTCGGATTACCCCCAGATACTTCACTGCATCTGATAGTCATAAAGTAAGTCTATCCGAATTGAAGGATTTATATTCAACTGCTGGGGATTTTCAAGCAGGTTATACCTTCGGCTTCTGGTAGAATACATTGATATCGACCAGATATCAAGTTCAGTTCTGCCATGTGGCTTATAGATGTTTTATAATATATATACTAGGATATCATTAAACTAGAGTCTGATTTAGTAATTCAGACATTCAGTTGAAACTTCGTGCATTTACTCTGCGTTTCAAATGATTGCAAATAAAGCCTAGCATCTCTGATTCATATAGTGTTCATAAATATTTCATTTGTACTAAGTTTCACTATCATAATCTAACACCCAATTTATCAAAAATTTGTTGAATGTGACAGCCAATTTCTTGAAAGCGAATCAGGAGTCTAACCTTAACTTGCTCTCTCTCTATCGTTACCTAATACTCTTTCCGGTTTGAAGTTTTCACAGTTATCGATGCTAAAGACAGGTGTACAATAAATTTCATCTCAATATGATGAAAGCTTGAAATATCGTTTATTTTCTTTAAACGGTCGCTGCATATATGCTAACAAAAAACAATAATACTTTCATCTCATCCCTAGTTTAGCAAATCTGAAATTTGACACTGACTAGTTTAAACGTAATTATTAATAACAAATAGTGGGTAATAATTATACTCATCCATATATTCATCAATTAACATGTTAGGATAATGGTAATTGTCATGAAAATGTAGCAATCCATAACAACACGAATTAAAAGAAGTTTTATTCCGACTAGTTGTCCATATATCTGTTCATGGGGATAAATGATATTTAATGGATTCCCTCTTTCCGAATTTAAATTTATTTTCCGAGAAGATTATCTGGGCGTACTGTTTAAACAAATAAGTATATCATGAATCAACGTACCTATTATGAAAAATTAATTAGTAGATGTTTTTTCCCGACAGCAATAATTATTAGTCACGCCAAACTGATCGCTCCTTCAAAATTGGATACAAAAATCATCATGTTTTATTCATTCCGAGCATCGGTAGCTTGACAAATATTCACATTGATCCTCAAAGTACAAAACTCATTAATCTAGAATAAGGAGGAATTTTCAAACCACTCTTCAATTATAACTCACAGATAATGAAAACTTTGTGAAATTGATATCTACTTTCAGGTTTCTTTAAATCCAACTCAGAACCTGTTCTGAAATACCACGGCACTTAAAACTGAGTTTTATACTATCCGATGATGAACGAGAGCTCAAAACCTCGGTAACAGTGATCCCACGATTTAACTTTTCGTTGTCATTCAAGAAAAAGAGTAGAAATTCTATTCGTGTATTAATCATGCTAAACTGCCAAATAGTAACGGCTCAACCCTTACGCTGTATTGAAAGCTTTGAATCTACCTCCAGCTTATCAATGACGTAGCTAGGTGGGGCAAGTTTACTAAATAGCAGGTATTCCATTAATAGGTTTCTTAAAATAGTTAATAAGACACAGATATGTCAACAGAAAATTAGGTTGCATTAAATGATGAAAATGGTTTGCCAATTTTGTTTGAAAATATTCTTGTCTCGATAATCATATTTGAATAATTTATATTTGTTACCCCTTCACTGAAATTTTCGATGACATATTCACACAACTGCCGCTACATCTCTGGAATGACTATTGTCTTTCAGTCCTGACACTTATTGAGAATTGATCGTATGAATCTCGCCTTTCAAAAATATGCAAATTTGTTCATTTACATTGTCATTCACATAGAAACGGAATTCACTTCTGAACAGGATTTTTTTACACTCTTCACATCACTAAATTGGGCGAAATTATGAAGCAATGAATAAACATATAGCCTGAATTCGTGAATTAGGCAAACTTTACATATTGGTTAATTCAATCTCTTATTTAAAATTTATTTATTTTGTTTATCCTTGTTTGAGAGATAACCAATTTAGGTGAATGTCTTGGTACTGAAAGTTCTATCTTGAGAACGACACTTGTGAATATGCAGATTATATACCAGTCGGACATTTCATGTTCAAAGACAGCAACTTTGGTGAGCAAACAACAGGAAAAAAATTCTGAATAAAATTATGGTACTTGACGGGTTTCATCAGATTCCGCCATATTGCTATCTTCTGTTGGGACTCCTTTATACCCCAACTAGCACCCACGAAAAATCCTTAATTTTTTTTGTGGGAGAAAAATCTGCATACAGATACCACTAGTTATTCGTGTGGTTATGTGGGCGCGGCTATTGCCGACCCACTGAAGCCTCACCCTTCTATTTTCGTATATTGATACAGCCTGATCTCCCTCTACTTCGATTTCATGATTGCTGGCACTATCTTCAACTCCCCTTCTAGGTTTTCCAGTTATTGCACATCGACCGTATGTAGTCTAACCGCACAACTCAGGTTCCGTCCGAACACACCTCTCAGCTTTCCTCTCTGTGTTTCCCACCGTACGCAATCGACTATCATATGCTCGACAATGTCCTGAACTGTACATGGGTCACTATCGGTTTTGCCAATTCTTCTCCTGTACGTCTCGAAGGAACCATGCCCGGTTAGTATCTGGGTCAGCCAGTAATTTGTACATTTGTGCTTACACTGCACCCAATCATTCACATTTGGCACTCGCTGATAACTCCATCTATCCTGCCACTTGATCATCGTTATTGCCCTGGTCTGCTTCCTAACTCCGGGCCGGTGCCCCGCTCTGCTTTGGTATAGTCTCCTCCCCTCTTCCACGAGTAGATCCACGGGTAGTCTACCCGAGATTACCTGTATAGCTTCAGATTAACCCGTTCTGTATGTTAGTATGTAGTTAATAAGACACAGATATGTCAACAGAGAATTAGGTTGCATTAAATGATGAAAATGGTTTGCCAATTTTGTTTGAAAATATTCTTGTCTCGATAATCATATTTGAATAACTTATATTTGTTACCCCTTCACTGAAATTTTCGATGACATATTCACACAGCTGCCGCTACATCTCTGGAATGACTATTGTCTTTCAGTCCTGATACTTATTGAGAATTGATCGTATGAATCTCGCCTTTCAAAAATATGCAAATTTGTTCATTTACATTGTCATTCACATAGAAACGAAATTCACTACTGAACAGGATTTTTTAAAACTCTTCACATTACTAAATTGGGCGAAATTATGAAGCAATGAATAAACATATAGCCTGAATTCGTGAATTAGGCAAACTTTACATATTGGTTAATTCAATCTCTTATTCAAAATTTATTTATTTTATTTATTCTTGTTTGAGAGATAACTAATTTAGGTGATATCTTGGTACTGAAAGTTCTATCTTGAGAACGACACTTGTGAATATGCAGATTGTATACCAGTCGGACATTTTATGTTCAAAGCAGAAGCGAGTGGAATTGCATCTGTTTTCTGATTTTATGATAACTTCTCTTATTTCAGTTACTGTAAAAGAATTATGTTGACCATAAAATTTTCGAAAAATATTTTCATGAAAACATTAAACAAATTCTACGCAATGTGAAAGTATATAAAGGTATTTTTATAAAAGGCAAACTTTCTCCTTCAAAATAAATGTGCTTTCATGCTATTCGCCTGAAAACTACGCAAAAATAAAAATAAAAATTAATTCGTGGGTGTTTTACCGAAGAACAGTATAGCAGCCAGAGGAGACAGGAGGGGGAATGGGCGCTGAAATGACGCAGATTAGGCGTTGGCAAATGCAGAAATGATGTCTAGAAAAAGTAATACAAATTAACATACTTTGGTGAGACAGACACCGTCTTTGAATCATCATTACAAATCACTATTACACAAGTATTCTAATGAAGAGCACCTCGTTTTAATAATATTGTTAATGAATTCATTTCATGAAAATTCATTTCAATATAAATAAAATTGGTGAGACAAACACAGTCTTTGAATCATCATTACTAATCACTATTACACATGTACTCTAATATAAAGCACCTCGAGTTAATTATATTGTTGATGAATTCATTTTATGGAAATTCATTTTAATATGAATAAAAGGGAATATTTTGTCTGATTTCAATAATATTTATTTCCAGTACATAGGATCGATTTGAACAGGTACTTTATTTTCAAGTGTCTAGGGCTAACAGTTATGCGGAAGTATGTGCTGACTACAATGATTTTAAATGTTGATTAGTGAGGGTGATTTAATCTCAGTTGACTGGGAGTAGATAGTTTTGGGTTTTCGAAAAGTTTGATGATCTGCAAAGAATTATCTAATGAGATTTTGTGATTTGATGATATAAAATGTTCAAAAACTGCGGATTTCTGCTCTGAGGGGAGGTTTACTTGGAATCTAGATTCGAAATTTTGACCAGTTTGTCCCAAAAAAGGATTTTCCTATAATGTCTGTTATGGATAGGAATGGAAAATGCTCTAAGAATCATTGAATTGAACACGGCTGATTTATGAGTAAGGTAGTCGCACGAATCCTTCAGGATCGAGTCTGTAAATGTTTCTTTTCTATGAATACTATACGTGAGATTATTATTGAGTTTAGTGGTAGTTTCGTCTAACGAATTCATTAAATTTTTACATACAATTTCAGCGGTGAAACTTATTCTATTATGAATTTTATGAAAAACATGTTGAAACTGGTATATTTGGCTGTTTGAGCATGGAAAACTCGCAAGAATATCATCAATGTATCTGTACTAATAATTAAATATTTTTGTACAAACTTCATACTTATTATAGATTGTTCAAAAAAATATTTGCTAAAAAGGTGCTGAGAGGGGATTCCACAGGAAGTCCCCAGTTTCGATTGAAAAATTTTGATTCAAATTGTAAATGATTCTGGGACGAAGGGGTTTCTTAAAGATTATGAAAATTATTTTTAATGTATGGTGGAGTTTTTTGCCCAATAAGAGACCACATATTAATCAAAAATATAAAAGTTAAATCAAATATCGCAATGGATTCTTTCAACAACATTACGCATAAATATGCCGTTTATAATTCAATGATTCATAGAGTCTTTTCTATTCACCTATCCATAGTAGCCTTTGATACGAAATTGATATAATCAAGAGGATTGTATCAAATAATGATATTCTACGGGTTCATGTAAACTATTTATTAAACGCAAAGGACAAAACAAGAAATTAAATTCTCGTTTTTAACTTACATTTGTCCCTCTCTATCTTCAGCAATTATTTTGAATATTCAATTTTATAACCACTTTTCAGTAATCCCAACAAAAGCTGATCACTATTCAAACAGAAAACTTATGGATTCAAATAACCTGGAATATACTTAATTGTATGCAATAACAGCACAACAGCTCACGTAGTATCAACAGATAAAAATATTGAATCTAGATTCAAAGATTATCTCTCCTCAGATAAATAACCCACAGTTTTGAACATATTGAATCAACAAATCTCATAATTGACTAATTAAAATTCTCCACAAATGCAACAAAGGGATGACAATGAGTGTGTTGGAAATTTGGAAATTAAGAAATTTTGTAAAATCCCGAAATTCATCATTCTCAATAGTCAGCTAGAATTAAACCACTCCCCGCTACTCAAGATTCAAAAAAGGTATATTTAGCTTATCTTATATACTAAAGCAGTAAGCCTTATTTCGAGGAAAGTGGAGGGGACGGTTGGAGTTTGAACCGGGCGGGAAGAAAGGGTCGGCGCGGAGAAGCGGGGTCCGTAGGCCCCCGCGAATAATTTTTTTCCGGTAGAGAAACGTCCGAGGAAGATCCGGGCGAAATTCGGAGTCCCTAGCTCGAACGACGGAGGCGCGACGATTTTTCGAAAAATTTCGCCGATACGTCGCCCCGGGCGAACGGAACGTCGAAACGGCGAGATTTCTTCGGAATCGATAACTCGGATCTTTCGGAGGGCGATCGGAGAGGTCGATCGGGCGAAAATTCCGGCAAAAAGTTCCGAAAAAGCGAAAATAAAATACGTCTCCGAAATCTCCGGGATGGAGGGGATAATTTCTATGGACTTTTGCAGCTATACGAAATATTTATATCGCCTTCGATCGCTACGAAACCCGGACGACGAAAAAGCCTCGAGTTTCGCATTTCGCGCCGCCATAGTTAGATTCTCATAAAACCACGGGAAAACGGAAAAATCTCTCATCGAACGGAGGGCTATCGGCCGACTTTCGCAAATTTTTGCTCTACTTTCCAAATTCCGAAAATCTCCGACGGCCAGAAATTCGCGAAATAAACAAACCTCGAGCTGTCAAAATACGGGTTTTTGTTTTAACCATCCTACTTAAACGGGGTCACCGGGCGAAAGGATTCGATCTTCGAACGATTCCTACATATCTCGAGATCGGGTCCCCGGCGAGAAAACGTCTTTTCAGGATTTAATTTTCGAATTTGGGAGGGTTTTTGAGACCTACATTTTCGAAGAATAGAACGGAAACACGGGGGTGGAGCCATCACCGCTCCTTCTGCCCCTTATATCGCTATTCAATGTCGGAAGTGAGCGTTACCAACGTGTAAAATGTAATGCTCTCTCTCTCTCTGAACGAAAATAGTGAGATGGAAATAGTTAGTAACTTTAATTTTCACCAACATAATTTCGGTATTAACAACATCTAGAATATAGTGCTCTCTCTCTTCTGAGTAACATTCGAATCTAACCTCATTTCAATTAGTCTTATATTTGGTCTGTCAAAACAAGTGATTCCGAATGTTATTTGTATGAAAAGTTTGACGAAACTTGAAATAAATTTTCAGAGGTAAGTGATCGTAGTTTGATGTTTATTTTATCCATGTTAATGTATAATTTGTTTAAGGAAAGAAACGATAGACTTTCAAAATTCATAAATTTAACATTCTGTGGTTATTCTAACCTAAACAATATGATTCAAACGAAATGTTATAAAGGAATTAAGAAGACTTACAATAATGTTTGAAAGGTAAGTGAATGTAATTTGAGGTTTATTCATGTAATTTAATGTATATTTTTTAGGCATTCTCAAGAAATCTACTCAGAATTCACATATTTCATTTTTCTTTCATGGTTATTTTAACCTCCATGCATTGAAAAATGTCCTGAAATTACTAGGATTTTTAACGAATCAATTGGAGGATCTTACAAAATGATGGGAGATATCCTTCGAGTTGCTATTAATAGGTATTGAGCTCTTTTATATAATAATATTTTTCTGGAAGGAATTCAATAAAGTTTTCGTTAGGTCATTTAGAGAATGTATCATATGAATATTGAAAGCTATCCACTTAAGGCTATATGTGTATTAAAATATTTCAAGCTGGATGTCAATATGACCGTGCCATTTCAAATTGAATTTTCGTTTCAGTTTATTCAAGTGGAAGTTAGTTTCTATTCTACAATTATTCCGATGTAAAAGTTAATGAGATTCAATGTGTTTGACAATGTTCAAGTTTGAACCAAAGAAAATAAGATCTCAAATTTGCACAAAAGGTAATTATTGTGAGTTCCTTCCATTCATAACTCATAGTTACTGTTTCTCAGGAAATTTTATCGAGGTTGTTGAATGAATGACAGGAATTCCTCATTGATTTGAAGCTGAAAGTTTCTCTGTTATAGGTGTATGATAGTGGGAAACATGATGTTCAAAAATGTAGAAGTAGCATATGAAGTTTCATTTTGTACAACTACAACTTTCAATCCAAGATTTATGAAAGTCACAGGAAACATGCTGCTACTTATGCGACTCATATTTTGGAAAAAATTCAACTACTACTTGGAGAATGCTAAGCAATTTGACAATTTTTGTAATGGGTAGTTGTACTATAGGTATTTCATATAATTGTGTAAAATGAGTATGCTTATCACGTAATATGGAAATATGAAGTTGTTTTAATGCAATTTTTCCTTTCATTTCATTTCATAGTATATTATAAAGATTCACAAGAAAATGAATTGAAGAGAAGTAATATTGAACTTAAAATTGATATTTCACCAGGATATATAATGACAAGACCTATCATAAGACAATGCATGGTACATAAGGGAAGAAGAGATCTGACTGCAACATTCAGAAGGGCTTGAGAAAGCAACATTCAGAAGGGCTTGAGAAAGTTTAACAGCTTAAAACTATTGAAGGATTGACATTTGAAAAACAATACTACAAAAGAAGACTGCAGGAACTGAAAAATTCTGAAGGACTTACATTAATGCCAAACTCTTCGAAAGACTTCTTCGAAGAAAATTGGGAGAATTCTATGTAAAATAACCTAAGAAACACACATTTCATATGAGGAAGAAGTGTATTCAGGATCTTATTTTCACGATTAATTACCTTAGAACAACAGACTGAATATATGACTGAAAATATTGTGGTTTAGTCTCTATATATTTAGAATATAGTTTCTTTCTTATTGGTATTGGTGGAAACTCGATAAAATCAGGAACATCCGATTTTATTGAGACTTCTTCGAAGAAAAGTGAGAGAATAGTATGTAAAATAACTTGAGAAACACACACTTCAAATGAGGAAGAAGTGTATTCAGAATCTTATTCTCGCGATTAACCACCTTATGAAGAACAACAGACTGAATATATGACTGAAAATATTTATGGATTTCCCTTATCTGGAGAAGGCTTTTGACAGAACACTGAGAAGAGTAGTATGAGAGTCTCAGGAAAAAAAGAGTTATTTATGAACGGAGAAAGAGTAGCGAAAGCTTTATAATGTACAACAGTATGTCAGAAAGTTTGACTTCTTCCCAAATTTTTCTGTCATCAATATAAAGTACCTGTTTGTCTTTGAATTAGAGAAATAATTTAATACAACATGGAAAACACTTCAAGAAAGGAAGAAGTGTTCAGGATTACATTTTCACCATTCACAAACAAAAAAGAAGAACATACTTGAGGGTATAATATAATTATAGGTTTTCTCTGATGTGGGAAGGCTTCCAACAGAGAACTGAGAAGAACACTATGGGGAGTCTAAGGTAAATAGCAGTGAATTATTAACTGTGAACACGTTCAAGGTAGATTTCAGTCCTGTCCTCATTTATGATGGCAACCCTTTAGAAAATGTGCCAGCTCATAACAATTACAGGATTGACATTATAATTCCAATACTGAATAGAGGAAACAACAGTAAAACAGCAAATTTTAGGAGATATACTTTATTGCAAAAGAATTCTTGGTATCAAACTGAGAGGATTAATTGAAAAAGAACTTAAGAAACACACTTTTCAGGGATGCAAGAAGTTTTGGAGATTGCATCTTTACCATCAACCAGATATAAGAAAGTGTAGACTGAAAGACAAAAAGATATGAATGGCTTTCCTTGATCTGGAGGAAGCTTTTGGCAGAATGTTGAAAATAGTAGTAGGGGACAGTCTACGAAAAAGAGGAGTGACTTATGAACTGAAGAAGTATATCAGAAGCCTATATACAGCAGAGAAAAATCAAATAACGACTGGAAATTCGATATTGGACTCTTTTTTAATAAGAACTCAGGCAGGGTGGAGTGTTGAGTAAATCATTATTTCTTATTGTTATAGATGTTATCCACAAAGTAATGGAGAAACATCACACATGATACAAAAGCCTGGAATCAATTGGAATTTGTAAATTATGTGATGGTATGTTCTAAGAACAAAACGAGATTGCACGATAATTTGCAAGTATGGACAATCGAGTTGGAAAAAAATGGAAGAAAACCGGTATATACTGCAATAGTTGAAACAAAACTGGATCAAGAGAGAATATAAGAGGATAGGCAATGCTTCTAAGCTGCATTTTTCAATTGAAAACTAATTCATGAGAAACAGGAAGATGGGTAATAGAACAAAAATATTTTAATTGAAGAAGGCATTAATTAGATCTGTTATCGCATGCGGTAGTGAAAGCTGGCTTCTGAGTTTGGCACAGAAGAGCAAACTACAGGTTATCAAAATGAAGTACCTGCAAAGAGTAAAGTGAGTGACACAAAAAAAGGACTGACTGAAGAAGGAAGATATAAGAAATGAACTGGAAGTATAATCTTTCTTGGAATGATATGGTTGAACATTTGGTGAGAATGAGAAGGGGGACCAGTGAAACGCATATAGCAAACATAACTGCTGGGTGAGTGGAAACCTTAAGAAGACATCGAATGACGAATGACATTCTACAATTATATAAGTTTGCTAAAATAGAATACGAAGAACCATTTTATATATATATATATATATATATATATATATATATATATATATATATATATATATATATTGAGACATCGAGTTTGGAAAATTTTGGCACAAAGACAAATAGGACACAATCTTCTGAGGGCACTAAAAAGCTTATATGCTGTATGCAGGAACGTGGTAAGAGTAAGAGGGATAGGATCTGAAGAGTTTGTCACCGAACAAGGCTTGAATAGGGTAGCGTATTGAGTCCCCTTCTGTTTATAGTGGTCATGGATGAAATTAACAAAGAGGCGAGAACCAAAGTCAGAAAACTCCTTTTGGGTTTCAAAAATCTTTATCCAGTTGAAATCACTGAGTGCGCTTCTGCTGATGATTTGGCGATTTTTGCCAGAAATGAAAATGACCTCCAGTACAATATGGATGTTTGGAATAACTGCCTTACGAGAAGATCCCTAAAAATGAACGAAGGAAAAACGAAAATTATAGTTATATCGAATAACAGAAATAATCTGAAGGTGACACTCAACAACAAAATCATAGAGAGAGTAGAAAGTTTCAAATATTTTGGGTCTATAGTGGAGGAAAAGGGTAAACAAGATTTGGAAATCGGAGAAAGGATTCAGAATGGTGCGAAAGTTTATGGAACATTCAGCAAAAGCATATCTATGTATATAAATATATATATATATATATATATATATATATATATATATATATATATATATATATATATATATATATATATATATATATATATATATATATATATATATATATATATATATATATATATATATATATATATATATATATATATATATATATATATATATATAAACTTTCCGTATAAATGGAGTTGGATATAAAAGGCGTTCAGTATATTTGGTTTTTAGTAAATTAGGCGTTTAGTTTACTAGGCGTTTTTGTATATTAGGAGTTTCTGTATATTAGACGTTTTTGTATATTAGGCGTTTTTGTATATAAGGCGCTATTGTAGATTAGGCGTTTTGTATATTAGACATTTTGTATATTAGTAGTTTTTGTATATTAGGCGTTCAGTCTATTAGGCATTTTTGTATATGAGGCGATCTTAATGGGCTCACTAGTCTTATATACTAAAGCAGTAAGCCTTATTTCGAGGAAAGTGGAGGGGACGGTTGGAGTTTGAACCGGGCGGGAAGAAAGGGTCGGCGCGGACGAGCGGGGTCCGTAGGCCCCCGCGAATAATTTTTTTCCGGTAGAGAAACGTCCGAGGAAGATCCGAGCGAAATTCGGAGTCCCTAGCTCGAACGACGGAGGCGCGACGATTTTTCGAAAAATTTCGCCGAAACGTCGCCCCGGGCGAACGGAACGTCGAAACGGCGAGATTTCTTCGGAATCGATAACTCGGATCTTTCGGAGGGCGATCGGAGAGGTCGATCGGGCGAAAATTCCGGCAAAAGTTCTGAAAAGCGAAAATAAAATACGTCTCCGAAATCTCCGGGATGGAGGGGATAATTTCTATGGACTTTTGCAGCTATACGAAATATTTATATCGCCTTCGATCGCTACGAAACCCGGACGACGAAAAAGCCTCGAGTTTCGCATTTCGCGCCGCCATAGTTAGATTCTCATAAAACCACGGGAAAACGGAAAAATCTTTCATCGAACGGAGGGCTATCGGCCGACTTTCGCAAATTTTCGCTCTACTTTCCATATTCCGAAAATCTCCGACGGCCAGAAATTCGCGAAATAAACAAACCTCGAGCTGTCAAAATACGGGTTTTTGTTTTAACCATCCTACTTAAACGGGGTCACCGGGCGAAAGGATTCGATCTTCGAACGATTCCTACATATCTCGAGATCGGGTCTCCGGCGAGAAAACGTCTTCTCAGGATTTAATTTTCGAATTTGGGAGGGTTTTTGAGACCTACATTTTCGAAGAATAGAACGGAAACACGGGGGTGGAGCCATCACCGCTCCTTCTGCCCCTTATATCGCTATTCAATGTCGGAAGTGAGCGTTACCAACGTGTAAAATGTAATGCTCTCTCTCTCTTCTGAACGAAAATAGTTAGTAACTTTAATTTTCACCAACATAATTTCGGTATTAACAACATCTAGAATATAGTGCTCTCTCTCTTCTGAGTAACATTCGAATCTAACCTCATTTCAATTAGTCTTATATTTGATCTGTCAAAACAAGTGATTCCGAATTTTATTTGTATGAAAAGTTTGACGAAACTTGAAATAAATTTTCAGAGGTAAGTGATCGTAGTTTGATGTTTATCTTATGCATGTTAATGTATAATTTGTTTAAGGAAAGAAACGATAGACTTTCAAAATTCATAAATTTAACATTCTGTGGTTATTCTAACCTAAACAATATGATTCAAACAAAATGTTATAAAGGAATTAAGAAGACTTACAATAATGTTTGAAACGTAAGTGAATGTAATTTGAGGTTTATTCATGTAATTCAATGTATATTTTTTAGGCATTCTCAAGAAATGTACTCAGAATTCACATATTTCATTTTTCTTTCATGGTTATTTCAACCTCTATGCATTGAAAATGTCCTGGAATTACTAGGATTTTTAACGAATCAATTGGAGGATCTTACAAAATGATGGGAGTTATCCTTCGAGTTGCTATTAATAGGTATTGAGCTCTTTCATATAATAATTTTTTTCTGGAAAGAATTCAATAAAATTTTCGTTAGGTCATTTAGAGTATGTATCATATGAATATTGAAAGCTATCCACTTAAGGCCATATGTGTATCAAAATATTTCAAGCTGGATGTCAATATGACCGTGCCATTTCAAATTGAATTTTCGTTTCAGTTTATTTAAGTGGAAGTAAGTTTCTATTCTACAATTATTCCGATGTAAAAGTTGATGAGATTCAATGTGTTCGACAAGTTTGAACCAAAGAAAATATGATCACAAATTTGCACAAAAGGTAATTATTGTGAGTTCCTTCCATTCATAACTCATAGTTACTGTTTCTCAGGAAATTTTATCAAAGTTGTTGAATGAATGACAAGAATTCCTCATTGATTTGAAGTTGAAAGTTTCTCTGTTATAGGTGTCTGATAGTGGGAAACATGATGTTCAAAAATGTAGAAGTAGGATATGAAGTTTCATTTTGTACAACTACAACTTTCAATCCAAGATTTATGAAAGTCACAGGAAACATGCTGCTACTTTTCCGACTCATGTTTTGGAAAAATTCAACTACTACTTGGAGAATGCTATGGAATTTGACAATTTTGTAATAGGTGGTTGTACTATAGGTAATTTATATAATTGTGTAAAATGAGTATGTTCATCACATATGGAAAGTTATTCAAGTTGAAATGTATGAAAGTGACTTTTGAAAGTGAGTTTTTACTTTGTGTGCATATAAGTAGTTTCTTTTCAATGAAATATTTACTTTTAGATTACAATACAGGTTGGAAAATTAAACGAAAAATATGCAAAGACAATAATAAGCAATAACAAGAAACTTTCAAGTAAATATGAATGTAATACATCTCTGTTCTCTGATAATAATCTTCGTAGATATTTTTGTCTGAGTAAACCAGTCTGATTAATAATAGTTACAATAGAGTCAGATCTCTAACTCTGAAGGAAAGAGATCAAGTAAATTACCTGCAATTCTTAACTTCAAAATTTATTTGTTGAACAATTCTTCATATAGTTGGCATCAAAACTTGAGCTTTTCAGGACATTCCAATATTTACATAACACATAAGGTACATGTTTTGAGCTACTTCTATGCATAACACATTCTTTTGTATTTTAAGAAATTTAGTCAAAGCTGTTCACTGAATAACAGGTAGTCTATACATTTAGAATGTAAAGTTTCTTATTTATTGGTGTTTGTGGGAAACTCGATAAAATCAGGAGAAGCAAATTGTGACGCTTCATCACAACAGGAACTTTAAGTTCGAGAAAATTATATATTTTGTGGAAAATGCAATTACTTCTTGAAAAATGCTGTGTACAGTTGATCATTTTCGTTAAAGATACTCACGTTATATGTTATTTTATTCCAGTTTGCTCATAAATTTTCATTTTACATCATATAATGAATTGAAGATAAGTAAGATTATATAATATAAAATTCAAATATGAAGAGATATTTAAGTTTTATATGTACAAAGTCTAGATACTTCCAATGTCACAAATATTTATTAATATATATATATATATATATATATATATATATATATATATATATATATATATATATATATATATATATATATATATATATATATATATATATATATATATACAAAGAAGTAAAAGATCAAAGAACTTAAAATTCACCAGGATATATAATAACAAGACCTATCATAAGACAATGCATAGTACATAAGGGAAGAAAAGATCTGACTGCAATATTCAGAAGGTCTTGAGAAAGTATAACAGCTCATAATGATTGACATTTGAAAACCAATTCTGTAAAAGAAGGATGCAGGAACTGAGAAAATTCTGAAGGACTTACATTCATGCCAAACTCTTGAAAGACTTCTTCGAAGAAAAGTGAGAGAATTATATGTAAAATATCTTAAGAAACACACACTTCATATTAGGAAGAATTGTATTCAGGATCTTATTTTCACGATTAACCACCGTTTAAAGAACAACAGACTGGATATATGACTGAAAATATATTTAAAGATACAAACTCAACAGGATTCTACATCTGTAGAAGGCTTTTGACAGTACACTGAGAAGAGTATTATGAGAGTCTCAGGAAAAAGGAGTTATTTATAAACGAAGAAAGAGTAGCAAAAGCTTTGTAATGTATAACAGTATGTGAGAAAGTTTGACTTCTTCCCAAATTTTCTGTCATCAATATAAACTACCTGTTTGTCTTTGAATTAGAGAAAGAATTCTAAAGACCAAATAGGGATATAATTGAAAAACAACATAGGAGACACTCCCACTCATATTTATGGGTTTCCCTCATCTGTGAGAAAGTTTGACTTCTTCCTAAATTTTTTTGTGATCAATATAAACTACCTGTTTGTCTTTGAATTAGAGAAATAATTGAAAACAATATGGAAAACACTTCCAGAAAGGAAGAAGTGTTCAAGATTGCATTTTCACCATTGACTAGCAAATAGAGAAGAACAGACTTAAGGACATAATATGATTATTATAGGTTTTCTCTGATCTGGTACAGGCTTTCAACAAAGAACTGAGAAGAACACCATGGGAGCATTCGAAGCTTCTAAGGAAAAGATGAGTGAATTATTAACTGTGGACGTGTTTAAGGTAGATTTCAGTCCTGTCCCCACTTATGATGGCAACACTTTGGAAAATGTGCCAGCTCATAACAATTGAAGGATTGACATTATAATTCCAATACTGAATAGAGGAGACAAAAGTCAAAGAGCAAATTTTAGGGGATATACTTTATTGCAAAAGAATTCTTGAATCCAAAC
Organism: Cryptolaemus montrouzieri; assembly: GCA_013387265.2. NCBI lineage: Eukaryota > Metazoa > Arthropoda > Insecta > Coleoptera > Coccinellidae > Cryptolaemus > Cryptolaemus montrouzieri. The sequence continues at coordinate 46,546,364 of JABFTP020000124.1, read as the reverse complement.
TGAGAGGATTAATTGAAAAACAACTTGAGAAACACACTTTTCAGGGATGCAAGAAGTTATTGGGATTTCATCTTAACCATCAACCAGTTATAAGGAAGTGTAGACTAAAAGACAAAAAAATATGAATGGCTTTCCTTGATCTGGAGGAAGCTCTTGGCAGAATGTTGAAAATAGTAGTAGGGGAGAGTCTAAGAAAAAAAGGAGTGACTTATGAACTGAGGAGGTATATCAGAAGCCTATATACAGCAGATAAAAATCATATAAAGACTGAAAATTCCATATTGGACTAATTTTTACTGAGAACTCAGGCAGGGTGGAGTGTTGAGTAAATTATTATTTCTTATTGCTATAGATGTTATCCACGAAGTAATGGAGAAACATCATACATGATACAAAAGCCTGGAATCAATTGGAATTTGTAAATTATGTGATGGTATGTCCTAAGAACAAAACGGGACTGCACGATAATTTGCAAGTATGGACAATAGAGTTGGAAAAAAATGAGATATGATTGGAACAAAAGAAAAATGATGGTCATGGAAAGGAATCACAAACAGGTATATATGGCAATAGTCGAAATAAAACTTGATCGAGAGAGAATATAAGAGGATAGGAAATGCTTCTGAGCTGCATTCTTCAATAGGAAACTAATTTATGAGAAACAGGAAGATGAGTAATTGAACAAAAATATTTTGATTGAAGAAGGCATTAATTAGATCTGTTATCGCATGCAGTAGTGAAAGCAGGCTTTGAGTTTGGCACAAAAGAGCATACTACAGGTTATATAAATGAAGTACCTGCAAAGAGTAAAGTGAGTGACACAAAAAGAGACTGACCGAAAAGGAAGATATGAGAAATGAACTGGAAGTAGAATCTTTCTTGGAATGTATCAAAAGGCATCTGTTGATATGGTTGAACATTTGGTGAGAATGAGATGGGGACCAATGAAACGCATATAGCAAACATAAGTTAGGGTGAGGAGACATCGAATGACATTCTAGAATTATAGAAGAAAGGCACAAATTGGAATGAAACCAAACAGTTTGCTAAAAATAGAATATGAAGAACAATTATATATATATATATATATATATATATATATATATATATATATATATATATATATATATATATATATATATATATTTGGGATATTATGAACTGAAAACTATCGAGGGTTTCCTTACTAAGTGTTGTTGCGAAAGTTTATGTGAGAGTGCTAGAAGGAAACTGTTACAGAAAGTGGAACAACAACTGACTGACTCACAGAGCAGATTTCAGAAGGGGTACAGTATCCAGGATCATATTTTCAGCCTTAAACAGATCACCGAGATATTACTCATTCAGGATCTCAAGGTGTGGATAGCGTTTATTGATCTAGAGGTAATATTGAGACATCGAGTTTGGGAAATTTTGGCACAAAGACAAATAGAACACAATTTTCTGAGGGCACTAAAAGCTTATATGCTGTATGCAGGAACGTGATATGAGTAAGAGGATAGAATCTGAAGAGTTTGTCACCGAACAAGGCTTGAGACGTATTGAGTCCCTTCTGTACATAGTGGTCATGGAAGAAATTATCAAAGAGGCGAGAACTAAAGTCAGAAAACTCCACTTGGGTTTCAAAAATTTTTATCCAGTTGAAATCACTGAGTGCGCATTTGCTGATGATTTGGCGATTTTTGCCAAAAATGAAAATGATCTCCAGTACAATAAGGATGTTTGGACTAACTGCCTTACGAGATGATCACTAAAAATCAACGAAGGAAAAACGAAAATTATAGTTATATCGAATAACAGAAATAATCCGAAGGTGACACTCAATAACAAAGTCATAGAAAGAGTAGAAACTTTTGAATATTAGGGGTATATAGTGGAGGAAAAGGGTAAATAGGATTTGGAAATCGGAGAAAGTGCTGCGAAAGTTTATGGAACATTCAGCAAAAGTTTTCTTATAAAAGAAGGATCGGGAGAAAATCGAAATTGAAAGTTTATAAGTCAATATACGAGCCGATTATTTTGGCTCTGAATCATGGACATTGAGTAGAAGGAGAAAAGCAAAATAGTTTCGATGGAGATGAAGTATCTAAGAGGTGTGGTTGGAGTGACAAAGAGAGATATACTAAGAAATCAAGATATAAGACAACAGCTAGAAGTAGACAGTATTGTGAAGATAATTGGCCGAAACCTGCTTGGACATTTATGCAGAATGGATAGTTCAAGACAGGTAAATCTATTTGGGATACACGAACGAAGACGAAGAGAAAAGGGACGACCGAGGGAAACGTGGAATGGGGCGGTAGCGAAGATACTAGCGGGACAGAATTTAGAGATGACAGAAGCGAAGAGAATGGCACAACATAGGGACACTGGCGAAATAGTGTTTCGAATGTAAATTATTTAAGTTGATTCTCATTATTTGATTTTTGATTAAGTTTTTCTCTATTTCGAATATTGTAAAATCATGTTTTGTATCAAGCCTTACACCGTTACTCGGTAGAAAGGCTTTTAAATGATAAATATATATGCTAGCTCAATTGGAGTAAGTTGAGATTTTCAAATTGATTGTATCTCTTTGAATTAGAATAGTAGTGAATAGTGTTGACATTCGTATGGTTGATGAGTCAGTATACATAAAACAATACTGAAAACTGCGTTACCATAAGGATGTATGAGGCAATATATGAGAGAGTTCCATATAAAATAAAGAATTATTAAGTATAAATATCAGTGAATATATGAGGCTTTCCGTATAGATAGAGTTGGATATGAAAAGGCGTTCAGTATATTTGGTTTTTAGTACATTAGGCGTTTAGTTTATTAGGCGTTTTTGTATATTAGGCGTTTTTGTATATTCGGCATTTTTGTATATTAGACGTTTTTGTATATTAGTCGTTTTTGTATATTAGGCGTTCAGTGTATGAGGCGTTTTTGTATATTAGGCGATTATGTATATTAGGCGTTTTTGTATATGAGGCGATCTTAATGAGCTCACTAGTGTATATATACTAAACGCGTAAGGCACTTTTCCGTCAAAATGGAGGGGATGGAATTTGGTTGAACCGGGACGGGGATTTTTCGAATAGCTCTCGAGCGGGGGGCGGAGGCCGGTCCGAGTAATTTTTTTACGAAACTAGGTAGTCGGTCGAAGGCGCGTGCGAAATCGGGAGGCCGCGGGACCCCGAACGGCGGAGATACGAATTTTCGAAAATTTTCGCGATATCGCTAGATCTCGAAAACGGAAAGAGTCGAGTGCCGGATTCCTTCGGTATCGGTAAATTTCGTCTTTCGGAAGACGATTCGTACCGCGATAATCTCGAAATTCACAGAAAAACCTTTCGAAAACGCCGAAAGAAAAAGGTCCACGATTTTCTCGAAACGGCAGGGAGGAAATTACCCAAACGGGTAGGCTATACAAATTTTTCCTCCGCCCAATCGGTCCTGCACTTTTTACCGAACGAAGCGTTCGTCTTTCCCATCTTGCTTTTCGAAATTTTTATCGCGTATTTTCCACGGAAAACCTTATAAATCCGCGTCGGAAAAGAGGTCCATTTTCAGACGCGGAAGATATTTCCACATTTTCGAAAAAACGGACACGCCCATCGAAAGTCGTCGCCGAAAACGCTTCGGTTCGAGGTTTAAAACTATCGGTAAAAGAGGGGAAATACCACGAAATCCGAGAAGAAAGACGAAATTTTATTCTCACGTCTTTCTTTTTTCGCGAAAAGGGCTTTCCAGTATTTTAATTAATTCCGGAAAACGACAAATTTGCTCGATACCCTGCCGTCCTCATTTCCTTTTCCACCAATAGAAAACGAAACACGTCGGGAACACGACGATTACCGAGCGTCGACGTTGACGTTGACGTTGCTCAAACTCAAATTCTAGGGTTTGGATCGTGGAATAACATCTTATTTAAGAAATATATCAATCATCTCATCAATAAAGGTACATCGAAATCATCTCGAAACCTATCCGGTTACGTAGAACGTAAAAGGTTTCGATTCGATCGCGAGAAAAACGTCGTATTTGGAACGAATAGGGGAGAACTCCTTCGAAACGTAAGTAAACATTACGTATTTGGTTCGTTTTTGCACGAAAATTCATATATTCTCACGAAACAAACGTTTCAAACGATGCGTTAATTCGTCTAAATTTTCATTTACGTCGTATTTTTACCTATTTACTGGATTAAAATACGTATTTTCTTCTATTTCCATGCACACAGCGTTCGTGACGAAAGTTGAAGTAGGTTGTTTACATTCCAGTCAGTCGGCTATATTGTCCGACGTTCTCGAAAGGGACGCTTGAAAACGAAAATGAACTTCGAAACTGGATTTGTACATTGTATTTTCGCTACGAGTGAAGGCCTATTGTTATTACCTACGATACCAATTCCAGCGATATAAACCATCCGTATTTTCCAATGTTATTAGAATAATAAGCTACTCGAAAAGTAAGTATTTACAGCACGATCTTTTTCGTCAATAATAACACGAAAATTTTCAGCTCATTCCACTAAGTAGAACGGAGAAATGTGCAATACAGAACGGAACAAGTTTTAATATGCACGCGAAACTGAATATATCAAGAGGTTAAGCCAACCGAGAATATAATTTGGTATCTGAAGGTACGTTATTTGTCGTTTTCTCCGAAGACGAATCGTCTCGATATTCTCAATGAAATCAGTAATGTACAGCTTATCGAAGGCAATCTAATGAATACCTAATGTGGTTTTTTCAGGCTAAAGTGTTCACAAGTGCAAGGTCAAAAACTTTTTTGTGGTAACAGGCTCTATTTTGAAGGTAGAAGAGTGCACGGTCTAAGAAAAACAATGAACAGAAAGCAGCTTTTAAGTCCTAACATTACATAAATGAAATTGGTTATTCAAAAGATGCAATAGTAACAGAACCAGATGTATCCTGTTGGCCTTTATATTGTAATACGATAATATTGAATAGTACTCAGCAATATATCAGGTTGGTACATTCTTTTTTCTCACAATTACATATCAACTCTCTAATGCATGTAGTAATCGTAGCAAACCATTAGTCTAACATTATGAATATTTTGCAGATATATATGAGCTATGTTTATCGAAACCTCACTAACATCTATGCAACAGTCTTACTGCTGTTTCTTGATGAGTGGAATAAATTTCAACTTAATTTTCGAGCAGGAGGAATGGGCCTATTTTATATTAAGGTTAGTAGGGTTTTGTTTTTTATGAAAGTGAGAAGAATATGCTTGATAATAAGTGCTCATTGAGATACGTTATGACTCTTACATTACTCATTGGTTTTAATTTTTCACAGCAACAATTTCTAAGGAGAGATTTGATATTTACCAAGAAAATTTGTTGAACACATTTCATCGTACAAAAATGCAACGTTTATCCTTTCAAGATGAGATAAAATTTTGTCAAGGAATGAAAACTTAACGGGTAAGCGATGAAGTATGTACCTCAATTGAATTTGAAATGTTGGTAGTAGTATTGGCTTTATTTATTTTCACATTGTACAAGCATTGATAAAATATGTGTTTATTCATCTTGAAACTGTTTCGTAATTGTCACGAGGTGAGAATTTCGTGCATGTTTAAGACTAAATTTCTTATTCAACATTTCTCAATTTTAACTCTATCTCGCAACACCGATAATGAAACTTGAAATGCTCTGAATGTTGGGAGATAATTATTGTATCCATCAATTACAGATTCAAGAATTATCTCTTCGACACTGATATAAGAAAGAAAAATCATGTTAAATTTTCCGCAGAATAATTCTTCTGCTTTCAAAATAAAATTTTAATTTTTTCAGATTTTTGGCAGCTCTTTAATAGTTCAATAACAGAGAAACCTATGGTACGAGACCAGAAAATGAAATTTGGGATTTTCAGAACAAAGAGCAAATATTCAGCCATTTCGGAGGTACTTTTTTTGCATATACCTGTACATCTTATATCAGTTTTAATATAAATTTCTAATGAATATTTTCTCGATTGGAAGTTGTGTCAAGCATTTTGATGTAGTATGTGAATTCTTTCACAATAAATTTTTCTGTATATTTCAATATCAATTTGAAATAAATTTTTAACCTTTCATCTGTTTTTCTTGCTTCTGTAAAGAATGTAGTTGGTTGTTTCTCAGAAAAATTTCTTGAATTTGTTATCCATATTCATCTTCCATGTCATGTATACTAACAAAGTCTATGTATTCAGAACTCTCAAAATAAGATATCTATTATCACATAGTTCTTGAATTCTTGATATAATTAATTAATATATTCTTTATTAGTCATCAATATACAAGTTGAGAGAATTCATGACAAGTCACTCAAAAAATCGACATTAATAGATTTGAACTTGAATTGAGACAAACACTGTGTGTATACACTAACTACATCCGAACAAAATGGCAAACATACATCAATATAAACACAAAATAGTCAGAATAGGGTAAAAGCCAGAAACAATCAGAACATTGTATAAATATAGAGACAATCAGACCGAGGTATCAATACAAAACGGTAAGGATAATATATTAAAAAAGACAGTTCCAGACATAAAAACTTTCCATTATCCGCATATCATTCACTTAAAGTATCTAAAATTCTTATTACTCATTCACTTTTTGGGTTTCATTTTGAAATTTGCTTCACTATGAAAATTTCTTTAAACATTTAAGATTCAAAATAACTGCTCCAGGAAGAAAGGTCTAAAGACATTCCAGATCGAATAGCGTTCAGTGCTCTTTGTGTTCAACAAACGACCTGCAGCAACATAAAATTAATGGAAACCATATTAAACTATGTTTATTTGTATTACCTCTGATGTCTTTCTCGATGGTATTTTCCTGCATCACTTCATCTCAGTTTGCCATTATTTTGAAGATTGTAGTTATTCAGAACTTTGATGATTAAATTGATGTGATGCCCAGTTTTGAATTTTGCCTTTGTCAAATGTTCAAGTGTCTATTTTGGTAGTTCATATTGAACACTTACAATTCTTTCCCTCGGTTCTGACAACTTCAACTTTCAAAATTGAACAGGGCTTGGTTGTCTTTACGTCCAAGAAATTACTTATTGCAATATATCAATGGTACCTGTCTTCTAAGTATGCTCATTTCACTTATCTCTGATGTCTTTCTCTATTGTATATGTCTTTATGCATTACTTCATCTTATATCTTTCATTAATCTTTACGAATACAAAGCAAAACAACTTCAATTTTATATAGGTTATGTCATAAACAGTCGTCAATTTGATCTTCTTCTTTATTTGGCTCTTGGTAACTTTTACCTAATCTATGGAGGAATACGGAATGGGCTCAGCTGAGCATTTCACCCAGACTGTTGTCGGAATCTGTCAATTTGAAATTCAATAATGCTTACATCGAAACGGTAACTCCGTCTTTAACACGACCTTAGTAGCTAAGACCATTTCGGCAGGCTTCTAAATCATTTCCAGATCACACCAAATTCTTGAAATGGTTTAATTTCATCAACCAGTTAATATGACGTTTGGCCACAACTTATCGGGTCGTTTTAGAAGTTTCGAACGTGATTTTCGACATTCACACGTGACAGGTTAGTTTGAAGTTTTCAATAGAAAACAAAGGTAAATCGAGGATTTGCCTGAGGGCAACCTGGGTACGAGCGTAAAATTGTTTATAACGCAAGGTTAGTTGGAGTAAAGTTACATGAAATTGTTATTCCGAACTCCCCTGATTCAATCCTTTGCTTTATATTTATACTATTCGATCAATGATCAGTTATGAAAGAGACTTCTATCCTCGATACAAGTTGAGGTACATCCCATCCGGAAATTACCGATCGAGTTACATCCATTACAGAGATAGTAAAGCATAAGTAACTTATTGTCGATGCATTCATAGCCCACGAACTGTAAAGATGATAATGTGTTGCGTCGGTCTATTCTATTTTAAAGTTTTCCTTTAGAATTATTTAAAGAGATAACAAAAAAATGTCAGCATTTCTTATTAAAGATACTTTACACGATTGAGTTCCCAAATAAGTTCGTGTAAAAGTTTTTGAAATTGTGCCAAGAAACTCACAACATTTTAGACGGGTATAATTCCAAAGCCCTTTGAAGAAAGCCTTCGCGTAGTATATAAAATTAAAATCCATAAAGGCACCCATCACACACACACACCCTACTCTGAGTGTATTTGGGCAGAATTAATAAATTATTTTGTGATATTGAACATATTGAAATTGCATAAATTTATGCATTTGAACACATCTACACACAAACACACAAATATAACTATTATTATATTATATTGAATTAATAATGACTGAAGACGAACCAAAGCTTACCAAAAAAAGTCCAAAGAAAAATGTTATATCATTCATTATGAGCGATATGTTATATTACATAGAAGATATAAATTGAAAGGTATTTTTAGGTATATATATATATATATATATATATATATATATATATATATATATATATATATATATATATATATATATATATATATATATAATTCATAATATTATTATAATATTTTGGGTGCCAAATGAACTTTTTCTGTCGTCTAGCGTTTATAACAAGGTAGTTCTGGGTGCAACGTGGTTTGCATCATGTGGATGTTCGGACGCAAGATAGTTCTGGACGTTTGAAGGCGTAAAATATTTCAGGAGTTTATGCGCGAGGTATTACGGGCGCGTAGGCGTTTGGGGATGAGAGGTACATCTGCCTGCCTAGGCGTTTAAATTGCAAGGTAGATCTGCCCAGATCTGCCCGCTTAGGCGTTTTGGGTGCAAGATAGATCTGCCCGCCTAAGCGTTTGATATACAAGGTAGATCTTCCCGCCTAGGCGTTTAATATACAAGGTAGATCTGCCCGCCTGGGCGTTTGATATACAAGGTAGATCTGCCCGCCTAGGCGTTTTGGGTGCAAGGTAGATCTGCCCGTCTGGGCGTTTGATATACAAGGTAGATCTGCCCGGCTAGGCGTTTGATATACAAGGTAGATCTGCCCGGATAGGCGTTTGATATACAAGGTAGATCTGCCCGCCTGCTAGTATTTCTCTAAACTGTTAGCTCTCGACATTTGAAAATTACTGAACTGTCAAAACTGGTAGTGTGTATTAAAATAAACATTGTGGAAAACAAACAAAAGAGTTTCATTTTATTTATATTAGAATCGAGGTTTGAGAATAAAGATTAAAAACAAATTTCAGTTTGCAAAAAATACTTAATACTAGTTGAAATCATGATAGAATAAGCATGATATTAGCGTTGACTAATTAACTATTAGTCGATCATTTTGTTTCATGTTTCTAATCTTTACTACCAAACCATCCCGATAGAGACTTAGGCCAACCCCGACCATGAAATTTTATATGTATTTCTGCAGAATGGCTTATTCGGAATGGTTCGTAATTACTCCCATTTAAATTAGACTCATTTATATTGATTTATGGTTATCAGTGTCTTCGGACTATTCGAAAGACAGCATGTCACACACACATGCGTCCAGAGTTCTGAGCCCGCACTCTGCTAGCGTGTCTCCCTTGTGTTCCAGCGCGCCAGATATTTTAAACACGTCACTGCACGATTATTTGAGTCCTTTGAGCGTTGAATGTCTCTGAATGTATAAAGATAATGATTGAGTTTGTCATTCGCAATATCGCTCGCTATTGAGTATAGGATTAAACAAATTGGTATTTCACTGAGGAAAACTTTATCGGCGACAAAATCGAAGAGTTGGCAGTATTGTGTGGAATATAATAGATACAAATTCAATTTACATTCTAGATATCGTACATCGCCATTTGTCCAGAATTGTAAGGAAAATTAAATGAAATGATAAAGCCCTCAAGACTAGAGAATCATTCAATCAAAAGTCACACGAATTAGGAGGGCAAAAATATTGATTATGAAGAAGTAGTATGAAATACAGCAACATCAGACGTAGAGGTTCGTACAATTTTGAACTGTTGATTGTTGAAACAGGGAAACTAGAGAGAAAGATTCAATTATACTAGTCGTAAAAGAAATTGAAGCCTCTCTACTCCGATAACCACCGGCAATTATTATCGGAAAATTTTCTTTCCGTTTGAAGACAAATTGATGAGTTTTCTGAAACTTCTGCAGAAACATTTGCATACTCATTTGTGTTGAATTCAATTGAAGTCCTCCTTGCCCACCATTGAATCAATGATCTGATCATGCATGAGGTTCATTGAAGATGAGAAAATATGTCAAGAAATTCACATTTGTCAAAACATGAAGAAAAAAGAGAATAATTTCAATATCAGTTTAAGCTCAGACAGAAATTCCTTTGAATGATATTTTGTAGTTTGCTTCGGACCTAGATATATCTTCGCATGGAAATAGCCACACATCATTCTGAAAATATAGTAATCTATGCAGATATATGATACCCTAATATTATTAAGGGATAATACCAATATACCAACGTTTACTGTGATAGCTAGTTAGTCCACCATAACTTAATATGTGTGTTGATATTTTTTAGTAACAGATATTCGATTACCTCGTTTTCATTTTCATTTTTCAAATCATGCTCTGACCATATAATGGTATATTTATATTTGTCCTACTTTTCTCATTATGTCATAACAAATCAGTCGTAATTTTGAAAGTATCAAGTCTTCATTAAAAGCAACAGGATTTAGTCATAAAAAGAAACTGAACATTTTGTATAAAAGAACAGAACAATATAATAATAATACAATGGTATATTTATATATGTCCTACTTTTCTCATTATGTCATAACAAAGCAGTCGTAATTTTGAAAGTATCAAGTCTTCATTAAAAGCAACAGGATTTAATCATAAAAAGAAACTGAACATTTTGTATAAAAGAACAGAACAGCATAATCCCGCAGCGCTAACTCAATATTAAGATTAATGATACAGGTGTTGAGGATGAAGTTTTTTCCGAGGGTCTCTGAAAGAATCAAAACATGTGTGGCCTTTTAATGTACTTAATTGGAAAAGTTCTTTTTTGCGCCAATGCTCCACACAGCAAGTGATAAGTTTGAATCTAAACATTTAATAATTTAGGTAAATATGAAATATTCTGAAATACGCTTGATAAACAGGTATAACCAGATATTGAAAACAGCCCTTATGTATTTTTCTAAGGCAAAATGGATTATCTGTATTTCTTACATTCATACCTTAACGTAAACTTTTTTCATGATGTCACTGGAACGAGTTGGTCCTACCAAAATATATCCATAGTTTAGATCTACTTGAATGATAAGAAGCAAAAAATAGTTTTACTTCTCTATTGAGTGAGTAGATAATTTTCAGTTCATCTTTTAATAACTCAAATATTTTTTATCAAATTATACTCTACAACTTAGTATGAACAAGTAAATCTCTAGATGAAATATATCATGATTAATTGATCTAATGCACTATTCATTAATTTAAAGTGAACAGGAAGGCAAAACACCAATAGTTCGTTTGTGTATCATTTATATAACAGTAATAAAAAAACCTAATCTTATATAGGAATTTTAAGTAATCAGCCAACGTAGGCAAATCTTGTCGACCACAAACGAGTATACAACATAGGTAGATATAATTCAATTGAGCTTCGGGATGCCAGCAGGCGATTCTGTTGGTTACTGGCATATGCTTTCAGTGATAGTATGCACTATTTGCCTTTCAATTCGGCAATCAGTATTGTTACGGTGCTCACTACGCTATCGAACTATAGATCGCTCTAGGCCCTTTCGACCAAGCGTGTTACCGTATTAACCATGCTTCCTCAATCACAGATCGCCTAGTAGGCTCTTCGACCAGACTAACCACAGAACGTACTCCGGGCCGACCGAAGTTTGAATTTCCGTGCATTTCTGAAATTCTTCTCTTTCTCTTCACCGACCTCATCGAATTTATACTGTCTTAGTAAACCGGCTGCAGCACGCGTTGCCACGAGCTGGCTTTACGTACCCACGTCACCGGCCATATTATCAAACCGCCGTTGTCTACCAACGAATCACGTGTTTGTATTTCACTTAACATTTACGTTTATCACGAGTGTTGCTGTTAACCATCAGTGTTTCCATTGTGTGTGTGACCCCCATCCCGGCAGTAAGTGGCGCCCAACGAGTGCATTAGGGCATTGTTTTCTCCGATGAGAGAAAGAACCAATCACCGACTGAGTTAGCCGATAAATAGTGATAACGAGAATCCTAGTGAAGAAATCCGCTACTTCCGCACACGAGGTGAAGCTGAAGCACGTGGTAGGACCAACGAGAACGAAAGCAACGACGCACGTGGATAATATCCGTCTATGTCATTTACCGCAGAATTCATCCACCACCGCAGCAGCCTTGAAGGAAGCATTTGGTTCTTTGATCGAAGACACCAAGTGGCGCCCAAAATCCCCCCTGAAGCAACACCACCATGATGTTTGGACGTGTTGAATGCGACGTCGAGTGTGTGAGTGTAGGGTTTCAAGACGACCAGTGCTCGAATAAACCTACCCGCAGTCACAGCTTTACCACGCATGAAAAACTCATCATGTGTCTCAGGCTTTTTATTTGTTTGCTTTTCTTCCAGCACTGTCTTTCCATTTTCAAGCACCTTTCAATCTCTTAATTTTCATTTAACGGACAAATAAAGATACGAAGTAGATGCGTTCAAACCCCCTGCCCAGAATTGTTATTTTACATATCTTAGATTTGAATAATTTAAATAGAGCAAAGCACCACGCTCCCAAACATTTGAGAGGCATCCTTCGCCGTTCCGTGAATCATATCAACGGTAGAAAACAAGCGAAATAATCCCGCTGGAATAGTGCTCTTAGCCTGTGTTTCCGAGATAAAACCTCCCGTCGGTAAATATTTTATGGGACAAATATCTTCTGTGATAAACTTCGCGAGGAGTCTACATTTGTAAACTTGAGACAAGAAGTATTATTCATAAATCCGTAGATCAATGAGTAATCCTTCCTAACAAGAGCTAGTTCCCAAATCTGCCTGCCATGCACGTAGCTTCAAAGAGCCACAATAGTGCAACTAAGCAGGAAGCCGAGAAGAAGAGCACTCCTGAAGAACAAGAAATTTTTTTTTGTGTCAAATTTCAAGAAGAGACCCTAGTGCGTTGCACCCAATACTCGGAAGGCAATTTCTGGAAGCAGCAGGCATCAGTGTTTCACTCGAAACGATACGTCGAAGACTTCGTTTGAGGGGTTTATACAAGAGAAGGCCATTAAGAGTTCCAGAGCTAACCAGACAACAAAAAATTAACAGATTCAATAGGTGTATCGAGCACCGAAATATAAATAAGGAGAATTGGCAAAATAATATTTTTTCAGATAAGACCAGAATTGGTGTTCGATCAGATGACTTCCGGATTCAAGGTTTAAGGGGTCGTGGAAGACAATCCAGAAACCGAGTAGCAAGACAAACTCAGAAATACCAAGGGGCAGTGTGATGTTTTGGGGTGGCATTATGCTGAGAGGCAAAACAGATTCGATTTCGTTTCCTGCGAGTACTGGCTAGAAATTAGGTGGAGCTAGTGCTGGAGCTCATAGTGAGATTCTGGCTAGGTGCCCACGGTGAGAATTTCACTTTTATGCGAGATAATGCTCTTCCGCAAATCAGTTACCTCGCGTGACATTATGTTGAAATAGATGGAATCGCTATTTAGGACTAGCCAGCTTGCTCTCCAGACCTATAACCTATTGAACATTTTTGGGATAATCTCAAAAGAAAATTGGATCGCGCCAGGATGATCCAAGAACCCAACAACAGCTCTTCCTTGCCGCCACAGAAGAGTGGCAGAGTATCACCTCAGAGGTGGTCGAAAACATAATCCAAAACATTCCTAGATGAATTCAGGCTTGTGTCAGGTCAAGATGAAGTAAAAAAAGCTACTGAGGTCGATAAAAAAACATCCACCTCGTGAGAAAAGATTTTTTTTTTACTACATGCGTAAAGGGTCTCTCATTTTCTTTTATTTGTTTCTTTCTTGAAATAAACCTCAATTTATTTCATTTTTCAATTAAAATATCTCAAAAACGATCAATTCTCGAATTCCCTGAGGTACTATTCATAATATCGAGTGATTCAATATAAATTTGGTTGTGTGTATATATATTTGTTTCATATACGAGTTTGGGGTATGTCCCTGGACTCCCTGACTTTCGTTTCTCGGGGTATCACCGTTCTGTCGCGATTCTTGGAGATTCGTTCATATATATGTTGACAAGGAAAATTGCGTTTTTAACGAAAGTTACGAAAAACCTCTGAAGGAATAATAAAATTTGAATCTATTTTATATTATATAGAAATCTATTGCAGGTTGTAGGTAACATCAATAACTGCTGATTAATTTCTAAGTGGAGCTTTTTATATCTACTTGTGGATCTGCAAAACGAATTGACCAGATCGAACGAACAAAATTTTGAAATTCCAGTGTCTGGCAGCCAGTAAAAACATTCTGTATGACTAGGGATACTAACTGCTTTTATTGCACCTGTGTGGGTACGGCAATAAGCGAATATCAAGTGAATTGAACTTTATGCTCTCACAAGTACCAAGCTTTCAAGTAGCTTAAAACAGCTTGATGTCAAGTCACGCTTTTTGGTTGCAGAATCGAGTCAGGGCAAACCTTCGGTTCTTCAACCGCTTGAATTTCAAGTCAACTTAAGCTTTTCGAAATATTTAAGGCTGCTTAAATTAAACTAAGAGTGATTGATAAAATTAATTGAACTATTGAAATAAATTCGTGGAGATAGTTTTTCATTAGATTATGAAACCAATATCAAATACATGTCACTTTTCAAGGAACAAACTTATTTTTAGAAGCCTGAAGATGCAAAGTAGACTAACCCACATTGAAAGTTGATGAAAAACGCAGATTCGGTGGTATTTTATATTATACCCAAACACTATCTCATTATATTAATTAATAATAATAACAAAAAAAGCTTTTTGACATTCCTATTCTCAATGTTTTTCAAAACCCGTTTCCTACACTTTCATAGAACTGGGGTAAGTCCACTATTGCTCTCATAACCTCATATAGGATGCATTTCTGAAATCAACCCACTGAGTTTAATAACCGGGGTATTTCTATTATGGAATGCCTCCTGTACATGCTATATATTTCATGGGATGTTACTTCCCTGAGGATTATATTCGGCGGCACGTCCGTCACACATCAGCCCTGAAACGCAAAAACTCAAGTATAGTAGCGCGTTATTATTCCCTGAACTCCGTCATAACGATGTTTCCTCATGCGTAGAGCATGGTGGTGTATTTATATCATCGAAATATCGTTTTTCTGAAATGGTTTTCTTCAAGGCATTTAAAAATATTTATTGCGATTGTTATTTTTAGTTATCATTAATTCTATATATGACAAAAAATAATATATTGGGTGTTACATAATACTATGTCGCAAGTTGAGCAGGTATATCTACGTGCAATTTTATGAAAAAAAGTCCATATAAACATTAGTCCGCAAAAGCTTCGTCACGGAGCTACAGCTTGTTGAAATTTCCGGAAAATATTGTTTTTTCTTCAAAACTCCTGCAATTTTGAAATATTTCTTCGTCACCTTCGTTCAATTTAGAAACTTTTTGACATCTGTAATTTTTTCGTATCTCCAACTGTTCTCGAGCAAAAAATTAAACGATTGTATGCATTCGCTGAATTGCAAGCACTTCTAATGGAAAAGATGACTAGTAAGGCTTTGATTTTTCTCATTTATCTATTTATTGTGACAGTTGATAAAGTTGAACCAATGTCTGCTCGAATTGTTTGATAAATTAATGATTAGTTTTTAGACTTTTAAAGTTATTGCTGTAAGAAAAATGGCTAATTTTACTAACGCCGAATTGACTGATATCCATTACATGTACGGTCTGGCTGACGGAAACACAACAGAAGCTAAGAGATTATATCAGGTGCGCTTTCGAAATGGAGTAGCTCCAGACAGGCGAAAATTTTCAAATAAACACAGGTTGAGGGAAACTGGAACTTTTACTGCAAGTAATCATTTATAAGTTGAAACTCATACTATGAGAACTCTAGATAAAGAGGAAGCAGTTTTGAATTGAATTGATTTGAATCCTCATGTGAGTACAAGAACAATTTAAAATCTGTTGAAACATGTTCTAGTTTGGATGATTCTGCACGACTTTTTATTGTACCCGTTTCATATTCAACGAGTCCAAACTCTACTTCCTCGAGGTTTTCTTTCATGACTGAATTTCTGCCGATGGTTCTTGAATGAAATTAAAGAAAATGCTCATTTTGATAGTGACATAATGTTAACAGACAAAGCTAACTTTTCGAGAACTGCTATCTTAAATTTTCACAATAAACATTATTAGGCTGAGGAAAACCTCCATTTGATTAAAGAATCTCATCATCAAGAATAATTGTATATGTTTTGAATAGGCCATTTTTTTTGACTAACAGACTAAACGGTCCCGCTTATCGACAATTTCTTGAGGACGAGCTAGCTTTATTGCTCGAGGATATGCCACTTTTGGTGAAAAACATGATGAGGTTCATGCATGACAGGGCTTTAGCACATTTTAGTGGGGAAGCTAGGAAATTCTTGAATATTACATTCAACAACCGATGGAAAGATAGGGTTGGCCAAAACCATGGCCTTCTAGGTCCACAGACTTAAATAATTCAGACTTTTTTTCATGGGAATATCTAAAAAGTGTATTTTATACCACCCCAGTGAATACTCTAGAAGAATTGAGAAATCGAATAATTATCCCTCGTGATACGATAAAAAATACCCCAGGAATATTTCAATAAGTGCGTGATTATATGCGAAGAAGGGCAGAGTCCTGTATTCTTGCAGGCAGAGGACACTTCCAGAAATTTATTTAGTTTTTAATTCTTCTTTTTTTAGTTTGATATTGAATAAGTATAAAATGAGTCTCAGAAGACGAGCTATCAAAATAAAAGCAAATTTTGGTTATACCTATCAAGTATTTCTAGTATTTTTCATTATTTAGCGAAGAACATATAATTCAAATTCAATAATTTTTCACTCGAAAATGGTTGGAGATACAAAACATCACAAGTGTAAAAAGTTTCTAAATTGAACGAAAATGACAAAAATTGATTGTACTGCAAAAAAGTTTGAAAAGGCAAAATGAGACATGGCCTCGGAAAGAGAACAGCTTGTGAATTTCGGTCCAAATCTAGGACGTGTAATGATGGAGGCTGTGGAATATAGCTTGCATTCCAACTTTGGGCTGAATATCTCAAAAACTGCAGGAGTTTTGAAGAAAAATACAATTTTTTCCGGAAATTTCAACACCCTGTAGCTCCGTTACGAAGCTTTTGCGGACCTTTGTTCATATGAACTTTTCTTCTTAAAATTGCAAGTAGATTTCCCCCTTAAGTTGTGACATACTAGTATGTAACACCCTGAATAGGAGCGTAGATTCAATAAAAAGTTATTTGAAAAATAACTATACATATAATTTTCAATGAAATTTTCGTTTACCGTGGTAATATCGCTTGAAGTAAGAACTTAGTATTTGCGTGAGAACTAAGTATGCTTAACTAATCATTGCTTTCAAATGAAAATACCAAACTATTCTCAGATATTTGGTGATTATAATATTTTGCTGAATTGGCAAATTTGTTGGTGTTACTTTGGCAAACGCTGTCTCATTGAGGTGAACACTAATATTTTGGGATTCACATGAAACTTAAAACCATTACTATGGGAGCTCGTGTTATCAAAAGTGCTATTATTCCAAAAATTCAGGTAAACAAGGAATTTTATAAGACGGGTTTGCATTCGAACGGAATTTTGATTTAATTGATTATAATTCTTACTCACTAGTGATATTTATCTGTTTTCTATCGTCATATATTTCGGAGAAAGGTATGCAGTCTCTCTACTCAGTTACATCAAAATGAAGTTAGTGATAAGAACGAAAGCTTAACCCTTAACACGTAGAATATATATATATATATATATATATATATATATATATATATATATATATATATATATATATATATATATATATATATATATATATATATATAATATTATATTATATACAAAATATTGTGCTCTTTTTCACACTCTTTCAAAGTACTATAGTATCAAAATCTACTATATATATATATACAAAATATTCTCATTATACCAGTTATTTCATCCCAAATGAGTCATTCTGTATCTCACATATCTCATAATAATAGAGAACGATTACCGAAACAATCTGAGTTAATTTTTTTTGCTCTATATTTCAGGCCGTGCCTGTGCAGTACTGTACAGACAGATCTATAGCTTCCAGCTTAAGCCATTCTAACGTTTTAGGAATTTAACAAATATACAAGTTCCATCCGTATAAAACTAAATAAATTCATCAATTAAATGAGAAAAATTTGGATTGCTGCTAAGAATTTTGTAGTGTTATGGAGAAACGTATTAATAATAATCCGCATTTCTTGTAAAAAATTTTGAATTTCCACGAATGCTCTTTTTGACCTTATGGACAGGTTAACTAGCATAACTGTAGTTCTAGGAGCTATACCAGAAAATCTACTTGTCAAGAAAGAATTTGGGAGACAATGCCCTTCTTCTTGAACAACAATTGTATTTACGATAAGATGGAGTCCCCTCAGTACGCCGCACCAGTTTGCCTATGCTTCAAGGTGCATATCCTGATCGTTGGATAGGAAAAGAAGGTCCTATGGAGTGCACAATTTTCTGATGAACCCTCAAGACTTTTTTCTTGTAGGGACATCTCAATCTCACCTGAATTTTTCTAACTCAGCCTGAGAATGTGGACAATTTACGATAGCGAATTGTAGATGAGAGTCGACAAATAATTTCAAATATACTGAACCATGTCAGAGCTTGATTGTAAACATGATAAAGCAATAAAATTTTTCAAGGCTGTTATAATTTTTGAAAAGGGCTTCAGAAGATATTGCAACATAACCTACTTTCTCTTTTTGAAACTTTTAGATAGTGAATTTATTAGACAATAAACTAACGCACTAACAACCCTCGAAAGAAATTAATTCGTTTTCCTTTTCATAATAATCGTAAGATAGGAATATTAGGGGTTGATTGAGATGAAAATTGATTCATATTAGGGGTGGCTTGAGATAAAATTGATTCTTGTTGAAAATATTCATCGAAATTATTTTCTTAGTTTAGAGAACAGGAGTGTCACGGATATTCACAGAGCAGAATGAACTAAATAGAGTTGTTGATTTGACCTCGAAATTTTCGAACAAACGGAATTTCGTGAATATTGGTTCAATATTCGTTACTTAAATATGCTACTCTTTCAGTGGTGTCTATTGTGTTAACACTATTAGCACTATCACCTGGAAGATTGTACCTGATCATTTGATCTTCCCGATCAGAAAAAGAAGACACTGTTGTTACATTTGATGATTGTAGTTCTACAGAAGACAAAATTAGCTGTGTCTCCAAATTGGCAAGATCTCTTGGGAATAATTCATCCACCACATAAGGCTGTGTTTGAGCATCATCATCGTGAAAAGGAAAGTGTAGCAGATTACGTATTATTCCTTTTACGTTGAGAATTCTTGTTTCAATTATGTTCGGTTGCTACAAAATCTACACAAAGTATTTCGGCGATCCTACTACCAATCCAAGAACGAAGCGTGACACAATAATTCTGATTATAGTATTTGTTCACAATTCACTCACAGTCTAGCTGTTAGTGATATTTGTTCAAATTTTCTGAAATATTTAATTTAGATTGTAGGAGACTTGATGCGTTTAGAATGTTTATCCATTCTATATAATTTGCTCACAATTGTGTTTGAAATCACATCAAGATTTGATATTGTAATCCATGGAGTCTTGTAATGGTTTGTTCTTACTTTCATTTGAATAAATAGATTGATAAAAAATGTACGTCATTTCAATTCCTGAGGATTATTAAGGAGGCCGCAAACAGCAATTAACAAAACACACTCCAATTCAATGATGGGATGACGAATGCAAAAACACTCTAAAATCTTCAAAACACGCATTCAATATTTACAAAAGCCACAAATATATGCAGAACCTTCTGAAATTCAAGGAACAGAGAGCCAAAACACGCTTCTCATTCAAAAAGTCAAAAAGGAAACCCTGGCAGAGCTATGTTTCCTCCATTAATAGCAGTTCTCCAGTAAAAACTGTATCGGATGAAATAAAGAAAATAAGCGGTCAAAACTCTTACCAAACAAATGAAAACTCGAAACAAGGAGTCCAAATATCGGCACACGACCAAGAGAAAGCTGAAACCTTAGCAAATACATATGAATCTAACTCAAATGATAGTAATTATTCAATGAACTTTTCCTAAAATCATCAACCCTATAGAATTAGAAGAACAAGATGAGCCAATAGATGTACCATAACATCCTGCTTGCGGGGGTTAGTTTAAGTAAAGTCATTAGCAAATAGGTGAACAAAAATCTTCACCAATAGCCAAGCTGCACTTAGGGGATTGGCATCCGATACCTGTACCTCAGTCATAGTGCAGGAATGCCAATCCACCCTTGCCAAACTAGGAGAGCGGAGCAGGCACCGTCTAATATGGTTACCTGATTACTCGGGCATTGAGGGGAATGAGAAGGCGGACTCATTGGCTGCTCGATGAACTGACCGAAATATAGGCTTGGAATTCCCCTGGAGACTGCAAGGATGGAAAATAACCAATGCTTGGACCTGACGGTACGTGAGCACTAGATGAGTCTGTAGGTCTCAGACACGCTCGACGTGCCATCCGTGGACCTTCCACTGCGAGAGCCCAGGCCCGGCTCAAACTCTCTAGATTGAACCTGATAATTTTAGCCGCCATACTAACGGGGCACTGTCGCCTCAGAAAACACCCAAGTAAGTTAGGATCTTTCATCAAGGCTATGTGAAGAAGATATAGAATCAATGGAACATATTATGTGTGAGTACCCAGCAGGTGACAGATTCGGGATAGAAAAACTTGGATCTAGCAAACTGAAGCTGACTGAGCTTAATAAGCTTTCGCCCATGAAACTCCTATCCTTTACGAGAAGAATGGAGCTCGTGGATGGATTTAGGACAGAGTGTGCCACAATAGACCACTGGTTCGCAGTGGCCGGGCTGATAGGCAGCCCTCACTCATAAGATATATACATCTATCTTTAAGTTATCTTCGAAATAGTTGAAAGCTTAGCAAATAAATCTGAACCCAACTCAAGTGATAGTAATTATTCAATGAACTTTTCTAATATCATCAATCCTTCAGAGATAGAAGAATAGGATGAGCAAATAAATGTACCAATAACGACGAAAGAATTGGAGAGTGCGATTCAACACGTCAATACCAAATTGACAGCGGGACCAGACAACTTACCAGCAAAATTTTTTATATACTTACCAGGGACAGTCAAAAAGTATTTAATTGACCTATATAATAAAATCTGGATAGGAAAATTATTTCCAAGAACATGGACGGAAGCTACCATAATACCAATATTAAAGTCGCACAAAACGAAAACCGATTCCAGCTCGTATCGGCCGATATCATCAACCTGCGTCATGTGAAGATTATAGAAAAGATTATTAATTGTCGACTCATGTAGCATCTGGAAAAGAATCGAGTAATCATTCCACAATAATCAGGTTTTCGGCCGGATCGTTCAAGAATCGACAACATAAGTATAGAATCACAAGTACAAAAAGTCATCAAGAAATGACTTTGAGACGAAATGTTATAAGAACAATACATTTCTGGGGTTTAATGGAAATAAGTTAGGATTGATTCGAAATTTTTGTACCGAAAGGTCATTCAGAGTTCGTATAAACGGAAAACTGTCCAGCAGGAAAACACAAAAAAGCGGAATACCACAAGGCTCTGTATTGAGCGTAACACTATTTATCTGTGCTGTGAATGGTGTTTTGAGCAATTTTGATATCTTAGTTACCGCTAGACTATACGCTGATAATTTGAAAATCTTTACGTCAGGGCGAAACGTGAACACAATACATTATAACCTGCAGAAAGCTCTTCTTTATTTGGAAATTGGTCATACGAGACGGGATTCGCTTTCAATTTGGACAAAACCAAATGCATCGTCTGTTCGAAAAAAGTAGCTCATATTCCTCCACTTTTCATTATACTGGGTGATTCATCAGTGAATATAAAGGTTTATACTACCACCAAACTGATTTTAGATTTCAAAGATTGCTAGAGCCAAAAAATGCATCAGACTTCGATATTCTCATTTCTAATTGCTAATATAAATAAACTTTTTTGAATGTGACAACATAGAGATATATAATAAGTAATGCATTGAATGAAAATATATCTTTCTTAGGTGGTTGAAATTTCAGAGGGATTAAGTCAGTCGAAGAATTTCTAATTTAGGAATTTACAATAACCACTCCCTCGTACGCTGTTTTCTAGATAGTTGCATGTTTACAATCCATATTTGAGTTCGATTACGTGCAATTACGCTGCACCTTTTATTAATTGAGTTCATTTTAATTGTAACTGGTTAATTTTTTTGACATTATAGAACAATGCTCTTTGTATATTGGCAGCGATCGTGACTTTATTAGCAAAATAGTGAAACGACAATAATTACATACAATTATTAGTAATAAATAGGGTGTTCTTTCTCAAACAAGTCACCCTATATATTTCTTAGCCTTTAGTGGATGGAAAAAAATTTTCGAAAGACGTCGCATAATTTTATTTAGGAAACATATATTGACGTATGTTTCTGGCCTTAACGAGCAAACCCCGAAGAAAGGGGCTTAATTCCTTCAAAATTTAATGAGCCAAATGCGTCGAGCGAAATCGCTCCTCGAAGACTCTTATTAACGGTGTATGAGAAAAGTATTTCTGAATACTTCGCAATAAGAAATAATTATTTCTCTCTAAGAAGTTAACTTGAATATTTTCTATTTTCAAGATCATTGGAACAAGTGAAACAAATCAATTCTTCTTTTGAAGGGAAATCTTTCGGAGGTAGTTCTCGCATGCGTGCATTAATCAGTTAATTCACTTATAATAAGGTTTCAAATAGGGAAAATAGGTTTTCAGCAATACGAGGTCAGGTAATTCAATAACAAGACTGGTTACGAAAAAGGGTTTTGATATAAAGATTATTCTAAATTCGAATGCTCCCCTTCAATGTACTCCCTTTTCCTCGCTACACACCTTTTCATACGTTTTTCCCATTGATCGAAGCAGTACTGGTGGTCTTCTTTGTTGAGGGCCTTTAGATGCTCAGCCGTTTTTTGCTTGACCACTTCCATCGACTCGAATCAGTTCCCTTTCAAAGCAGATTTTATCTTCGGAAACAAAAAAAGGGGCACGGTACCAAATCTGGCGAGTACGGAACGTGTTCAAGCACTGGAGTGCACTTACTGGCCAAATACTGCTTCACAGATAGCGCGTTATGGGCAGGTTTTTCGGCAACAACTTCGCAAAGACTTTTGTCATGTATAATTCTTAGCGTAAAATTTTTCTATACGTTTCTTTATTGACGTTTACAGCCTCATTTACCATCCGGATAGTCAATCGACGATCTGCACGCTCAATTTTGTTGAATTTGGTCTCTGTTTTCGGAGTTGAAACAGTGACAGGGCGACCTGGGCGCTGGTCATCTTCAGTGCTCTCTCGGCCCCTAACGGAAGCGCCTACACCACTCACGCGCACGAGATAGAGATTCATCCCCTTAGGCCTCATTAGGAAATTTATTCAATTTAACGAGAAATTTGAGTTTGATGCGTTGCTTCTGGTTTTTGTCACACATGGTTTTCGGCTAGAGGAAAAGAACACGTTCGTTTCAAACCGCAACTGCACAAATACTATAATAGTACCGAAATTGTGTTTTGTTTCTGGTTCGCATAGACAAGATATCTAGATACTTAACGCACTACTCGTTTTTTTTCCACTACTCTAGGGCGCGTTCTAGGTGCACAGTCTCGTTATTTAATAGCCAGACCTCGTATATCCTGCTTGAAGCGACTAGTGAGTACCGATTTAGAAGTTAGGAGATGATACCTTCCTTGTAATTTTTCTAGCACTCCCAATATCCGAAAATGATTATCTTGTACACCATTCAGAATATTAATGTGTTTAAGAGATCGTATTTCTAGATATAGGAAGAGGATTTGCCTCTTCCTTGATCCTTCTAAAATTTATGCTAATTCAACATGTGCAACAGCAGGGCCTCATTGTTAAATCGTACTGAATTTTGACATTAATCTTCATAGCACAAAGTGGCTTTATTGCTCAATTTGTCTCGCAAAATGTAGCACGTATCCGTAATGTTTGTTTTGAATCAAAATAACCCAATGGAAAATTCAGGATCCTCTAAGGGTCGAAAGCGATTGTTCTATTACGGTTGATTGTAGAGAGAGGGGCACTGGTGAATGCTATCGCCTAGAAATGTTTTTTGATTTCGTTTAATTTTCAATATGTGTGCTGACTGTTGTAAGGATCACGCGGTTAGCGAGAACATAATGATTTTCTCAGAAAACTCATAATTTTCGGTTAGATTCTTTATCTGTTACACATTCTTCTCTTGTCATTCACATTTTCAGCAATGTTGAATGATATTTGAAATTAGAAATTTCAGAAAATATATTTTCAGTAGCATTTGATTCAAATATTAAGACTGCCAATAATCAGAAGCTTGGTGAATTCACTACATTCACAAAAATTATAACTTACGAGATTATCGCTATATGTGTGGACACATTGAAGAATTTTTATTGTGAGAACTGTAACTTTGAAAAGTTTGTCTGCTTTTCTTGAATATTATCAATTCCGTGACCAACAAAAGATCACTTTGCAATAGCTCAGCGTGAGAGGGGGGCGTAGGTAAATAAGTGGTCAATTTGCCCAGTAAAAGAACTATTATTGACACTGAAAAGTAGACAACAAGTTCACAAGAAAACACACACTAAAGTTGAATGAATCTATTAAATCCTTCACACAAAAGCTGAATACAAATTGGAGCAAAAATTGGCGAGTCGACTCTCTAAAACGAATTCAAAATGATTAATTCATAATGTTCTATGTATATAAGTACGGAATGATCTTTAAGGTTACACGGCCAAGAGTTATTCTACAGAAGAATTCAAAAATTGAAAACCATTCAAAAAAGAACACGTAAAATACTAGGATCACTTATCTAGAGGTTGGACATGCTTCTATCGGTGTTATGGGGCTCAAGAAAGCAGCAGTCTTCCAGGAATCCAATTCTGAAGCTGGGACATTGTTTGTGAATATATGTTATGTCCCAAATAGAGAATTTTCGTTAAAATACAGCTTCTCTCAAAAAGTATTTACGTTCGTTAAAACACATCTTCTCCCAAAATTTTCGTTGAAATACAGCTTCTCTCAAAAAGTGTTTATGTTCGTTAAAACTTATCTTCTCCCAGATAGAGAATTTTCGTTAAAATACAGCTTCTCCCAAAAACAGCATTTTCGTAAAAATACAGCTTCCCAAAAAGCTAAAAGAGTACACATTAATTACTACCTAATAAAGGAATACTAAAAAAAAACATTTTATTTCTGTGATTCATTTCAAATAACTTAAATAAGATTATGTATAGAAAACAGAATTTATTGTTTCAAATACGAATATGACAATTTTAAACAGTCATGTCAGGTAAATGCTGATGGTTTCTTGTGAGTCGAAATTTCTGACATCCATCGTTATCTACTTTAGGAAATTTTATACGCATTTCAGAGCGGAAAAAAAAAATTCAGTGAGCAAAAATTGAATTCAGACACAAGAGTAATCAAATGAAGATTATGGGAATCACAAAAATCAAGATACTTTGCAGCAATGAGAGGTAAGTTTTAAGATGATAAAGAAATTAGCCGCAATGCTGACAAAATACGAAATTATAAGTAAATAAATTTAGGCTTTGTATCTGAGCTTGAAACAGACTAGTTAAGTACAAAAAATATAGACAAGATGTCCTAGGATTCTCCAGATCTGAAATACCGAGAACAAATATCTGCGAAGATTGCCGTAACCGAAAGTCATCGAAACTAAATCATGTGATTTATACACTCACCTCGTCCAAATTTCAAAACTATAATACCAAAGGTGTAAAACTCAAAATCTTCGCAGAAAAGCAAGTTGTAGTTAAAAGGCAGCGACCAGAAATGAATACCTGCCGAGTCGTTCGGAAGTCAAAAAATCTCATTCGCAGGAGGGGCATGGAGCACAATACCATAAGAACTACTGTTGGTACACGGAATATTAAGTGGCGGCTCACATCCCATGTAATACCAGTTTTACACGGACCTAATGGCATTGTTCAAATTCGAAATGTTGAAGGCGTAGCGTGTTGAATCGAAAGTTACATTTAACACGGTACAGAACAATATTCAACCTTGTTTAATATCCTCTCCTGAACTAGCTGGTTTCCTGATCCACCCTTCATAAGCACTGTCAACCAGGGCCATACAGCAGTGGTACTGCTCGGTCGGATGTCGTACAGTTCGGTCGGATTTGACCTCGTCAGTATTGCATACCCATTGACAACATCCGGCCAGACCGCCACCTATTCATATCAATTCCATGGATTGAAACAAAGCATGTGGATGTTGTTGCGAACTCCAACGAACCGAGACAGAAGCCACTCACCACTGCCACCAAGGAACCATGATGACAAAGGGTAGATGAATAGAAAACTTCAAGAAATCACACTAGTTAGACTATTTACCGCAACGCTTCACACCGTGTCAGCCAGGAAGCGATCTTTCGAAAACCTAACGCTCCTTATTCATAAGAATTTTCCTGGTTGATAACCAGATATGAATAAGGAACGTTAGTCACTTTCCTTCTGACAGGGTGTGTAGCGTTTCGGTGTACAGTCAAACGAGTATTAATTCCTGAGGTTTTATCTTTATCTACCCTTTGTTATCATGGTTATCTGGTGGCAATGATGAGTGGCCTCTGTCTTGGTTCGTTGGAGGGAGCAATAACATGTACATGTTTTGTTACGCTCAAACGAATTGAGATGAGTGGTGGCTGTCTGGTCTGATGTTGTGAATGGGTATGCAATACTCACTAGGTCAAAGAAGACCAAAACTGCAGTCTATTGCTCCTATTCATGACATCCGACTGAGCTTTACCGCTGCTGTGTGGCCCTGGTTGACGGTGATTATGAAGGGAGGATTTGAACACCAGCTCCTTTAGGAAAGGATATTAAACATTTTACGGAAGTTTGAATATTGTTCCTTGAATAAAAATTCTTGATGAATTCAGTTACTGGCAAATCAATTATGTCAATGAGGAAAAAAATAGTAGAACAAATAATGAACTCTTAATTTTTTTGTTGTAATATGTCACTCCTTTCTTCACAAAAGTATTTGAGTAATTCACAAAATGAATTAGTACCTTATTGAGATGCACCGGATTTTTCCTAGAGACCGGAATGATGTTATAGGTTTTCAGCACATGATATGAAATTAATCGGACGGTTTTCCATTAGTTTTACTTCTAGTCTTAATACCTCACATTAACGTATTCCAAAAAAAAAAAATGAGTGAATGAGATAAAAAACACAAGGTTTAACTTTAATCTACACTTTATTTGAAAAAATTCGACGACGTTTCGCTGACACAGCAGCTTTATCAAGAATGACAAACAGAATGAAGTGTATGGTATTATAAACAAATCGTAGAACAAGTTGGATAAATAACAGGAAAAACCCACACCGAGCCATTGTACAGTTAGTATGAAATGTAATTAAAAACTAATTAAACAAGTTAAGTAAGGGTGAATAATTCACATCTACCTGATCATTCAAAAGCTTGTCCGAATGTTTGTATCTATTTATTTCTAATGCTTCTAGGATATCTAATTTCAAACTTTTGATTTTATATGTAATATGTCAAAGTTTTTATTGAATGAATGGTTTTCTTTTATCAAGTGGTTTGAATAATTTGAATCAGATTTATTTTTATCGAAGCTACTTTTATGTTCAGATGTTCTTATGCCAGAACTGCTATAGGTCCTACCGATATAAATTTTTTCACAAGAACCGCAATTGAGTTTATAGATTCCTGATTTACTTGATTTTCCAACACGAGATTTATTATTTTTAATATGTTTATCTAAGTTAATAGAAGTTTTGAAAGTTATATTAAGATTTTGTTTGACGAGAAAGGATTTAATATTTGTACTTGCAGAACCGCAGAATGTTAAACTGTTGAATATTTTATAGTCTTTATGAATTGCTTTCTGATACAGTTTTTACGAATGATTAGATCTATCATATTCGGATTATATGAATTATTAATGGCTATCTGTTTGATGATGTTTAACTCTTTATTATTATCTTCTACTGATAAAGGTGAATTGAGTAACCGATGTACCATGCTGTTTAAAGCTGCAATTTTGTGTTGAATTGGATGTAATGAGTAGTTATGTATAATTGTATCAGTATGTGTTGGTTTACGAAAGACCGAAAAACATGATTATTATTTCGTTTAGTGATTTTCAAGTCCAAAA
The DNA here is from genome assembly GCA_013387265.2 of Cryptolaemus montrouzieri. Taxonomy (NCBI): domain Eukaryota; kingdom Metazoa; phylum Arthropoda; class Insecta; order Coleoptera; family Coccinellidae; genus Cryptolaemus; species Cryptolaemus montrouzieri. Next base: position 46,517,850 of record JABFTP020000124.1, on the reverse strand, counting down.
ATTAATGGAATCATTCTGTTCAATTTCTATCGTGAATTTAATGTTCAAATGGATGGAATTCATGAAATTAAGAAATAAGTCTAATTGGCGAGTAGTTCCAATGAACTATACTAAGATGTCGTCAACATATCTATACCAATAAAGAAATTTGGAAATGAGTGGATGTGTATGAATTTTCTGTTCAATATTATTCATAAAAATCTCTGCTAAAAGTGGCCTCAAAGGATTTCCCATGATCAAACCATTTTCACTACTGTAATAGATGTTGAAAGAAAAATAATTTCGTTCAATGCAAACGTCCAACATATTCAATATTTCTGATTTAATTATGTGGTTAACATGATTCGAATTCAACATGTTTTCGATTAATATTTTGACATCACCTGGTGGAACACTTGGGTATAAATTCTCAACATCAAACGAAATAAGTTTTGCGTTAGGTGGTAGGTTAACGTTTTTAATGTTATTTATCAATTTATCAATTGGAAAGAATTTTTATAGAAAATTTTGATTTGAATGAACAATAATTATTAATGATATCTATAAGGTAGTGCGACAATTTCACGGCTGGGGCTGTAACGTAAGATACGACTGGTTATTTACTTTATGCAATATAATGAGTGAATAGAGTTGAGGTGGTTGAGGGTTTGGTAAAATTAATTTGTATTCATCTATTGCTTTAATTGAAGGTTTTGCGTCATTTATGCAATTTTAATATTTTTCTGGAATGTAATAGTTGGATCTTTGTTTAAAATTGTATAGTTTCCGGACGAAATGAAATTTAGAGTTTTAAATAGGTAGTCATTTTTATTTAACGCAATAACAGTAATACTCTTATCTGCTTTTGTAAAAATAACTTCATTTAGTTGAGATTTTTGTTTGATGGCCTTTCAAATATTTTGTTTTTTACTTGGTTTAAAGTCAGTTAATGGTTCATTGTTTATAATGTTAGATGCTAAATATTTAAGGTGAGTGTTATTAGGAATATTTTTCAGAGAAATTTCAGTATCTATGCCAAGTTCCTATAAATCAGATTTTATCTTGTTTGATTTAATATTGTGTTTGAAACCTTTCTGCAAGAGATTTGTTTCATCAGTTGTAAAATAAGTATCAGAAAGGTTAACGAATCTATCAAAAAATTGATGGTTTTACGTGGAGTAGGTTTCGGTTTTCGTGACACGAGAAACTTTAATATGCGGTATGGGATGGTATATTTATTATTTATTATTGATCTACTTTTGAATCTATTATTGTAATCTAATGAATCGAATTCAAGTGGATGAAGTCTGTACAATAACTCGGTTTGAATAACCTTGAGATAAATATTGTAGATGTCTCGTTTGTGGAACAAAATCTTGCAATCTGATTTGATCCATATCTTCTGTCCAGAGATGGCTGCTCTTCGAGCTGCATAACTGTTGTTGTTGGTTTTGAGTTTGATGTATTTAGGACACACTTCACTCTTCGAACACGTGGTTAAAAACCACAGGTTTTGGGATGTTATAGCATTTTTAAGTAACAACTCAAAATACCAAAGAGCCAAAAAGCTTGTATTCGCTTTCTTCAACATTTGAATCATGGATCTACATCAAGTAACGGCCTCCACAATTCAAAGAAAAAAATAAATGAGTGTCTGAAAATGTTAGGAGATGTCGATACGCCCCACTTCCGCATCAACCCAAATCCGTAATCCGGCTGGAATAAAATGAAAGTTGCCAACAGGGTTATGATTCACCGAATAAACTGTTTACGAATGAATCGGGAATCTAGATTTCATTTTTATATCTCGGACCCGAAGACGTGTCAAGTATAGTTACGAGATGGAAGTTGTTTATTTTATGAAAGCTATAGTTTATTTTTCGTTTACTTTGGGAGGAGCTTCATTCCTTGTGAAATACGTTTGTTGAGTTTAATTTGATCAGTAAACATAGCATATCAAACACATTGTATATTAGTTGATCTTGAAACACTGAGTATTCTGGGGAAATGTTTGATAGAAACTTCATAGAACACATAAAATTTCGTTCGCTGCTGTGTTATCGAAAAATGTGTATGATATCGAAAAAAAAGTCATGTAATCGAATCGGAGTTCAATTTTATAGGAAAGATTTGTTCATTCAAATTTGTAACTTACAATTACCACAAATTATGCCTAAAGCGTAGAACATGTTGAAGAAAACTCACGTTATAAATGAACTGAAGCTACAATAGAGGTTGTATCAAATGACAATCAAGTGCTTTCGGAAAGAATAAATGCTTTGGATGTTGGTTCGGATAAAAATGATAATAATTTTATTTCTCATCAAGCATACATGAGATGTCACAACTCATTGATATCATTCACAAAAACAACATTCAACATAAAAAGTTATATCACAATTTATCACAGAATTATTCGATCGAATAACAAATATTTGCCAATAAGAAACGTTTAACCGTCTGCTTGAATTTTTTGTGATTCGACTCGCAGATTGATGGTGGTATCGCATAATCCAGTTTTCTGCCATGTCTTGGTAGTTTTTTTCGGTAAGAGTAAGTCTACAGTAGGGTAATACTATGTCCTCTCTTCGACGCGTATTGTAGCAGTGGACGTTTTTATGTGCCGTGTAAGAATTTCTGCGATCATGAACAGAACACAGGCATGCCAGGATGAAGCAGGATTATATTTCAGAAAAAGATTCCGACAGCTGTGCTGTTCACTAACGCCGGCTATGGTTCTAATAACTTTCTTTTGATTTAGGAAAATTTTCGGAGCATCGATCGCTGCACTCCAGAGAAGAAGGCCATAGGTGGTTACACTATGAAATGTAGCATGGTAGATGAGTATTGCTGCTTTTCTCCACTATTCGATTTATTCTCCGTATAGCATACACCGCAAACGACAACATCCCCTCCAAATTTGCCATATGACAGAACTTCGACAGTGTACCGTCAAGATGAAGTCCGAGAAGTTTTTTCGGTTCGTTTACTTTGTCAAGTCTCCTATTTCTGACAATCAATTCATTTGCTCCGAGTTACTTTCGAGCTTTTCTCATCAAAATTTATGATTTAACATTTAGATCTAGATTTAACATCTAGATCTTTTTTCATGAGGGTCGTATCGTCCGCGAATATGCACACTTTTTCGGAGCTTACATTTAAATATAAATCATTTATGTATGAAAGAAACAGAATGGGTCTCAGAATCGAACCTTTCGGCATTCCAGTACTAACCTCCTCCCGAGGGCTCAAGTAGTTTCCTATTTTGACAGATACCTTTCTTCTAGATACGATCTGAGAAAAGCACCGACAACACATCTGAACCCATATTTCTCGATTTCGAGGAGGTGCTTATAGTGATTCATGCAGTCAAATGCCTTGACCAGATCACAGCATTTAACACTTGCTTCATCTTTGCTTTCCAAAACCTTTATCAGAAAGTCAATTTTATCTATTCATGCCGTAGTGTTGTATCTTTTTTTTTCTACAACCGTGTTGAGAAACTTTTGTAACATTTTTTTCCATCAATTCTATGATTTGATTTCTCTGTAGTCTTTCAAAAATCTTAGAAAAGCTGGGTTCAAGCAATGCGGAAAAACACCTGGAGTGAAACATAAATTTATAAGCCACTGAGAGGTTTAGCTAGTATATGTATTATCTTTTTGAGGAGGTTTACGTTCATTCCATAAACATCGCATGAGAACTTATTTTTCATACTTGTGACCGCAATAATTACCTCTTCATGAGTAGTTGCGCGAACAAACATTGAATTTGTATTCGACGACCGAATCCCCTCCACTGCATCACTCGTACGATCTACACAATCATCGAGCGTCGACCCGATGGTCACCAGGTATCGATTCATCATTGTAGCATCTAGAGAAATTATTTCTCATTTTGAATGCAATCCCATGATATTTTCATTTATTACCTTCCACATTGCGCTGTGACTATTTGTCGAACCTGCAATGAATACAAAATTTTCTTTTTTAATTTGAGCCCTAATTTCACATCTATATCTTTTCTCATTTCTTTATAAATCTCGATGGACCAGTCATCTTTACGGACTTTAAAAATAGTGTGTGCTGCTTCGACTTTATTTTTCATTCCTCTGATTATTGGATTATTTTTCACTTTGGTCTTTTGCGAAGTAACCATTTTCTTTTTTCAAGTATCGAGAAGTACAGAATAACGATGACGGTTCGTTGGAAAACATCGAAACAGACATCAGCACTTTCTGATAGGGCATAATTGTTTCAGTCCACTTTTTCGAAATTACAAATGAATTGGTAACTATTTTGTTCATTGAAGTTGCGTGTCTTTTTATATATATATTTCCAACGGTATGCGCAATAGTATACATAATTTTTTAGCTTTGTGGATAACCTAGAGTTTGTAGAGATGAATGAGACTAATGGAAGAGTGGAAGACATGGAGGAAAGAATTGAAATGCGAATATTCAAGAAATTGGTTGAAATTGTGAGATGGGAAGTTGAGTGTCAGTTAGGAATGCACAAAATTGAGGTAGATACTGAGGAAATAGTTGCTCACAAGAAGAATTCGCCGATTGATGGGCAACGTGACATTGAAACCAAGCGTCGGCAAGCCACTTCTTGAAATGTTGATAAACTGCCCAACAGAATATTTGATCATTCTGAATTGTCTGCCCTCGGTAGTGTGCGGAACCTCATTCCAAAAAAACTTTGGTGCATCACGAGCAAAATTGAAAGAAAGATTCTGATAAAATCTCTAATGAATAGATAGGGTTCGGGTCTCATCGGAGAGAGATGTATCTAAGAATGCAAAGGAAGTAAAGAAAATAGCGCAGCAGGTGACAACTGAATCTCTCAAACAAAAGCTCACATTTGCAAAAGTCACTAGTGGAGCCTTAAGCCAGTCCCTGTCCTCTAGGACAGGGTATCGGTACTCTTGCTAGAGCAAGAGTACCGATAGAATTCAAGGACAAGATGATGTGGCCAATTGCAAATACCTAAAATTGCCACTGAGATTGCGAATGAATGTGATGTACCCAAGAGTGCAAAATCTATACAACTGAATAGGGGGAATGAAAAGAGTCTTATTCATACGAATAAGAAAAAACGTGATAGTGTTTTGGAAAGGACTGAAAGACTGGGTACAGGTCGAAGCGAAATAGACTAACCAATATAATGAAATGAACATTTGAAAATCAAAGTATATTTGGATGAAATTCAAACACATGAAATTGAACTGTGAAAAAACTTGTTGTCTTCTTCAATAAGAACTTCGATTGGTAGTAGTAATGAGGTAATTTAAAAAATAAGGAGAAAAATAGCAGAAAGACAACATGTAAGTTATGAACATCCTTTTGTACCAAACCTAAACTAAGGAAAGAATTTTTAACGATGAAAAATCATACGCGGAACTGAGAAAAAACCCTATATAACCTACTACATTCTCCTTTGTCCCGATACTTATCCTCGGATAGAACAGCGCACCTACGCATAATGTAAACACTTCCATCCAAAAATTTAACGACATTCTGGAAGATCACAAGGCGTCCCGTTTTATGACCCGCGAGATCCCCTGATCTCGTGTACTTCTTCATATGAGGTTTGGTCATAAACAAAATTAACCTTACGCAGCCGAAAAGTAAGTAGGATTTGGTTAAGCGATTCCAGGATGCCATTGATCAAATTCGGCCAGGAGAAGATTATGTAGAGAGAATTCGGGAGGACAACTCGAGCAAATCCTTAGCGCAACAAGCATTACTTTTTCTTCAATCTTCATGTTTCATTAAATAATTCTACGTAGAAAAGCCATATATATTTGAAGGGCAGAATTTTTATACGCTAAGATTTTTATTGGTTAACAGGTGGAATAGAAGGTATTTCTTTGGTTATATCTTCGATGTTCCAGATTAACAATTTACCTCGAAAGTTTCTCTGTAGTTTTCAACGTTCTTAACCATTTTCGAATACGAAATTGCGTCAGAATTCCGATTTTTCCAATAACTAGTGGATGTTCTCGAAACTGGTTTTCACTATTCGCAAGAACCGTAAATATATCTTGTTTGATATGATAATTACCAGTAGCTCAATCATATTCTCCACTTTCAATTAAATGAGGAATTATACCAGTTAATCAATTTATTTAATATTTTTTGACGTTCTATTACTACGAAAATCCTTTCCTGATATATCGAAATCTCACTAACAAAACGAAAACGTTCTTGATGGTTTTCATCTTCACACATAGCATCGATAGTTCATCCCAATTATTCTATGATCTCTCTGTGTTTCCACCAGTAAGGTTTTCTTGAAAATCGAGATCGAGAAAGGGGATGTCATTGTTTTTTATCTGCCCTGTTTGACATATCTGCTACGCAAATACAAAAATTATAGATAATCCTGAGGTTGTCGTTGAATATAATAACTGTAAGTCATTTCGTGATCTATCTGTCCAAAACGACTCATATTTCTCTGCTTAAAGTAGAGGAGTTGAAGAGTTATGTTGAAACTTTTTGAAAATGAAGTCCACCAGGAGGACTTGGTGGTGTCTAATCTAGACAGCCTTATTAAAAAAAAAAATTGATGAAGCTAAAAAGAGGTGCAGTTTCCTTAAGAAAAGCCTCAAGGCTCAGCACGAATGAGAATATGCATTAAACAAGAGTAAAGAAGGTTCATAAAAGTGCGAAGGACGGGACTCGTATTGTTTGGTGAAACATAAATCCCTGAAAATTCAATATAAAAATGTTTCTTACTTTTACGTCTTTTGTAATGGTTCTTTTTATAAAATAGATAATGAATATTTCTTTGGAACGAAACTTTATTCTTATATTTTATTTTGTTAATGTTATAAGTAAATTACATTTTTTTGCTTGTTTGAACGAAACTTATATTTGTTTCGAGTATATTCTTTGATTGTCTAAAAATATGACCCATTCTTCATATTGTTTTAGACATTAATTAAATTTATGTATCTATGCAACGCGTTTATTCTGCAAATGAGTTTTCAACACCAATTTTCAAACAAGAAGCTAAGTTCAGAAAATTGTCCACGGGGCCAACCAAAACGAGTTTCAATAAAAATGCTTCCGTAGCGTGAAATTCATTCAAGCTGCCGCGATTGAACATGTAAATCGAGAATAAGATTATATTTAACCCAGGGAACTTCTCGTCATGAAAGGCGTGAGTTACGTTTAACTCACAAGTTGGCCATCGTGTTGAGCGCGCGACAAAAAACTCCTAATCTAAAAGTGTGAGTTAGCGTTTAGAAATGTTGGATAAAACTGGCTCTCTATCTCTATCTCTCTATCTCTCTATCTCTAAGAAAGGAAAAAGAAAAATTTGTAGTTGGCATCTTAGGTATAGCATTATCATTTTAGAATTTTATTGAAACCACCCTAAAGATGCGTAATGGGGAGTATGTACAATTGAAAACATAATTTAACGGAAATTAAATACGTGGTTATTATATAGGAAACAGGAAAACCTTCGGCCGCTTGTCGTTTCAAGCGGGCGGAGTTATGGTTTCAGGCTAATGGAAATATAAGAATTGTAATCAGATCACAGTTTATGACAAATATACACACACTACAAAAATTGTCGCTTCACCTGGTATTGTGAATTCCACAATCGATTAAGCAGCTCGATCGCAGTTTCTTTGTCAACATATGTTTTTGGACATATGCGGGGAAAAATCTTATCTATGTAATAACCTCTGTTTCCATATGATCTCAAACACATCCGAAACAAGAATGAGTTTACTTGACTATCAGTATTTCTGTGTCCCTTGTTGATTTTCGAATCTTTGAATTCATTGTAATGACTGCTGAACGTCCTGGACGCTATTTGAGTGATCATGAAGTGGTAAGAAATGTAACGCTTCTAGAGGAAGGGCGAAGCCAACTTTTCGTGGCTAAATTGTTGAATGTTACTCTAAGCACTATTTCAAGAGCAACTGATCGAAGCAGGGGAATATGAAAGAAGGGCAGGACAGGGAAGAAATCGGATAACAATACCAGTTGATGATCGTTGGCTTCGTTTAACTGCACTAAGAGTTCGGCACTGTACGGCTAGAATGCTACAAAATGAACTTGCACTTTCCAGAAAAGTGCATATTTCATTGTAAACTGTTAGGAACAGGTTCGGAGAAGACGATATCAGACCAAGGGTGGCTTCTACCGGCCCGCGTCTAACCAGAGAGCATCGAGTTGCAAGACTTCGGTTTGCGAGGAACATGATAATTGGGGTATTCCAGAATGGACGAATGTTCTCTTTCCTGGCGAGTCCAGGTTCTGTGTGGTATCCTGGGGAACGGTTTCAGCAATGCAATATCCGGCAAACCAAAAACTTTGGAGGGGGCTCAATAATGGTGTTGGGAGGCATTTTTTTATGGTCGAACTGAGTTAGTCCTAGTGAATAATGGAAGAATGACAGCGGCCAGATATATCGCAGATATCCTTGAACCCCATGTTGTACCCTTTGGCCCATTGATTGGCAAAAACTCCATTTATATGCATGATAAAGCTTGGCCTCATGCAGCTAGAGTAGTTACAGAATTTCTGCAAAATGCCCAAATTGATATTTTGAGATGGCCAGCCAGAAGTCCCGACTTGAAAGAAGAACATGTTTGGAACAACATGGGGTGGCCAATTCAGCTACGTAGATTGCCTTGTAGAATACTTCAATAACTAGAAAATCTGCTTCCTGAAATTTGGAACTCAGTGACTCAAGAGTACATCCTTCAGAGACGTATACTGGCAGTGATTAGGACCCAGGGAGGAAACACTCGATTATGAAAATGGCTAGTAACCATTCGATGCTAGTTGATTGGTCTTTCTGCGAATGTTTGAAGATGGTAGAATTTTTCATTAACTCAAAAATTGTTGATATTTTCCATCATGAACTCATCTCTTTTGAATGATATCTTCTTATTTTACACTACTGAAAGTTACCAAGCGACTCTTGAATGACCAACCTAAAACATTATATAGTATTGTCGTAAAAGTAGCGTGATGCGACAGTTTTTGTGGGGCGTGTATTAATGAACTGAAATAACTGAATCAGTTTCATATGAGATCCCACAACTTGTTGCGTGGAATGGACGCTATCTCGAGACCTATGTTTTTGGTTTTTGCAAGATAGATTCTCACAGTAAAAGTCGTCTGTTGGTCGAACAGTATCATAAAAGATGAATATTGTAGACCAACCCTAGAGTAGATGGATACGAATTGATCTCTTCGACTCAAAATTGAACAAACAAAACAAAAACCGAGTTTCAATCACTAAATATCAATGGGAGCTATTGAAATTGTAGTATTTATTCATCTATTTATTCTAATCAAAGGAGGAGTAACTAAAATTGTAGGACTACATGGATTATAATGATATCAAATTTGATAATAGAAACAAGTAATGTGTTTTTGGAATTTTACTCAATAATTATGATTCGTAACGCGTTTCACTACACCTAGCCTCTTCAGACGAATGAATGTACAGAAAATAAGAATAAGAACATTAATATTAATGTTCTTAAGTAATTAAAAGCTTATTGGGTTGATTCTTCTCAAGTGGTTATTTATGACAGGTATATCCAATAGAACTAAGGAATAGATTGCTCCCGAAGAGATTCAATAGAGGTGAAGGGCTTAAATCGATTGTTCATTGATGAGTCTACCTGAGTGTTTGTATTTGATGATTTCTAAAGTTTCCCAAAGACCTACCTTCAATATTTATTATCTGTATGCAAATTTTCAAATTTTTGCGTAATTTGAATCTGAATCTCTCTTCGACCCACAGTTTGAAATTTTGCATACAGATAATAAATATTGGAAGATAGATCTTTGAAAACTTTAGAAATCGACAAATACAAACACTCAGGTAGACTCATAATAAAAGTCGATTTAAGCCCTTCACCTCTATTGAATCTCTTCAGGAGCAATCTATTCTTTAGTTTTATTAGAATAGCTGTCATAAATAACCACTTGAGAAATCAACCGAATAAGCTTTTAATTACCTAAGAACATTTATTTTTATATTCTCATTCTTATTTTCTGTACACTCATTCGTCTGAAGAGGCTACAGTGTAGTGAAACGCGTTACGAATCATAATTATTAAGTAAAATTCGAAAAACACATTACTTGTTTTTATTATTGATAATGGAATTTTATCAAGTAAAAGCCTCCCAAATTCAAATATCAAATTTGGACTCGATCGGAGCAAAGGAAAGTATGTAAGATGAAGAGATATACTAAACACAGTAAGATTCTAGAGACGAGGGGGAAATAACCCTAATAAAAATCCTTTTCTTTTCTGGCGCCTATACATCAAACCTATGAGTGAGATGTGAACACAATCGAAATCATTCTATCAAGGTACATTCTTCGTTTTAACCAGTTCATCGATTAGTAATGGGACAGAAGCAATTTGAAAATCAGGAGAGGAAGACAACAGGAAACATGGTGTCAGTAATATGTATCGATTTCTACCAACCGAATGAAATTGAAAAAATAACAACAAAGGTAACAAGATCGTACACATTCATAGGCTACTACACTTTCCTTCACACAACGTCGATTCTCGGCCGTCGATTATGTTTATTGTGAGGTTAATACTGTGGTCTCATGGGATCTCACCAATTTGGAAACACACTGTAAAGATCATCAATAATCAACTGCAGCAATACAATATCCTTTATCCTCGATCGGATGGGTGTCCTGATACAATTTTCCTGATGACGTTCACTTTGCTTAACTTTGGAGGCAGGAGCACTATGGGCCTCAAATGAAGAAGTACGATATCCGTATCTAACTCACACATTTTAGATCAAATGTTCAAAAGACAGTAGGGATGAATAATTTAACATTCAAAATAATTTCATTTACATAAGAATTCTCACTCGCAGGTCATATGACTTATCAGGTGTTGATTATTCGAACTGTATTCAGTGATCATGAAATACCAGCAAGGTGCTTTGTTCAAACATGAATAATTAGTATTGATAGAGCAAAATATATTACATAATACTACCCTACAATATTATTAGAATACTACTTCTTAAGAAACTACATATATTATATAGAATATATATATATATATATAGATATATATATATATATATATATATATATATATATATATTATATATATATATATATATATATATATATATATATATATATATATATATATATATATATATATATATATATATATATATATATATATATATATATATATATATATATATATATATATATATATATATATATATATATATATATAAATGACTCAAGTAGAAAAAAGTATTGCACTAAAATTATGAACAATATTCTAAGTATAGCTTTGCATGAAATCATTATTTCATTATGGTAAAACTGATATGTTTATATCGTTATATATAATTTTAAAATTTCGTTATTGAGCGACATATTCCTTTGCCTCATAATTTGTTTCAAATTTTCGACATCAATTAAAATCAACAGCCAGATTCTGCATTCTTTACAGTTATAATATTTGACCAAATAAGTCATTAAAAAGGCAGCTTAGACTACTATCTCGGTTCTATATTATTATTCTGGTATTTAATTGTTTCTGTCAGACAATAACTAAGTTTCATTCAAATCTATATTGATATATGAAATAATTGCTTTTCATGAAACTATTCCTAGGAGTCTATATGATTCGAAACTATCTTGATAATAAAAACGAGGTCGATTAATATAAATGGGGTATAATTAATTCAAAACCTCCTATGACGGGTTCCTGATGAATTTGAAACATAATTACAGCAGCATTGCCATTGGTAATTATATTCAAACTACAAGCAAATATAATGCAGAAATCGATTCAGAAACAGATAGGTTAGTTTCCTCGGATTAAGGGGGATTGATTAAATAAATGATTGTATTAATGAAGAAATCCAAGAAGATGCTGAATTTGCAATAGGATGGATTAGGAAGAGTTGAATAATTTAATGCTCGTATTTTCTTTAATATAATGAGCTTGTATTTCAGTATTGAATAAAACGCAATCTGATTTCCTACCTTGAAGTAGTATCAAACATAATTCAACAAAATGTAAGAAAGACACTATTTATTAAATAAAATCAGAATATTTTCGAAGACTATTATAACACAGTTTCGTCAATATCAGAGTTGAGTTAGAGTTTCATTGTTTCACTTTTATTGTTAGAAATTTAGAATTTCAATATTTCTGCGTATTGGTTTGAAGAATGAATTCATAGATTATTTTCATTAATAGTAACGTTATGATATTGGCTTTTCTTCAAAGAACTCGATGCATAACGCGAATTTCACTACTAATCAAATATCGATACCACATAATGATTCTTTCAATATAACATATTCCCGAATATTTTATAAGTACAATACGATAATAATGAAAAACTTACCAGTTCAAAGACTAGTGTATTGCAGAAGCAGAATTACTCACCTGAAATCAGAATAAAATTTTTCAGTATAAAATTATCGATAAACTAGAAAATACGCACAATCCAACAGTCAATGAACAATTCGGCTAAGGTACGCAAGAGAATTATTTCAACTGAAATATACTTTTAATCCATTTTATTTTCGGTTCGATAACTATATATATATATATATATATATATATATATATATATATATATATATATATATATATATATATATATATATATATATATCTTCCGTAGAAATTCATGACAATAGGCTCTCACATCATCGCATGCTTGTTCGGCCAGAGAGTATGAATACTTTCTTCCTTTCGTTCTCCTATTGCCCAAGGATAGCTTCATTGATGAATTGGAATTTATTCTCCTCATTTCGTACAGGAGTGACTCAAAAAAATTATTGAATATTGTAATTTGAAAAATATAATATCTTGATTTTTTTCAAATGGAACACCCACTATTTAATTATTCATGTCAACGCATAAAATATTGTGCTATATTTCTGCAAAGGTAACCTTATCCTTATCCTCGATCATTTTCGAAATATTCGATTATTTGTAAAACTTTTTGATGAAAATTCTTCAAACCGTAGCAAACCCATCAACCCCATCAACATGCATCATTATTCGCACAGAAGTTTTTTTTGTTATGATTCAAGTAGTAAAAAATGAAACGTAAACAAGATAATTCTTTCAACACATGATGAAGTCAAGATAATTAAAACTTAAACCGTAGTATGTCTTGACATTTTTTTCATTCGTGCCTTCTGTCAGGCGTCCGGACATATCATATTGAGCATTTAACATGGTGAACGTATCAGTGTTTCGTTACTAAACATTGTTAAAGTGAGGCTTGAACCCAATTTACTCAATTGACTGCCATGAAGTTCTCCAAAGAAGAAATGGTTGATATGATTTTTATTCTGGGTGAGTGTGATAGAAATTCTATGTTGGCAAGTAGACTTTATGCACAAAGGTTTCCTGACAAGAGACTTCCTGATGCAAGACGCTATGAATAACTTCGAATTAGATTTATCGAAACTGGTGATATCGCTTACAAAAGTTTTGAGAAACCAACAACTACTCCAGCTGAAGACAACCACTTATCAGTTTTGTTGACAGTGACAGAAGAACCATATAAAAGCCAAAGAGAGATTTCTCAGTTAACAGATATAAGTCAAACTCCCGTTCAGAGAATCTTGAAAGTGAATAAATTGCATGCATATCATGTACAGCTGCACCAGGAACTGAGCAATCAAGACTATGAAAATCGAATCAATTTTTGCAATCGGGCAAGTGAAAAAGTAGATTTCTTCTTGTGAGGTTATATTAATGGCATCATTTACCAAATTCCTTCTACAACACAGTTGGATATGAAACAGAGAATAGTCGACGAGTTTCAGTCAGTTAATCCGCAAATGTTGTCGATAGTTCAACGGTCGTTCCTCAGAAGGAATGAGTTGTGTCTACAAAGAAACGGGCAACATTTCGAACACTTATTGAAATAGTCCAACACCTTGTAGATCATCTCACCAAAATCCAATCGATTACGTATTTCATACACGACTACCTTGAAATATCTCCATTAATATATGCATTACGCTTCTTGAATGTTTCTCCAATGAATGCTCTTTCTGAAGATTGAAATCGTTTTCTGCTACAACAAAATGGCGAATGCGCCGGGCCCACATCAGCTTCGTGAATACTATTGAAATTTATTATTTCGAATATAATGAGAACAGGCACGCTGGCGAACCGAGTTGATCAGAAAAACCCTAATTGCACATGTTACGATCTAATATTATTCACTCTGCTTATAATAAATCCTATGTAAGTCTTGCTAATCCTGATAATAAACCGATATACCTTCAACAAATTTACTAGGGTTAGCAAATCGAGATTGTATGAAATGCATACAAATATATCATCTCAATTATTACCATTAACTGCTTGATTACATGCTAAGCAGTGGCGGCCCGTGACCTTAAGGAGCGTAGTGTTGCAAATTGCAGTTATCAGTAATAATATATAGCCAACTTTCATCAACTTTAATTTTACATCTATCTGCTGCTGATCTTAGATTGAAATTACGTTAAAGAAAACAGAGAAGTCAATATAATTGAAAAAACTTTTCTTACTAAGTGAAACTCTCGAATAAACCTAGATTCTTATTTTTTCCAACATAAGTAACCACGATTTCTTTTTTCAGCAAACTTGTGTATCATCCTTTATTTTATATTTTAAATAGATCGAACCTATTCATGTTCAACCGTCAAACGATCTACGGTATAGGTTCAGTTTGAAATAAGTGATACAAGAGCATTTTCCGTTCGTTGAAGCCTTGTGGGAAATCCCCAGAAACGTTCAACTGCTTGACCATTTTTGATATAAAGAAAACGATCACCTCTTGAAACTTGAAATTATGGAGAATTACAGTAGGTTTTTCTTTTTCATATAGTCCCGAAAAATCCCTTGATCATTTTTTATTGAATAGAAATGATTTTTCGATAAACTGCAAAAATGTCGATCGTTTTAATATATTTCCAGAAGTTGCTTCGAAAGAAATTGCCGTTTGTTCTCTCAATATCATGCCAAATTCTATTGTGTAATTAATTATATATCTTAGGCGTTTACAGGTCGTGTAGGCCCATTATGTGATAGGCTTTCTTCATTCCTCCCGATTATTCAAAATTGCACTTCTCTTTCCTCTAGATCATCCATTACTCTCTGTCTCAACTTCTTTATCGGTAGTCTTCTTTTGATTTTGCTCTCTGTTTTCTTCTGCTAAATGTCTTGATCTAATGATGCCCAGTATGACTAGTTCATTCAATAATTGAAATATATTTTCATAACCCATAACCTGTCCACTATCTGTTCTCTCATAATCTTCCTCAAAATCTTTCTCTGCTATACTTCCAATTGAGGCTAGTTTATCTTATTCATAGCCCAGGTCGCCACCACGTTAATCACTGTTGGCCTCAAAATACCTTAATAAATCTTCATTTACATTCACAGTGTTCTCCTTGAACTTCACAAAACAGTTCAGAGCATGTGCACTTAAGTCGTCCTTCGCTATTTCCCAAGTTATAACTTCGTCTTCATAACATATTGTATCTAAAAACTCTGGGATATAGAAAACCCCCATATTTTTTCAAATTTCATTCTTCCTTCCCAAGTTTGTATTTCACCTAGTTTACCCACTTCGTATCTGGAATCCGTAAATTATCTTCTTTCTTCATTGACGCACAGTCGGAGTATTTTAGTGTTCGTTATTAATCTTTCCGCGTAAGACTTTTTGACACCATTTTATTTCTTGCTATCCGCACATCATCATTTGTAAAAGCGAGGCCGTGATGCATTCTTTTAAAAATTGAACATTCTCTATTAATTTCATTATCATTTTGTCCATAAGCAACAGCACCGTAGATGAGGATATCCCTGATTCAGAACCTTTGTTACCTCAAATCCATTTGTCAATAACCTTCTATCTTTACTGCTGCAAATGTAGAATCCAGTGTCTAAGTTATTAGTATTACTCATCTATCAGGTACTTTTAATTCATTTAATATACCCATTATAATTTTTCTCAAAACCGTTTCATAGGCCTGTCTTAAATCGATAAACATAATATACACTGCCACTTCATACCCAAGGCATTCCATACGTATCCGTTTCAACATGAATATCCATTCCGCTAATCCCTATTTTTCTGAATCCACATTGGTACTCCCCTGAATCTTTTCTACGTCAATTTTCAGTAGTAGTAATAGTAGTAGTAACATTCCTCAATCGTTATTAGAGACTGTTGCATCGTCATTCTTGTGAATTGGTTTTATGACCAATTGACCCCATTTCTGAGGCATACATGTTGTGGCCAAAACTTATTTTACTTTGCTATGTTACATTTATTATAGTATTCCTCCGTATTTTGAACTATCTGCTGTTATTCTATTCTCAACAACACTCTTACTTTTTCTTCATTTATATTATTATTTCCACAATTTTTTATTTTAGCTCATCACTCAATTCCTGGAGAGATGTTTGTGATTTTACTTTCTTCAAAACATTTACATTAGAACTGCTGGCGATCTACCTCATAATTTTTAGACTACTTATGGTCGACTCTGAGAGGCTACAAGTATGTGTGACGCGGGGTTTTCGTACCCACGATACACCCTACCTACCTACCTTGGTAGGATTTACAGTAGCATATATAGCTATTAGCTCTCCGCACAATATATATCATTTTATTCAAGGTCAGGGTTAGGTTTAGTTAGGTTCTTCTCTATAATATCAATGAAACAACTCATACTTATTCAAAATTACGAGATTATTGGTGTTACAAAACAAAAAAGAGTTGCATATGGTGTTAAACTTAATTAACACTGGGTGCTAATTGCAAGCATCATGACATATTAGCGTCAGTTAGTTGATTGCCATATTTTGACTCAATTATCTTCATTTCAGAAAATGCAGACTCGCACAAGTAAGTTGATCCAAACACTGCCGTCAGTTGAAGGGCGATTTGCTTTAAATACGGATATTTATGATCAGATATAAAACACTAGTAATTTGTATCAGATGCTGTAGCTTTGAGATTTATATCTGATATAATTTGCATCAACTCATTTTCAACAGAATATGAGTTCATATTTAACTGACTTGCTATTTCAGTAGCTAATTCTTCAATGTTTTAATATGAAAACGGATAACTAATAAATGATGTTATATGTGCCAATTTACTGTTGTCATAAAAATGCATTTCGAATTGTCCAAAATATTCATAATTTTCTTTCTTTTCAGTTCGAATGGTTTCTTGTGTTTCGCCAATATATGAGATATTTTAAATGACGCGATCTTAGCAGCTTTTGATTATTTGGCTGGTCTTGTGAACATGGTTTGTTCTACTCTCAAACAAGATATCAAATCACGTACTTTTCGTTTTCTTACTCCGTTCTATGGCGGAAAATCCTTTTCATAGTTTCTATGAACCGTTTTTGATGCCTCTCTAAGATACCCTTAGGTATTGCAACTAACGCGTCACACATAAGACAAATGCACTTATCCTTCACCATACAAAAGAAAAATAAATTCTTCCTCCGAATCGTTATTGAAATGATATGTTTCAGACAGCACTTTAATAATAAACTTTGTATCGACGTAGCATTGCCTTCAAGTAACAATTCAGAATGACTCCAATTCGTGCAGACGCAGTATTTATATCAGCGTGAACGGAATTCCCGAATGTTCCCGTCAACTACGCCGCCCGAAAAAAGAAAAGAAAAGCGGCAAGAATAAAAAGCGGGGATTTTCTTTGACAAGTACCGCGCGTTCCTTTGATAAAGCCGCTTTGTGCTGCTAGCAGAGTGTTAATTCATTACGTAATAAATTTTTGTAATTCAGTTACCTCCTTATTAAAAATATTTTCTTCTCGAGATCTACTCAAAAGCAGTAGCGTTCGACTGGTCAACCGCGATCTATCGTTTGAGCACCCTTGATTTACATCATTATTTCGCAATTGCTTCGCTTAAAACCACTCAAGATTTCTTCTCCTTTTTGAAATGCTGTGAAGTAATGCTCAGGTGTCCTGAAATCCTTTATGTATTCATGAGAATTCTTCATTTATTTTCGTTTCAACTTTCATTTTAATACTTCTTACAAATTCTTTTTTTCTCCTCAAGACTCTCATCATAAGCTTAACGGGCTATCTTTGCTCAACATAAATATTTCCTTATTTTCCTTTCCTGTTTCCATTGATTTACTCTTATACATCTAGAACCGACATTTGAGCAAGGCATAAAATACCCAAGTTGTTGGCACTTATCTGTCAAAATTTATGACAGATTTAATTATTTTGTGATAAACTCGATTTTTGAGGAAAATTTAAGAAAATCGTAGCTCGTAGATCTTTTGCACTACAGATACAATTTTTGCTCGGGTGGATAGAAGAAGGATCAAGGAATTTTTTAAGCAGTCTACACATGTTTGGCCTTTTTCAAACAGCAATAACTCCATTTTTTCAAATGGCACGTGCCAATTTTTATATCGCCATCCGATGAAGCGTCAAATTTTAGATGGAAATGTTTCAGCATGAACTATACCCATCTCTTTTAGTTCCGAAATAAGTTGGGAATATATTGAATTTTGATGATTTTGCAAGAACAAACAGAGAATGCTTTGAAATATTTGACTCAAGTAGTTGAACTGGCTACGCTCACCTGACAGGCGCCTAAAATTAATGTACTTGTCACTTCGTTCATTCGAATCTGATTTTTCAACAATAATTGTCGTTATTTCAGTTTGAAAATATCCAAGAATACAACACATTTGGAATAAAACCACTGCTTATTCAAACGAAAATATATTTATTTTTTTTAAATAATTTCAGAATGTCAAAAGTAGTGGGTAGAAATTGCAGGCAATTCAATAACCAATTTCAAATTTACTGTCTATGAGTAAAATAAAATTTCGAATCATTAGAAGCAATTTCCTACAATTCGGATGAATAAAAATTGTAGGAACTAAGCGAAAACCAATCATCGAAGATGATTACATTGATCTGAATAAATGATAGCAAACATAATAGGAGAAAACTAATTTACGATCTGAATAAATGTTCAATATGGGCCCCATTTTGCTCGATACACTTGACAGCACGTATACGAATATGATGAGTTGCCCTCTAAGTTTCCTCTGGATCGATATTACCAAAAGCATTATGAATGTGCTCTTGTAACTCTTCTTTACTTTTTACAGGAATAACATACACTTCACTCTTGATTTTGCCCCATTAATAAAAATCAAGGGCGTCAGGTCCGGAGAACGCGGAGGCCATAAAACTGGTCTTTGATTACCCCACCATCTCTCTTCGAACATTTCTGTTAGCTGCCGATCTAGAGATCGTGTTTTATGTGCTCGTGCACCATCCATTTAGTAATAGCAATTCCTCAGAATGTTAAGGGTAATCCATCTAAAAATTTGCTGATGTTCCTCTCAAAATTTCCGGGTATCTTTGTACATTAAGATTTTCCTCATAAATGTGATGAGCCAACAAATCATTCATGAAAATTGCAAGAAAATTCACGCTGAATTTATTTTGGAAATCAATAACCTCAATGAAATGTGGATTATCTGTGGCCCAAAATGCCGATTTATCCTGTTGGTTATTCCACTTTTATTGAACTTGGCTGCATCAGACCATATAATTTTTTGCAGAATTGTTTCATCTTCTTGAAGCTGAATTAATAAATTTTCACACAAATTTAGCCGCTTGAGAAGGTCAGTTGGTTTCAATTTTTGTATTCTGATAAAAGAATACGGGTGCATGTTATGTTTCTTAAGGATCCTTTGACTGGAAGTATAACTCAATCCAATATCCATTGATGCTGACTTAATGAACGCATGTGGATTGGCACGAAAATACGCTAGCGTATTAATTTCATTGTCGTCGTCCTTCGAGAATTGCTTTTTTCTAGTTTCCATGTATTTTGTTTCTCCAAATTGCAAAACATTGCTTCTAATCCTTCGATATATTGTTTAACTCATAGGCGCCAAATTTGCAAATTGGTTATTGAATAGCTTGCAAGTTCTATCAACCACTTTTCGAAATTCGCCATGAATTAAAGAGACTAAACATATCCTCGTTTGAATAATCAGCCATTTTATTATCAATCTGATGTTTTTCAAAATTTTCACTTCAAATTACCAACAATTCTTGTTGAAATATCAAATTCGAATGAACGAAGTGACAAGTACGTTACTTTTAGGCACCTGTCAGGTGAGCGTAGCCAGTTCAGCTAATTGGTTCAAATATTTCAATAACAATAACAGATGGGTATAGTACAAGCTGATACAATTCCATCTGGAATTTGACACTTCATTTGATGGCGATATGAATATTGGCACGTGCCATTTGAAAAATTGAGTAAATTAGTTTTCTCCTATGATGATAGCTATCATTTATTCTGATTAATGTGATTATCTTCGATTATTGTTTTCGCTTAGTTCCTACAATTTTTATTCATCCCAATTTTAGAAAATTGCTTCTAATAACTAAGCTAAGCAATCTATATGTGAACACCTAATTGCGATAAGCAATTATTATCTCAACACAACATGCATTGAGTAGAAGTTATTCAAGCAGGAAAAGGCAAAACAAGCACGCATATAATGTCATTTGGAATACACAAAATGAACATACGAGTAAGTTTTATCGACCTCGTGATAACGTTTGATATAAGGTGCTGTGGTTAACGTCTCAACACATTAAAGGGGTAATTGCTGATGTTCAATTTGTTGGATTTCAGCACGCTTTCAGATGACTTACCGTATTATTGATAGTGTTCATGTTAATGACTCGTAAAATAATGTTGGAATGCTATAAATTTAAGCATTACTTCTTGTGCTCAGGAATAATAAATTGTGTTTATCGATTTTGATTATTATTACGATGATTTTAAAATTTTGTGTTTGATGTGAAGATGATTCTTCTGACAAATCTCAATCCTAAAAATTTTATCATAAATTAAAGAAAGTATTTCATACTGTGGTTGGTAATGTACGGCAGTTCAGAGCCAGTTCTCGAAAAATGATGAAATATCACATATTTATTAGGCACATTCTACTTAATCGAGTCAAGAAAAAAAAACGAATTGCAGGTCTGTCTTCAGCCTAAACTTAATTTATTCGGAGAGTGGACAATACAGATACCTGTATTTGGATATTCCGAATTGTTGCACTCCAGAGCTATGATCCATAGAGGTCCAAACGTGTGAAAAAATCAAAGTACCATTTTTACTATCAACAAAATCAAAAGGGAGAATGCGTTGGTTCGTGATACAGAAAAACTAATGTAAAATGTATTTTTTGATTTTCTTTTCTGTATGGTTCAGCAATTCTTAATTAAGAGGAACTTACCGACGATCAAACAATCACACGAAAAATTATAAAATAGATGAGAAAAACACAAAATAAATTAACCTTAACCAAACATAGATCAGAAAAATGTGGGACATGAACTGATAAATGGCCAAGTTCCGAACATTCCAAGGATCGTAGAAATATATCAGCTTCGAATCATTTGGCCGTCATTTGGTATAAGTGCACAGGCGCCTTTTATGCGATTTACTAGTTGTTCTCTGCAAACAATATCTACTTCATACACTCTGAACTTCCAATAAAAACACAGAAAAAATCTATAGGGTGAGATCTAGGAACCTTAGGGCCCATGCAACAGGTACTGTGATCAATACACTCATTGTCGTAGTTTTGGCTTAGAAAATTTCACACTTTATTTAGCAAATAAGGTGTAGCGTCATCTACGGAAAGAAAATCCAATTACATTTATATTCTCTAACATGTTTGGCAGAATATTCACCAAATCCATATATACTTCACCCATCATTTCAATGATCAAACTAAGGATCAGGAAGAATGCCATTATACACATCACACTACACATTCATAGAAAACCCTTGTTGTGATCGTTTTCTTTGAGAACATGAGGGTGTTTGATCATCTATTTGAACTCAGTTTGGCTATGGAATCTTTTATAAATAGAGATTCGTCGCAGAAATACCCGAATGAAGAATGTATCTATGAGATGAAACTCATCTGCAAGAATTCTGTCGTAAAAACTCATCTCGTGACTCTAAGCGTTGAACAGTTTGTTAATGAAACTTTTTCAAATTTGTCTGTTTAAGCATTTTCCAAAGTATTTCAAGTGGGACATTTAAACAGTAGCTTATTTTTTCGTACTGGTTTGTGGGGTTTCCTCAACTATGTTCGGGATATTTTGCTCGTTCGAAAAATTGTGCCTGGTGAGACTTTTATGTTTAGAAGCATAAAGAAGAGCCCCTAATTCGGAGGAACACCTTACAATATGTTTCGTGATATTAATTCTGCTCAGGAGCTTATGCATTAACATTACAAAATCCATAACAAAACACCAAATTGGCATTTTCTCTATTTGCGTATAAATGAGGCATTGGTTTATCTTATTGGATTACACTAAAAAGTATATGATTACTTCAGATATTATCTTGCAATTTCTATGCATGAAAGTAACACAAATTTCTGTTAATATATAATGAATACACACTCTTATGAATAAGGCGTAATCCGTACTAAAAATTTTCATGATAATGCAATTCTTCAGAAAATAATATTTAGTCTTGTTTCAGTTTTTGATTTCATTGAGATGTAGCAAACGTGCTAATAGCTTTTTCATGATAACAACTGAAAATCAATTCGAAAAACCGTAAATTAACATGTCAAAAGTGAATTTTTCTGTGGGACCTGAAAATTTCCGACGATTATATCTTCATTGCTAATTTCGTTGATAGCAAAAAGGTGCTATAATTTTTGTGCAGGAGTTGGTTTTCCAAAAATATGCAGTTTGTGCTGAGTACGTACCTTCATTCTGGTTTTCTTTGTGAGTCGTTTCAGTAAAACTAGTCTGATCTATATTTTAACACTTTCGGTTAGTATATTCTCGAGATTATGAATGACAAAATATTTGTATTTTCAATGAAATGAAACTAAAGTATTTAGATTTTCACTATATTAACAAAACTATGACAGGTTTCACCACACTGTGGCTCCATCAGATAGATACAAAATTACGAACAGAGTTATTTCTTATATATTAGTCTTATTTCCTACTAAATATTACAATCGGTACAAGTACAAGAGGTTTGTTTGAAAACCCATCGGAGATTGAGTTTTTGTCTGTTATTTTCATTGTGTAGAATTTTGAAATTACCATTAAAATTATGGTTTTCTTCGAGTAAGTGATCGAGATAATGAGAATCTGATTTATGATGATTAAAACTACGTTTGTATTCGGATAATCTATCATCTACACATCCTTATCCGCATAAATTAGCAGCTTACAATAGTATGGTACATGGACTCATTAATATCCCAATGTCACAAAATAATTAAATGAAAGAGCAAAATATAATTAAACAAATAGCAGTCAATAACGGTTACAGTCCAACTATGATTTCGAGCAAAAAATTTCAAAAAGCAATCCATGAAATATTTCCAAGTATAAAATGTTCTAACACAAAATACAAAAGCTTAACTTATATTGGTAATCCTAGTCTAAAATTCAAATCATTCCTCTTGCATTATAATTTCAATATAGCCTTCCGAAGTCATAATTCTTTAGGCCGACATATCAAAAGCTGCAAATCTAAAATTGATACAAGTAATAACTGCAGTGTTTATGAACTGCCTTGCAGGGATTGTCATAAAATTTATATTGGTAGAACTTTCAGCAATCTCAAGGATAGATTATCCGAGCACAAACGTAGTTTTAATTATCATAAATTAGATTCCCATTATTCTAATCACTTACTCGAAGAAAACCATAACTTTAATGATAATTTCGAAATTTTACACAATGAAAATAACAGACAAAACTCAATCTATTGGAAATTTTAGAGAACAACAAAGAAAAGAATTCAGTTAGGTTACTTAATAGTCAATTAGATCCAAATCCTTCTCGTTTACTCAATCTTCTCAATTCATAAAGTAAGCAACTCCGACGGGTTTTCCAACATACCTCTTGTACCTATTGTAATATTAAGTAGGAAATAAGACTAACATATATAAGGAATAACTCTGTTCATTAGTTTGTATTCTTCTGATGAAGCCACAGTGTCGTGAAATCGGTCATAGTTTTGTTAATAGAGTGAAAATTTAAATACTTTAGTTTTATTTCATTGAAAATATGTATATAGATATTCATCAAGTAACGACCTCCTCAATCAAATTACAAAATATTTGACCGAAAACAAATAATCACCTTCTATTCTAAAACCATGAAGCATTTATGACATTCATACAGCATTTCTAAAATGCCGGTCCCAAATTACAATAAGTCCTGTCCGAAAACGTCCTGTATGTATGACTGTTTGTTATTCAATTAAGCTGGAACGGCGAACCGGAATCAGGCACACGGAACAGTGATATCTTATACTTGAGAGTCCGACATAGTCTACACTTCTTTCCAAGATTCTAACCCAAAGATATAAATATAATTTTATATTCGGAAGAGCACCCCTAAAATGCGACACAGCCGTAGAGAAAATTTTAATGCATGGCACATTTTCGAATTTCGTGATATGAAAATTCATGTTCGAAATCTTGATTGGAAGAAAACAATTTTATCCTCAGAATTATTGAAAGAAGCACCCCAGAAGTAGCGAAAAGGGAATTTGCTTGTCATGAAATTTGTACGAGTGGATCGTTTTAATGAATGTCGAAACAATGGTTGAATGGATTCGTATGAAATTTGGCACACAAAGAGTTAATTATATTGGTTATGAGAGAAGATGGAAAACCAGCTCCTTCAGGAGACGACATTTAACTTTCTACGGAAGCTTGAATATTGTTCCTTCTATAAAAGTTCTTCAATGTTTGAATTGTGGAGGCCGTTATTTGATGTTGATCCATGATAAGAAAGCGAATACAAGCTTTTTGGCCCTTTGGTATTTTGAGTTGTTACTTAAAACTGCTATAACATCCCAAAACCTGTGGTTTTTAACCACGTGTTTGAAGAGTGAAGTGTGTCCTAAATACATCAAACTCAAGACCAACAACAAAAGTTATGCAGCTCGAAGAGCAGTCATTTCTGGACAGAAGATATGGATCAAATCAGAATGCAAGATTTTGTTCCACAAACGAGACATCTACAATATTTATCTCAAGGTAATTCCTACCGAGTTATTGTACAGACTTTATCCGCTTGAATTCGAATCATTAGATTACAATAATAGATTCAAAATTAGATCAATAATACATAATAAATATACCATCCAATACCGCATATTAAAGTTTCTCGTGTCACGAAAACCGAAACCTACTCCACGTAAAACCATCAATTTTTTGATAGATTCGTTAACCTTTCTGATACTAATTTCACAACTGATGAAACAAATCTCTTGGAGAAAGGTTTCAAACACAATATTAAATCAAACAAGATAAAATCTGATTTAGAGGAACTTGGCATAGATACTGAAATTTCTCTGAAAAATATTCCTAATTACACTCACCTTAAATATTTAGCATCTAACATGATAAAAAATGAATCATTAGCTGACTTTAAACCGAGTAAAGAACAAAATATTTTAAAGGCCAACAAACGAAAATCTCAACTAAATGAAGTTATTTTTACAAAAGCAGATAAGGGTAATACTAATATTGCGTTAAATAAAAATGACTACCTATTTAAAACTCTAAATTTCATTCCGTCCGGAAACTATACAATTTTGGACAAAGATCCAACTATTACATTTCAGAAAAATATTGAAATTGCAATGAATGACGCAAAATCTTTAATTAAAGCAATAGATAAATACAAATTAATCAGAAAAATTGAATCTGCTGGACGTTTGCATTGAACAAAATTATTTTCCTTTCAACAACATCTATTACAGTAGTGAAAATTGATTGATCATGGAAATCCATTGAGTCCACTTTTAGCAGAGATTTTTATGAATAATATTGAACAGAAAATTCATACACATCCACTCATTTCCAAATGTCTTTATTGGTATAGATATGTTGACGACATCTTAGTATGTTTCATTAGAACTACTCACCAATTAGACTTATTTCTTAATTTCATTAATTCCATCCATTTGAACATTAAATTCACGATAGAAATTGAACAGAAGGATTCCATTAATTTTTTGGACTTGAAAATCACTAAACGAAATAATAATCATGTTTTTCGGTCTTTCGTAAACCAACACATACTGATACAATTATACATAACTACTCATTACATCCAATTCAACACAAAGTTGCAGCTTTAAACAGCATGGTACATCGGTTACTCAATTTACCTTTATCAGTAGATGATTATAATAAAGAGTTAAACATTATCAAACAGATAGCCATTAATAATTCATATAATCCGGATATGATAGATTGAATCATTCGTAAAAACTGTATCAGAAAGCAATAAATGAAGTATATCCTATTCATAAATACTATAAAAGATTCAACAGTTAAACATTCTGCTGTTCTGCAAGTACAAATATTAAATCCTTTCTCGTCAAACAAAATCTTAATATAACTTTCAAAACTTCTAATAACTCAGGTAAACATATTAAATATAATAAATCTTGTGTTGAAAAATCAAGTTAATCAGGAATCTTCAAACTCAATTGCGGTTCTTGTGATAAAATTTATATCGGTAGGACCTATAGGAGCTTTGGCATAAGAACATCTGAACATAAACGTAGCTTCGATAAAAAAATCTTATTCAAATTATTCAAACCACTTAATAAAAGAAAACCATTCATTCAATAAAACTTTGACATATTACATATAAAATAAAAAAGTTTGAAATTAGATCTCCTAGAAGCATTAGAAATAAATAGATACAAACATTCGGACAAGCTTTTGAATGAGCAGGTAGATGTAAATTATTCACCCCTACTTAGCTTGTTTAATTAGTTTTTAATTACCTTTCATACTAACTGTACAATGGCTCGGTGTGGGTTTTTTCTGTTATTCATCCAACTTGTTCTACGAATTGTTCATATTACCATACTCTTCATTCTGTCTGTCATTCTTGATAAAGCTGCTGTGTCAGCGAAACGTCGTCAAATTTCTTCAAATAAAGTGTAGATTAAAGTTAAACCTTGTGTTTTTTATCTCGTTTTTCAATGTGTCTACACATATAGCGATAATTTCGCAAGTTGTAATTTTTGAGATTGTACTGTATGCCTGGTTGACAATCTAATACGAATAAGGATCGTAAGTCTTTCGACAGATCGCTTTTATGCTGACGCGGTGTGTAGCGTTGCGCTGAGTAGTCCAACTAGTGTAACTTCTTGAGGTTTTCGGTTTATCTTCCCTTTATTTTCAGGGTTACCTGGTGGGAATGGTAGGGGCCTATTGATAGATCTCTTTTACCGTGATTTCGAACTCTGTTGTTGTGCAGGAATATTTTTATTCACAAAAGGAGCAGGCTTTAAGCGAGACTGTTTAATGAATTTCACAGTGATCACCTGTAGTCTGAAGAAAATCTTCAGGAAAAAAATGCCACCAAGCCACCGGGAAAGGTTTTCTATCAATGTTTGGTTGATAATCTTCCAATTTTATCCCAATTCACCAACAATTTTCATCTAGAAAAAACAAATTCAATTAATGATACAAAAAATAAAATATGATTTTGTTCTTGCCTTTCACTCAAAAATATACCCCTAGAATTTCAAAATATTCTTCACCAAAATTTGATGTTAGTCGAGATAATTCCACATGCCAAATTCCAGCAGAATCGAAGAATTTTTCTGAAAAATCGGGGACAAAAATGAGGGGAGCATTTCCTATATTTCATTTAACTGCCCCGTTCTCAAACATCGAAAATATGCCTCCTTGTGCGTAAGCAGTACATATATCATCAAGAACTTCGTGAATACCATTTTTGGGGACCTTTATTTCTGATGCATCGCCTTTATCTGTGAGTAACGTGAGCATGTTTATAGCACTTTTCATGATCGTCTTATCTTTTTTCAACGAAGTAAAACGTAAATATTTAACAACTAATTCGTGTAAAACCTCTAAACTCAAAAATATTGTATAGATACCATATGAATTAGAAATGCATTGCTAGGAATGAATTTCTTGGTGGAACTAGAACAGAAGTAGGTACAAACAGTTCTGAAATGGATCTGGGTGGCCATCGCTGAGAAACATAAACGATTGCATCTTCCAATGAGTCGAGATCGTCTATTAATCGTACGAGAACTAGAATATGATTCAAGGTCCTGGAAAATAAGTGATTGGAAAAATTTAAATGAAAATTAAAAAATGCGTCGCGGATGTGGAAAATTCCTCCCGAGAGTGCTGCATATGAGCAGAAAAACTGTCACATTAAAATCACTCAGGCAATTTGGTCACAACTGATGAAAATATGGTTATAAGATTCAACTTGTTGATGAAGATTTATAGTTAAATTCCAGAAAAATATCAATCTCCTCGCCATAACGTCAGTCAACCAACTAGGAATATTACGTCAAAGATTGCATGACAGAAGAAAACAACTTCACCTTTATCAAGCGATGATCAGCTTCATTACGATGAAGCGCCAGCATAATGGATCAAACTTCGTGCAGTAATATTCAACGAGAAAGCACAAGATCTTACAATAACGTTAGCCGATGCAGTTCTCAATTATCGTTTCGTGAAACTTATGTCGATAAACAATCAATTGTAGTAGATGAGCGCCTTCAAGGTGACACCAAAAAGCAAGAAGGTTCCAATTCTTCTTCAACTTCTTTTACGAATACCATATGCCAGGCGACAGAGAATAAGAGAATAACACCGTAAAAGAAATATGAATATTGCGACAACCCTGGTATATTTTATTTCTGATTGGAGTGACAGAAAAAAGAACTAATTACTTAATAGGATGTATGGACTAAGTTCAAAGTCAGAAAATTTGCAGTTTTTATTTAGATAGGTATGTATCAGATTTGCATATAATATGATCACTAGATAGAGAAAACACACATTTCATCGTGAGCTAGATGTAGGAAATAACATAAGATCAGACAGGCACAGGCTTCTATACTTGGAAATGTTTCGTTGCACTTAATAATCCTTATTGCTCAAATTATAAGACTCACAGATATATATTTTTGAACACATAAATGTGGGTACAGGTAGAGAGGATGTTAAACCTTTGAATGTGAATCAATATATATATATATATATATATATATATATATATATATATATATATATATATATATATATATATATATATATATATATATATATATATATATATATATATATATATATATATATATATTTTGAAAAGAGAGGATTCACAAAATTTTGAATTATTGTATTTTCGTATTTTCAATGAATGCTTATATCTATAATTTTGGTGTGTCAGAAAAAGCACAAAAGCACAAGTGTGAGCTCAGGAAATGTAACAGGGGAACCATACTATCTTGTATATGATTCAATAAACGTGTGAAAAAACCTGAGGAAAAAAAAACTTGTTTCCCTGTCGCTATTGCACTAGCAATAGCTTGTCTGTTCATGTTGTGTCAGTGTCGTGTGTACAAAAAGAGTACCAAAGATTTTTCTGCTTAGCCGCTTCATTCTCTCTTGCATTCCATGATTTCCAAACGAAGACAAGGGTAAAAGAAAGGGGGTTTGGGACAGGAATCTGTAACAATGGAAAAAAAAAGCCAGCAGAAAAATATTTCAACAATCATACTTCTTATATGTCCAAACAAATCTGAGAAAAGTTTTTACATAGCAAGCAAGGTCATGAAAAGGACTAAGGAGATGATAAAAAAAAACATAACCTGCGAAATTTCCTGAAATTCCATCTCTGTTTGTCCGAGAGGGCCTCGATGGCCAGGTTCAGTCTTCCAAGTGATGCCAATTATGATCTATAGATGTTTAAGAATCAGTATGGACCCAATAATCTGGGTTGACATCGCCCTTTTATTATTTCTTCGTGGAAATTGTTTTATTTTAAGAAAAATTTGCGAAAAAATTTTGACAGTCGTTCGATAAATATGACATTTGTCTTTTACAATATGAACGAATAAGAGAGCCGGCTCGGTGGAGTATGGGATATGATGCTCGTCTCCCACGCAGAGTTGCCTGGGTTCAATCCCCACAAAGTCGGTGCGATTTTTAGGGGATTCTGGGAATCGCTTGAGTATCCATCTTTCGGAGGAGATGTGAAGCTGTCGGTCCTGTCTAACAGAGATGTGTTGGACATTAAAGATCCCTTCCCTCGGCACGAGAGGGGTTCGGCAAAATTCCCGGGTGAGTGAGATGACAGAATTTCCCGGCGTGTCATTAGCCGAAAGGCGGAAAGAGAGCACGTTAAAGGAAAAACAAACAAACGAATGAGAGAAAGGCTCACCATTTTTATATTTTACATTCCTTCCTTCTAATTCTGTTTTAAATGAGTCAGGTGTCTATTTCGGCTATTTCACTTTCGATTACAGTTCAATATTCATTTTCAGTGGTCACTTTCCTAAATAATAAACAGTTTACGTGCACTATACGCTGCTGTGAAGTAATAACAAGCATTTGTTATTGTTTGTTAATTTACTCTTTTATATATGATCTCGAGAACTCCGCCCGCTAACACAGGGGGGCCGACAGTTTATAGTGAATTCCGAACCACTCTCCTAGACCGTGTAATGAAAACTGCCACCACATGGATTACAAGTTATCTGGTCGTGAAAATTTTATCCCCCTTCAGGCGACTTTTGCAAACTTTAACACTATTTTGTTCAAGGACTACGTCCATAACCTGACCCAGGATTCAACCCAGCCGCCTCGGCTGAGCAGTTCCAATATGTTTGCGCACTAACCGTGCAGTTACCGAGGCGGTTAACCGGTACGGTTATGTGTCAATATCAATTCATTTTCTGTGATCATTCAAAGAGGAAGAATAGTCGTCTATGACTCCGAATTCCCCCCACTAGACCTCAGGGAAGTGAGACGAGAATAGCGCAAAACCGATATCATACCCCTACCATTTCGTAGTATATGAAAATTACTGAGTTGTGGTATGATTTAGTCATTCAGCAGTGAGCAGCCGTCCAGAGAAGTTGTTCCAGGAGCTCCAGCGAATACCCGACTGCGGAGATCATAGCTAGGCGGGACTTAGGCATCTGTATCCGCGCAGGCCCATTTCATGCGCTGCAGATGCACTTTTCGTTGGAAGCCGTGCTTTAACGCTGACGTCGGCTGAATGAAGTGGACCACACCGTCGATTGAGGAAATTTGCACTTTTCAGTGATATAATTGAAGATGTGAACCTGAATGTTTTAAAGCATTCGCCCAGCCGAAGCAGGCAGCCGTCCAGCTAAACTCCGGACTCCACGTGTTCCGGAATATCGGGCTTCCACGCCCAGCCTTCCCCTCGGACATCCTATCCTAGTTTACCTGTTTCTTCCGCTACTTTTCGCTCTACATGGAAACTATAGCCTTCGGGCTGGAACCTCAAGAAGAGGTTTTCAGACCGTAAAAAGCCGACATTGGGGTGCATCTTTTCGAAGATTTTCCTCCTCTTTTCCTAAAAGAAAGGCATGATTCAGCTGACTGACCGTTGTTTCCGACCGCTACCAGCGAATAATACCTAACAACCAGTGAAAAGTGCCTACAAGTTAGTGAAAGTGAGAACCAGCTTCGCGAATCTCAACCGACCAAGATGATCAACAATGAACGTTAATGGGAAGTTAAGGAATATAATATACTGGCAAGCGTAGGTCCTGTTTTCAATGATTATATTGCATTTCATTTCTTCTCACATTCATGTGTGCAAGGATGGTGTGCAAGTAATTGACCACTATTTTGTCATACGTGGGTCTATCATGGGTATGAACTACTACTGAAGGTGCATCATATTCATTCATATTGCATTCATTCAGTCATATTCTTGTCATGATGCATGAAAGTAGATGGGAGGTTGAGGAATGTAATATACTTGGTACTGCGTAGGTCCTGTTGACAATGATTATATTGCATTTCGTTTCTCCTCACAGTCATGTGTGCCAAGATGATGTGCAAGTCATTGACCACTATTCTGTCATACGTGGCGACTGTCATACGTGGGGACTATCATGGGTATGAACTACTTCTGATGGTGCGTGGTCCTCGATCAGAATGTAATCATTCAGTCATATTCTTGTTGTGATGCATGCACGTATATGGGAGATTAAGGAATGTAATATACTTGGTACTGCGTAGTTGCTGTTGTCAAAGATTATATTGCAATTCATTTCTTCTCACATTCATGTGTGCTAGGATGATGTGCAAGTAACTGACCACTATTCTGTCAAACGTGGGGAATTTCATGGGTATGATCTTCTTCTGATGGTGATAGGTCCTCGATCAGAATGCATTCATCCTTTCATATTCTTGTAAATCCACTATCTGATCATTAACAACGGACACAGATGGGAGGTTCAGGGATGTGATATGCTTGGCACTGCGTAGGTCCTATTATCGATAATTATATTGCAGTGTACCAGGACGGTGTGCAGGTAATCGACCACTTTTTTGTCATGCGTAGGGAATATATTGGGAATTAGTTACTCCTGATGGTGCGTGGTCCTCGATCACAATGCTTTAATCTTGTCATATTCTCGCCTCGTTTGTGAGTCGTGTGAAAGGGAGTGTGTTATATCTACACTGATTCGTATCTCCGTTTCCATTTTGCTTTTGGTTTTTGTAATCAGTAATGTTTCCATTTTGTCTCACCTTTTCTCAACGCTGTCGTTTACCGTTTTTCCGTATCTTCACTATGTTCCGCTTTCATTCACTTGCTACTGTACATACTGTAGTGAAATTTAACTTTTGACAACCGATAACAGCTAATAATCACCGCTGCTGTCGCATACTTACGTTGCTCTCACCAATTGTTTATTTCGGATACCTGAAAATTGGAACCGAAAACCGCCGTACCACCATTCATGAAAACTATCCTGCTTTGTTTACCGTCTTTTCATTTGCTATATTTCACTATTTTCAATGTTTTATAACCATATAATCATATTTTGCACTTGCACTGAATATGGAAATTTATCATTAGGAATGCCTGAGTTAGACTACCCGTCCAGTTTAGACCGTTTTAAATGAATTTTTTTGCTGATTGCTTGTACGCCTATTGCATGAGTAGTAATGTTAACCGTGGTAGGTTCTATTGCGTTCCATAGCAACGAGCGCCAAAAATGGCGTCCTGCGTGGGTCATACGACGAGCATGGAGGGAGGATAGTCCGTTAGATTGCGCCCAATTTTGACTTGATTCTGAGGAAGAAAGGGATGTCAGTAAATTATACTTCATTGATGGGTCGTTCCATCCATATTAGATTGGAAGAGCTACAGGTTACAAAATCAAGGGACTAGATTTATTAGAATATGTAGAAATTTTATCAGCTCCCAATTACAATTTACCAAAACTAATTCCATTTGTATCCTATTCTTTGATTACTTTCTTATGTATGAGTGGCACTGTAATTGATTATTAAATGATAAATTAATATTACAAATACGATGAATTTATTTTAAGACAAAGAATATGAATAACAAGTAGGTTACGCGTGTATTTCGTTGCTGTCGGTTACCTGTATTTATTGTGAGAGAGCGGGCAAAACGGTTCAGGTTACTTGCTAATATTTTCAGGAACTTTACTGTATTAAGAGTACACATTGATCTGAATTTGAGAACTAAACGAAAATATTTTTATTGATTATAATTATAAGCAATAACTGAGAAGAAGTCGGTAGTCATCATCATCAATTTTCACAAATTTGATGAATATTTATTCGTTACAGTTTCATATCACAATCCATTGCAGGTACACAGTTTCGTGAATGCGCTCCAAATGTCTGACAGAAGAGTGGAATATTGCCCCAATTTCGGTAATAACATCTGATATCATTTCACTTAAATTTTGTTTCATATATCATCCATCACGACCAGATTCAATTATTTTTTTTTCTAGAATCTGATTTCAGCTTGCACGTTCGTAGATCATAAAAGACAAGCAAAAACTACGGAGGAACTCTAGAACAGCAAATTACGTCAGATGCCGGAAACACCGAACAATGATTGGGATCCATAAAAAGAACTTGTGTGTATCTTTAGCGACAGAGAGGAAGCTTATTCGTTTAATGGCAACCTTTGAAAGACGCTGAGCGTTTAGCGTTTCGTTCGATTCACGATGAAGTTGGGAGATGACAGAAATCCATTTAACGGCTTACGTAATGCGTGGTAGGATGTCATCTTCAGGACATACTTTCATTTATAATTTTCGCTGGGGATCCGTTGAATGGAGACAACTTTCTCTCTTCACTTACATTTGAAAGTCCATTATTTTGGTTTGCCAAAGATGCGAAAAGCGTTCGATCTATGGTATTTATGTCATGTAATCATATTTTTTTTACTATATTTTACTAGGTATGATACACGAGTGATTGTCTAGGTATTGACTCCTCCGAAAGGAAAAGATATGGAGATTATCAGAAGATTGAAAATTTTAATGTTCTATTCTCATTTTCGGACGGAAAAGATATGGAGATCATCAAAAAATTTCAATGTTGTGTTCTCATTTTATATTTGAATATGTTTGTCGTATTATGGAAATAATCCCGTTTCGCTCGTTTTGTTGTGATTCACGGACCGTGTCGTTGATGTGATTCACGGACCGGTGGAAGATCTTCCTCCAGTGTTGTAATTTTTAACGTTCTCACATCTGTTTGTTATTGTTCGTATCTTTCTCGAAGTCCGGTAGCGGGTTCACCGTCTTGGTCCATAGAGGGCGACTTTCGTACGTATACGTCTCTCGTAAGTATATGTCTCTCGTACGTATACGTCCTTTCTGAAATCGTTAGGGTATCCCGATGTGATGTAGCTTGTTAGGATGCTGAGATGACAAGCGATATGCGACACTGATGAGCTCTTAATAAGGAAGAACTAGCTCTTATCAGGAAGGATTATTCATTGATCTATGAATTTATGGGTTTCATTTTGAGAATATTTGTTCGATATATAGTATTCTTGATCGATTACCTTCGGAATATTGTGTCAATCTGTATATATATATATATATATATATATATATATATATATATATATATATATATATATATATATATATCCGAAGGTAATCGATCAAGAATATATATATATATATCAATCTGTATATATATATATATATATATATATATATATATATATATATATATATATATATATATATATATCCGAAGGTAATCGATCAAGAATACTCATGGGACATATTGAACAAATATTCCTCAAAAATGAAACCCATAAACTTAATGAGATGAATAATAAACAACTTATAGAATATATTGATACATTGAAACAAAAACTTTCAGTATACTCCATTAGACTACATGAATATAAAATCAATTCAGATAGAAAATGCCAAAACAAGCTATTCAAAATATTGAAAAATAATTTTACAAACTTATTTTAGATTCAAATGAAAATATTTCTGGAAATGGAGCTCCTAATATTGATGATCTAATTGATTATTGGTCTTCAATCTGGGCGATTCCAAAGCAACACAATTCCAGTGCAAGTTGGATTCTAAATAGAAGGTCTCGATTTACTAAAATAGAATGCATGTGATTAGAAAATTTTCCAAACGAGGATATAAAATCAGTTATTAAACATACAAAAACTTGAAAACTTCAGGCATTGATGATATTCATAATTTTTGGTTCAAAAAATTCTCTTGTGTTCATGATAAAAATATATAAAATTTTAACTGCATGCATCACCCAAAAATGTATGCACATTCAGAGAATTATAATATTCTACCGGAACATCAAAAACGATTGAAAAAGAGTACCTTGGTACTAAAAAGCGACTTGTAATCGATTCTGTAGCTTTGAATCAAGTTCAAACTGAGAAGAGAAATATTCATACAGCTTTTATTGATTAGCAAAAGTCTTTCGATAGTTCTCCTCTTTCACGGCTTCAAGAAATTTTGAAAATTGAAAAGACACTTCGTCTTTCTCTTGAATTGGTAATGAAAAATTGGAAAATCAATCTTCATTTGAGTATTTCAAAACAATCGTTAATATCCGAAGTCATTCCGATCAGAAAAGGCATTTTTCAAGGTGATTCTTTAAGTGCTCTTTGGTTTTGTCTCTGCCTTAATCCATCATCTCATGAATTAAATGCAACTAATTTCAGCTTCAATTCAAAAATAATTCTATCAACTGAATTCCAATTGACTTACTTAATTCATTTAGATGACATTATATTATATTCTGCAACTAGATATCATTTCAAAAGTCTACTTGAGTTTAATTTCAACTATTCAAAACATACTCATATGAAATTTGGGCTTTCTAAATATAGAAATCTTTCCATTGAAAAGGCAAAGATCACCTCTGATTCTATAAAGATTTGCAACATCGAAGTAGGGCCTGTACATCGAGGATATACATATACATAGCTAGGATTTGTTCAAGAGAAGACAATTGACCATAGGAACACTAAAGAAAATATTAGAAGTTCATATTATAACAGACTTAGAATTATTATCAAGAGTCATTTAACTAGTAAAAACCTTCTCAAAGCTATCAACTCCTATGCAGTTCCTATTCTTACATCTTCTTTTGAAATAATTGAAAGGTCTAGAACTGATCTAAGGGAATTACAATGTCGAACGAGGAAAATGCTTTGTAAATATCATAAGCACCACCCAAAGTCAGCTCTTCGAAGATTTCCACTACTTAGACATCTTGGAGGTTGTGGACTAACTGAGTTGAACAATCTACACATTGAACAGATTTCTATTCTACGTTCCCATTTTCATGATCAACAGAGAACGTCTAGATTACATGATATTCTTGTTACTTATAATCATTATAATAATAATCTTACACCTCAGAACTTGAGAATGCAGAAGGTATATTTAATACACACATCACAAAAATTGTCGCATCACCTGGTATTCTGAATTCCATAATCGATCAAGCAGCTCGATCGCAGTTTCTTTGTCAACATATGATTTTCGACATACAAGGGGAAGAAAATCTTATCTTTGTAGTAACATTTGTTTCCGTATGATCTGAAACACGTCTGAAACAAGAATGAGTTCATTTGTCTATCAGTATTCATTCAATTTTTCTTCAGTTTTCACGCTAAATTAATGCCAGTTCTCTGTGTTTCTTGTTGATTTTCGAATCTTTGAATTTATTGTAATGGCTGCTGAAAGACCTGGACGTTATTTAAGTGATCATGAAGTGGTAAGAATTGTAACACTTCTAGAGGAGGGGCGAAGCCAACGTTTTGTGGATAACTTGTTAAATGTTTACCAAAGCACTATTTTAAGAACAATTAATCGGTACCACGAAACCGGGGAATATGAAAGAAGAGCCAGACAGGGAAGAAATCGGATAACAACACCAGATGATGATCGTTGACTTCGATTAATTGCACTAAGAGTTCGGCACTGTATGGCTAGAATGCTGCAAAATGAACTTGCACTTTCCAGAAATGTGCATATTTCATTACAATTTGTAAGAAACCGGCTCAGAGAAGACGTTATCAGACCAAGGGTGGCTTCTACCGGCCCACGTCCCACCAGAGAGCATCGAGTTGCAAGACTTCAGTTTGCGAGGGGTCGAATGTTCCCTTTTCCGACGAGTCCAGGTTCTGTCTAGTATCAAATGGTAGACGCATGCTTGTATACAGACGACCTGGGGAACGGTTTCAGCAATGAAATATCCGGCAAACCGAAAACTTCGGAGGGGGCCAATTTTGGTGTGGGGAGGCATTTCTTTCCATGGTCGAACTGAGTTAGTCGTAGTGAATAATGGAAGAATGACAGCGGTCAGATACATTGCAGAAATCCTTGAACCCCATGTTGCACCCTCGGCATCATGTGGCTAGAGTAGTTAGAGAATTTCTGCAAAATGCCGGAATTGATATTTTAATATGGCTAGCCAGAAGTCCCGACTTGAATCCCATCAGAACATGTTTGGGACAACATGGGGTGGCAAATTCAGCAACGTAGAATGCCTTGTAGAGCACTCCAACAACTGGAAAATCTGCTTCCTGGAATTTGGAACTCAGTGACACGAGAGTACATCCAAAATTTGTTTGAGGGGCTTCTGAGACGTATACTGGCAGCAATTAGGGCCCAGGGAGGAAAAACTCGATTTTGAAAATGATTAGTAACCATTCTATGCTAGTTGATTGGTCCCCGCGAATGTTTGAAGATGGTAAAATTTTTTCGTTTCTCATTAACTCGAAAACTGTTGACATTTTCATCATAAACTCATCTGTTTTGAATGATATCTTACTATTCCACATTTCTGAAAGTTTTCAAGCGATTTTTGAATGACCAACCTAAAAGTTTATATAGTATTGTCGTGAAAGCAGGGTGATGCGACAATTTTTGTGGGGAGTGCATATTTGATAATAATTCTAAAAGAGAAAGTTGGATGCAGAAGGAATTGCACCCTAAAGAAATGAAAAATGATAACATTGATGAAATCGCATCAAATAGATGGTTAGTATCTGGAGACTTGTCCGGTGATACCGGAAGCTTGACAATTGCGATCCAAGATAAGAATGTTTTCACAATGAAGTATAGAAAATACATCATGAAGCAATATATAGATGATTCTTGCCGTAGATGTTTTTGTTTAATCAGAAACAGTTTTAAATATATTATCATCATGCTCAGTACTTGCCTCAGCAGAATATTTAGAAAGATATAATGCCGTTGCTAATATTATTCATTTTAATTCAGGAATGAAACATGAACTCATTCCCAACGGGAAAAAGGAACAAATATGAACCTGTGATTATTTGTGAAAACGACAAATATACATT
Organism: Cryptolaemus montrouzieri; assembly: GCA_013387265.2. Taxonomy (NCBI): domain Eukaryota; kingdom Metazoa; phylum Arthropoda; class Insecta; order Coleoptera; family Coccinellidae; genus Cryptolaemus; species Cryptolaemus montrouzieri. The sequence goes on along the minus strand of JABFTP020000124.1, from coordinate 46,479,047 downwards.
TTATTTTGATGAAAAATTCTATGCAACAGAGCTGTAAATCATAATAGTCCAGATATCATTCTTAATGATAAACAGAATTAAATAACATATATAATTGATATTGCTATACCCGACACACATAATATACAAAATAAATACAATGAAAAAATTTCTAAATATATGATGCTTGGCGACGAGATTAAAAAATGTGGAAAATGAAGAAAATATTTATTCTACCGATTATTATTTCTACAACAGGCGTTATTCCTAGAAATCTTCACAAAAGTATTGAGATTTTGGGTCTGAAGAAAATTTGTTTGAACAGTTACAAAAGATAACAGTCATCAAATCTTGTAATATTCTTCGTAGGTTTCTTTCCGAAAATAATAATGAGGTAGAGTCATAGGTTTTATCTTTAGTTTATACTGCTCAGAATCTCATTTCATATTTCATTTATTTGTTTATATAAATGTAATATAATTAACTGACAATTTTGTCATATTTATATTCAGAGCAGTATTCTATTCGATCGTTCACCACTTCACACAAAGACAACTATGACTGACTGAATAATATTCAGCGTTACTTCACTGAGGTTCGAACACTGGATTCTCCTGGGAGAAAGCCTCCGACACTACTCGTAGGTACATTGATGTCGTTGGCTGATGATGCTTTAGTTTGTTTATAGTCTATAGATTGATATATATATATATATATATATATATATATATATATATATATATATATATATATATATATATATATATATATATATATATATATATATATATTTACTGATATGAGTCCTTATTATTAACAACTAACTTGTCTTTAAAAGGAGTATTATCTTGAAAAAAGTGGGGCTTATGAATTGTTGTGTTGTGTATATCATCCTTCAAAGTTATCGTTAATGCGATCGGAAGAAATTTAATTGAAATTGTTTATGAACGAAGTTTAGTCTATACGATGCATTTCAATTACCATTTTTTCCAAATACATACAGCATACAATAAACTACAAATTAATTAAAACACCATTTGTACATGCGTGAAGTTAGTTACGCTATATAGTCATGAACAAAATTATAGATAGTAATAAAACACAAAGTAAGGATAATTTGATATGTTCAATAGAAAATACTCCAAACAATAAGTACATCTCCCAAAATTTTCACGAAACTACAGACTGGAGAATCTAAGTGCAAGTATCGCGACGAGTTTCGAAAGAGTAAAGTGCCCCACTTAATTTGGACGCTCATGTCTGAGCCCTTTTGCATCACCCACGTTGTTACAAAAACGACAGAGATTTCTCGATAAAATTCTACAATGACATCGGATCGGTTTCCGAATTCCACTTGAAACCTACGCTGAGTGAAAGAATGTTATTGCCATGTTTGGAAGTTTTAGCGGTTTTGTTCGAAGTCTTCTACGCGCCTACATATTCGACGAAAAGCTTCTTTTGTCTTCCTTTATACGACTTTCCGCTAAGCATTTAACGCAGACCAGAACAAGAGTTCTCTTTTTCAATATTATTTCCACCAACGTTTTCGAGATCTTAGAGGTATTTTATCCTATACATCTCAGCCATTTATATTGGATGACTCACCATATTCTGCTCATATCGATATCGAAGAATCCATACATATAAACAAGTCCCGAAATCTGTGAATACAGAAATTGTCAATGTTGTATTAAGATAAGGCATGCTCAAATAGTTGCCAGGTGGTGACACTTCCGGATATACTGGGATCGTTAAGGGTTTAACCTTAGTATGATAGTACTAACCTTCAAATTAGAACAAACCCCTTGTTTTTATGTTCTAAATATTGTGCGGACAGTCACCTGTGCGCTTCTTGATATAATAAAGGTTAAAAATGTAGAACATAAAATTTTCTACAATTGGTGTCGTGTGTTATTTCTATTGTATCCCCTTGTCTTACTCCCCTCTGAACTGAAATGACTTTCGTCTGCGTCTCTTCGTCAACCGTCACTCTCAATGTGGCGCTTCCGTAGATATTCCCCAAGAGGGTGGTGTATCTGGAGTATATCCCTTGCATCGTTCAATTCTTTAGTTACTGCCCAACGTTCGATAAGATCGAAGACTTTTTTGAAGTCTACAAAAGCCAGATGCAGCTTAATATTGTATTCACATTTCTCTATCAGAGTTCGAATGGATTGTAAGTGGTCGATGGTGCTGAAACCTCTTCTAAATCCTGCTTTCTCGACGGGTTGATAAAAGTCGGGTTAATTTGTGAGTCGGATAGTTATTATATTCGTTAGCAGTTTGTAGAGATGTGAAAGGAGACTTATCAGGCGGTAATTGCTTATGTCGTCTTTGTTGCCTTTTTTGAATAATGAAATCACCTCAGAACTACGCCATTAATCTGGGATTTTTCCTTCTTCCAAACATCGATTGAAAAGCACCCCCATTGCTTGAATCAAAACGTCACCTCCAAATTTTAGAATTTCCTTTGTAATGCGGTCTTTCCATTTTGAGCTGGTTCAGTGCAGATCTCATTTATTCTGCTGTGATATCGGGAATCTCTTCAGAGTTAACATTTGTGACTTCATTTCTGTTATGTTCTTTGACATCAGGAGGTATTGGAAGTTCTGACCTACAGAGCTCTTCGTAAAATCCCTCGAATACTCTCATTATTTCAGGTTTATTAGTAACGGTGTCTTCGTCTACATTCTTGAGTTGAATTACTTTTGCTCTTCCTGAAGCTTCAAGTTTCCTTCTTAGAATTTTCAAATTTTTATTGTTTTCTATGGTTTCATGCATGAAATTTGTATTGTATGTTCTTCGCTTGTTTCTGAGCGCTTTTGTTAAAGCTCTATTCAAGCTACTAAATTCTGTATGGTCTGTGTTCATCTGTCTTCTCCTATTCATCAATTCAAGGGTTTCTCCATTTATTTTACTAGCTCTTTGATGTTTCCTTTGCATGCTCACCTCCTTTGTTGCTGTTTCGATGCTTTTTGTTATTTTTTCCGTCATTTCGTTCAATTTTGAGCCCTTTTGCTCCATGACTAGATCTAATCTTTTCACGAGTTCATTTCGTTATAGCTCTTAAAATCCAAATCGAGTTTAGGGGGGTATGTTTTCAATATCGTTTTAGTTCTCTCGATTTTGGTGTTTGCTCGAATCGCTGCCCTGACCAGTCTATGATCGCTTCCAGTTCTGAAGCTGTTTAATACTCAAACATCTGTGACAATATATTTTTTACTGGCCATGATAAAGTATTTTTCATTTCGGACTTGACCATTTGGGCTTTTCCATGTCCACTTTCTCTTTTCTGACTTCTGAGAATAGGAGTTCTTGCAGAATAAATTTTCTTTTTGTAAGAAGTTTATGAGCTTTTTGCCACGGTGATTTCTTTCGCCAATGCGAAATTTTCCGATGTTCTCGTGGACATCTTCCTTTGTCCTCACCTATAATTAAGCTGAATCGAGTTTTACGTTTTTCTTCTACGTAGACCAATGGCCTAGAGACTGTGACACTAAATGAGGAGAGCTAAGAAAAGCTGAGAGTTGCTCGAAGACATATGAAAAGGAGCATGCTGGGAGTGATTTTGAGTGACAAAATCCAGAACGTAGAGATAAGGAAAAGAACATGTGTTACAGATATAATGGAAAGAACTACTAAATTGAAATGGAGTTGGGCAAGGCACGTAGCTAGGAAAACATAAGATGAATGGCCAAATAGACTAGTGCGCTATAGACCTAGAACAAGCAAGATAAGTTTTGAAAGACTACCAAAAAGATGGGTAGATGACAGATAATACACAAGCTCCAACTGGTATCACTGCGCACAGGACAGGGAAGAATGGACAATGTTGGGAGGGGCTTACATTCTGCAGTGGATGACTGAGAGCTCATATGATGATGAAGATGATGAGTATTCCCACTCGTTCTTCACATAAAACGCACAGAGCGCCACTGCTCGGCTGTTTATGGTGTGATACAGGGTTAGCCGTTAATCCCAGTTAAATATTACATAGCAAAGAGTTAATTATTTGTAAGAAAGTTGATCCATATTGCAAAAAATCATAATGCATGAATAAATACGCTATAATATTCATAATAATAATTTCTTCCGCCATATCGATTGAAACTAAAAAAACGAAAGCCGCTTCCTTTTCATAGTTTAAGTAGACAAGCAATTCAGGGAACGTATTTTTAATTATTATTGATGAAATAATACATTCCAGATTCCTTCTTCATCATCGTCTTCGTTATCTAATCCCTCAATAATGTCGAACTCATTATAATCATTCTCCTTATATTATGTGGTCACTAATTTTTTCATAATTTTGGGGGTCTATGTATTATCTTCTTCCAAAAATATCGAAATGCTTGCTTGAACATTATCTGGTCGTAAAAAAACATAAATCCTGATTTCCAGGATCCACAGTGCGAACCAGAACCATTTTCAGTATATCACTTTCGGCCTTAACAATATTATGAAACATCTGTCCCAACTTGGTGTAAATAGAAAAACTCGTATCTAAGGAGACTAAACACTAGTAAGTACATTCATATGGGTCCAGAATATCACCTGTTTATTTTTATGAATTAGAAAGGGTGTTTCCGGACTTACCAGAAATACTTCAAAGGATTATGAAGATTAAGGAGTTCCCGACATATAGAATTATTTGTTCCATTGATGGTTTTTTCACGATATACAGGATGTTTAATGAATAAAGTCGATATTTCAATCAACCATATCTGCCGAACAATTGATCAGATGTTGTTTAATTTTTGTGTGTATGTTAAGTAGGTACGCTCGAATCAAAATTATTTGTATCAAGAAAAACACAGATAAGTATTATAGAGTGTTCAGTTTTTCAGATTCAATGCAATATTCCACCCTAGATATCTATATTCAAATTCTGAATTACTGAAGAAAATCTACAATAGCTAACACATAAAATATTCAATATTTCCTGTTGTCTTAGCAGGAAATCAAAAGTTAGCAGTTGTTTCTACCGTAATTCCTTGAAGTTATATTCCTATTTAAATCAATACCTGCTTTCAGATTTGATCATTCCAGATAAAAACAATATCTAGGAATTAATTTTCGAAAATATAACAGGACCGGACTTAGAAAACTGAATTTTCCAAACGAAAAATTAACACATGGTACACTTCTTATCGTACTTGTCTGAAACTATGAACGAAACATATTTCTTCAATATATATATTCTTTTGAAGAGAGAGGATTTAAAATTCGAATAATTTATATTCGAACCGTGGCAAACTCACAATTCTCACAGAAAACGATTACTCTATTGATAATATCATCCCAAACTTTGAAGCTTTGAATGAAAGAGTAGATGTACTGAACTGTTAATTCTCTGACCATAAAGCACAGCGGATTGCAGTGAAGATTCCGGGTGAGACACGTAATTCAAATGTAGATATGTATGTTGAGTATATATGTAGAGTTTATAGGCCTTTAACTGGGAAGGGATTTAGTAGATATCATTCCATTGAGGAGCCAATGAGGCCTCAAATGTTTTCCGTCAGAATCTTGTTGACGCATTTAAATTAGCCTGCCTGAGGTAAAGTCAAGAGTACGTGCGAATTCGATCGGTGCTCATTGGTATAATGATCAACTGAGAGATACGAGATCTCATCTTCCACTTTGTAACGATCTTTTCGAGCGTTATCGGACTCATGAGCTCAAGTATATACGTAACAGTTTTGAACTCAAACATAGATTAGAAATTAAAACAGTGGAAACTAAGCCTAACGATAACTTGATACTAGGTTCCTCTAATCCTCAAAAAGCTATGTGAAATCTCAGTAACCCAAAAAAGACGATCAATTACAAAGCCGAATCTCTCATCTCAGCAGATGAGTTCAGTGAACACTCCATCAATGTACCTAATACCTCATAATTTTTCTTCGGGTGAACTATTTAAGAAAGGGTTGCCTCCTGGACTAAACTTCCCATTTAGGGAGGTTAGTTTTATAGAGGTGAAAGACACGATTAAATCTCTTAAGAATAGCAGGTCTCAAGACTTCTATAGTCTCTCCGTGGTGTTGCTAAAATTAAATATCAATAGTGTTGTGTATTCGCTTTCACATTTTATTAAAGAATGTTTTGCTGATGACATGGATATACTAATGATGTATCCAACTATCGTCCTATCTCTTTAGTGCCGATATTGTCGATGGTTTTTGAAACAATTCTTTGTAATCAAATAGTTTGTTACTTTGAGGAAAATATGCTTTTTTCACAACATCAATTCGGTTTCAGAAAAGCACGTAACACCACGGATGTCGTTCTTGAGTTCATCAAAAACACGATAAGCTGTTTCAAATTAGTTTTTATTCACTCTCTCTGTTTATGAACCTTATTGACGCTTTTAACTGCCTTTGACTGCGTGGCTCATTCGGTTCTCATGCGGAAGCTTTCTCGGTATGGGTTTGATACAAATAGTTGTAAACTTATTTCCTCATTTCTAACTAATAGGTTTAAAACGGTTTTTCTGCATGGCTGTTTCTCGGAGAGGATTGAAGTTGGAGTACCACAGGGTTCTGTTTTGGGTCCCTTATTATTTCCCATTTTTATTAATGATTTTCCGGATTACCTGAGCTGATGCCTTCACATTCTGTTTGCTGATGACACTATTGTATCTGTATTGATAGTTTGGTGGAAGCTGAAGGAAAGTTTGAGCATACAGAGTCGAGGGCCTTGGAATGGTTTTCGGGTAATTTATTGAGCAAGAATAAGACTGAGAGAGTTGTGTTTGATGCTGTTGAGGCTAAAAGTGTTCTTTTTTTGCGTTCATTTCACTTTGCGTCTCACTTAGGGGGTTCATTGTGATGTACTCGCTGAAAAAATTTTCAAGAATACATTTCTCTTGCGCAGTTTGGCATGCTCTTTGTCTAGAAGGGTACTGAGAACTGCCTTTCGTGCCCATATTGAGATACATTTGAGATACAGTATCCTGGTGTGGAGAAATTGCATTGAGTTTGATTGGGTTCTCCGGATACAACGACGAGCAGTGAGAATTGTTGATGGAGTGGGCTATAGAGACTATTGTAAAAATTCTTTCAGGGAACTGAATGAACTGACCCTCCCTAGCTTGTTTATACTTGAGTTTACTCTATGCTCATAAAAACCAACAATTAGTAATTTTAAATAGACAGTTTCATTCCAATAGTACCAGAGGCAAAGATAATGTACGAATCTCGTTTTATTGGTTGAGGAGGTCGCAGAATGGACCAAATTTTCCGTGTCACAAATTTTATAATATTTTACCTAATTGTATGCGTAGACTTTCTGTGGCATAATTCAAGAATAAAAACAAGAAATTTTAATAATTGAATGTTTGTACAAGACTGATGATTACCTTAAACCCAACTTTTCAGAATTGACAACCTGAAATCTATTCCTTGTGTTTACTTTTGAAGTATCAAGGTGGTTTGCAATTTTTTAGTGATATTCTTTCTGTGATATGCCGTGTGAAAATACGATTGTAAATTAGCACCACTAAATACTGAATACTGAATACTGAATACTCTATATTGACAAGGATGATTAAGATAGAGAATTGCAATCTGCAAAAATGCATGTTTGACTTATTGATAGGTCCACCTCACACTATTCAAAGATTTTCATATTCTGTATTTGAGGAATTTCTTACGATCCAAGAAAAAACAAGATACACTGCTTCACTTGATATTTGATCAGATAAAAGGGGTCCTATTAGTTTATCTCTGTACATGCTGCACATATATTTAAAGAGGATTCTCAGCCGACCAAAGTTGAGGATTTACGGAACTATTCATTCGTTCCCGGATAAACTGTGATTCATCAGAAAAAATTGCACTATAGTTTCCTATCCACCTTCCAAAATATGTACGAGGTATTTCGTCCCCTATTTGAAAACGCTTAGCTATTTGCAGGTGATAAGCTACAAATTCTCTTTTTGAGTGTTTTCCATACTATAGATGAAGAAAATACAAGCTGAGTACCGATTCTTCTAGTATTTATTTTTAGATTCTCCCGAATGACTACTAGAATATTTTCTACAATACCTCGTATTTGGTTCAGCTGGTGATCTTGCTTCAGATAATTGAGGAATTCGACATGTGTCCTGGAAAACTGGAATATATGAATGGATGTCTTTTGATTGGGTATCCTTCGTTTAGATTTCTATTCTATTGGTGCATAATGTGCCTTTCTATCACAGAAACCATAAATGTATATCATGTAGGCTTTTTCAAGGTTTCAAGTTTGATGAGGAGAAAAATTCGGTTCGACTTTATTCATCTCAGAATATCATTCGTCAATCAGAGATTCACTGACCATCACAGAAACGTCATCAATATTTGCAACCATAGCTACATTCAGACTTGAATTTGCTAGCTGAATTAGGGCTGTCATAATATATGGTTGAAAAATGATAATTATGGTAGAACAGCTGATGGAAAGAATAATCGAAGAAGATGATTCTCTCAGAGCCAATCCTGAAATGGTTTGAAATATAATTCATCGATCGAAAATATTGCAGTTGGTCATTTTGAGCATCTACAAAATAAGCCTCAAGATGGCAGTTCAAACTTATTATCATCTGTCATTAATCGTTTTCTGTGAAAATTTTGAGTTTGCCTTGGTTAGAATAGTTTCTTCGTAATTAGGCTCACTTATATATTGAAGAAACTTTTTTCAATAATTCCAGACAACAAAAATGATATGAACAGTACCATGTGTTAATTTTTCGTTTCGAAATTCATCTTTTCGAGTCCGGCCAAGTTATAACTTTCGAAATTAATTTTCAGATATTCTTCAACGAGCATTAATTTGAGAGAAAACGGAAATTGTTGTTTCTGCAGTAATCATAATTGTAAGTGGCTATTGATATGATGATTTAATCGAAAATAGCGTTCAGAAATTAACAATGGAAACGTTTGTTGGTTCTTGAATCCTTGAAATGACGCTAAACAATTTTATAGGCTGCTTCTGTTTGTTAGCTCATGTAAGTTTTCATAAAATACTCTGAATATCATGTTCTGAGTGAAATAATGAATTTAATACGAAAAATTTGAAATTTTGAATACAGCACAACGTTTTTTCTTGATACAAATTGGCTTGATTTGGATCTGCCTATGACATTTACTCACAAAATTTGAACAAAATCAAATCGATGGTTTGGATGATCTGCTCATTGAAATATCGTGAGATTCAGAAAACAGCCTTTATATTGTAGAAAAAAGCAATGGAACAAATATATGCCAGTTTTGAGTTAGCCTCTTGATTTTTATCACTCACAGAAGTGTTTCCGTATACTTCCGAAACACCCTGTATATCGCGAAAATCGTTCCGGATGACGAAAAAATATTATTGTTGAAGTTCGAGCCCTAAATAAAAATTGAAGGGTCTATCTTCGCTAATTTCAATTTTTCATTCTCGTTGTCAATCTTGAGTCAAAACTGCCGAGCCATTAAAGTGAAAATGATTGTCTATCCAAACTTTTGTGGGGAATTAATTCCCCTACAAATACGGTTTGATTGAAAATCGTCGTCAGACTAATCATTTCCATGCAATCCTGTCTTCAACATTGACATGTTTTTTTCTGATTTGACTCTTATAATTTGAAATTTTGTTAGCGACGAACAAACCAATATATAAATAAGAACAATACAAAATTTTGATAAATTTTGCACTAATAATCTAACTTTTTCAAGAGTTATTCACGATTTCAAATAAAAAAACTTGGATTGTATTTTCTCATTTTCAATTCAATTTTCGCAACTTACTGGAAAGGTAAAACTATTATTCTTTATCATCAAAATCATTATCCAATCAAAATAACCACTTAAGTTATCCAAAAGTTATATTACATAAAAACATATAAGTGTACGAAATCTACCCGATAGACGAGAATACGGTTTTACTGTCTTAAAATAATCTTAGTCACCTCAAAAAGTCTAGTGAACACTTCTGAATATCGATATATCGTATCCAGAACGATCGATATGGATGATTTTTTTTTAAAAATGAACACCTGCATCAGTTTCTCACCAAATTATGTAGAGTGCCGTAACAAATTTCAGTTTTTTTTTATAAAAAACTAAAAATGCAGCAGATGTGACGCTGCCCTACAATCATTTCATGTATTCAGTGTTAGAAATCAGTTAGTTGGCACTTTGTTTCTGTTGTTAGCACAAATAAAAGATTCAAGTTTTGTGATTCGACCATTGAAAACGACATTTGACTAGAGAAGAGATGTTACGAGCCATTGGCAGGCTCCAAGCTGGGAGCTCAAAACAGGAAATATCCAGGGTTCTGAGAAGTAGCCCAAGTGTCATAAACCGTTTCTGGTCGCGTTTCAATGAAACAGGTAGCGTAGAAGAACGCCATACAGGTCGTTTCAGGATAACTACAGTCGCCCAAGACAGATTTTTGGTTTTACAAGCCAGAAGAGATCGTACTACCACAGCATCTCAATTAGCTCAAGAGCTATCATGAGTTCATAATGTACAAATTTCCGACCAAACTGTGAGAAATCGACTGCACGAAGGTTAACTCCACTCAAGACGTCCTTTAAGAATTCCACAACTGACCATGGAAATCGCGCTGCTCGTTTAGCTTGGTGCCAAGAAGACGTAATTTGGGATCAGGAGAAGTGGGTCACAGTTCCACCTTGGTGGAAGAACTGACCTCGTTTTCATACAGAACAACCTCACGGAAAATTCTTAAGCAAATGAGATAGTTTTATCTGTAGTGGTACTGTATCTTCAAGCAATGGTTCAAAATCCAATCTTTCAACAAGATAATGCCCCTCCTCATCGTGCAGGAGTTGTCTTGAACGTTCTTGAAGATAATGATATCGATCTTCTACCGTGGCCATCCTGCTCCCCAGATCTGAATCCTATCGAGCATATGTGAGACACCCTAAAAAGAAATCTCCTGCGTCAAAACGTCTTCCATCATGAACGAGAGCTACGATTAGCTGTTCAGGGGGCTTGGAATGACTTCGGACAAAAAGTAATAGACAATTTAATATTGAGCATGCCACGACGATGCCAAAGTGTCATTAATAACAGAGGTGGACCATCTGGGTACTGAAGAATATAAGTGCTTCCATATCGTTTCGAAAATATTATTTCAGGATTTTTTTTTGTGTTTTACCAAATTTCGTCATTTTCAAATTTCAAATTTTTTTTTATAATAGGTGCTTTGGAGAAGTCAAATATTATTTTGTTTGCTCGAGAACACATTATATACAATACATGCTAACAGAAACCGAAAGATTTCTATAAATTCGAATCATCAAATTCATATTTTAAAGAAATTGGTAAGTGTTCCCTAGACTTTTTTGAGGTATTTAGTTTCACTTTTTAAAGCTATCTGTTCACAACATTTTATACGTTAATAGGTAGCAATTTGCGTCCATCTGTTACTCTTCTTCCTTACTTCACTGCTTGATATGCTTCTTCCCAACTTATTTAGTGCTTTGACGATTCACAGTACTCTACCTTCTCCTTGATAACCCAAACGTCTATAACGAACGAAGAAGAATAGTTATCATATTTGGCAATAACATCGCAATATCTCTTGTTTTAAATATTGTATTGCTTTGAAAATTCTTGACAATTTGATGGATTATATTAAAAGAATAATGATTCATGATAAAATGAAATATTAATTAGTACCAATGAGCTGATAAAATTGGGTTCAATAAAGCAAAAAACAAGAATTTAAATCAAAACTATCGCGAATACTATATAAGAAGTTAATCCATATTGAATAAAATTTCGTTCATCCGTTACAAAATTCTAAAATAAAAAACTTATTCAAAGAGCAACAATGTTTAAGGCAGGATTGCCTGGAAAGAGTTAATCTGAGAACAGTGTTTACTCATACCATTTTTTCAGGAAATTCACTGTCCTACGAAAATATGTGAAAATAAATACTGTCAACTCAATAATTCTGCAGTTGTTACATCAGTAATAGAAATTTAAAATGGCGATGATAGACCTCTGAAAATTGATATTGAGAGCAAAAATTTAAACGATATTTTTCTTCATCTTGAACGGTATTCCAGTTATATATTTCCATAGAAATAAATAGATAAGTTTTTGGCCTAGTCTAATACCTAATCTATAATGAACTATAGATCCAGTTATGATCTTACTAGTGGAGAAAGTATGTCACAGTTTACACATTTGAAAGGAATACACTCAATTGCTTGTCTGTTCGAAATGTTATTAAATATATTACAATTTAATTTCAATATTCTTATAGTACAGATAGGAGAATTTAATTAATTGTTAGTCACACTACACAAGAAATTATTATCATGAATATTATGAATCATATCGTACTTATTTACAAACTAGTGAGCTCATTAAAATCGCTTTTCATATCCAACACACAATATACTAAACGCCCTCTCATTATTACCTCTGAATATAGTGTACGCTTCATTATATTTACTGCCATTGATACCTAATGGCTCTCTCGTATATCCTTTCGCACACCGTTATAGCGGCTTCCAGTATTGTTGTGGAGATACTGGTTCATTTGCCGTACAAACTTGAATACTATCCAGAACTTCCAATTCAAGGAGATACATTCAATTTAAAAATCTCAACCTGTTCTAATAGAGCTAACATAAGATAAAATTACAACTGTTCAAATATTATTATTAGAAACACCAATCGTTTAATCACCCTATAAGCAATCACCAAGAACTCTGAGGATGATTCAAAAAAAGTCACGACGACCATAAGAAAAAAATTTCTAAAATAGCATGCAAAATATTCTGCCACTTGTTATCAGCCAAATATTATTTCAGGAAGCACGATATGTATATATCTACAGTTTTGAACTTTATTGGCCCCATGTACTGAACTGTCCTGATTTGAATAACATCCATGCATAAGAAATATCTGAATTGAAGTGAACAAACAGAATTAAAACAGGAAATGAAAATAATTGATTTCAACAAATTATTGTGGAATTATTTCTAAAGCCTGTTAATGAAATAAAAAAAATCCTTCACGGTTAGGTTAGTTAAGCTGGCAACCAATTTCAAGACAGAGCAGGTAGTTAATAATGACTGAAAAATTTGAGTAGTCAAACTCTCTCCCACACTGTTAGTTTTTAATTGTCCTTTTATATTCCAGTATTGATGGTAGTAAGAATTGAAGAAACAGTCAGAATAATCTCGACTTCACTGTTGAATGATATGGAAAACATCATACATGTTCATGAAAAATTGAAGGTTAGATATATCATTTAACTGTCGTCAAGCTAATTTGCTGTGCTAATAAATTGATTATTTTACCATCAATGGGAACGAAAACACTACGCAAATCAAAAAGTTTATTCATTCCCCGTTACTGCGGGATAGTTAACCATAATGATAATGTGAAATTAAATAATATATCATACTATCACAAGAGATTTATTAAAAAATCAGGATTGTAACTTCGGTATCTCGAACATCTTCAGCTGACAACACGTATTGAACTGAAGTTGAAAATATATACATATATAAACAGGTAGGTACAAAATTAATAAGGGTGTGATCTAATCTAACCTATCCTAACTTTCGTCCCTTAGGTATTCTGTGAATAATTTGGAGTTGATCTGTGGGTGGAAAATGTGACAATGTGAAGCAAAAGTAGATTCGTCTGTTCTCTGGTTATTGGCAATAACACCCGTTCGTTACTCGAATCCTTTCTCCTGCTGATCCCGTATATGTAGGACGGACGACAGAAAAATCTTTATTTTCCGACCATCAGAGATTCTCGGAATGAGAAAAATAGAGGGAAATTTTACAATAGTCCGGCGATATCCCTTCGTTGAATCGACACTTTTCCCGGGGTTTTACGGGAATGAATTTATTGCGGCGCAACATGCGAAACTCGAGGCTAGCTCTTCGTCCAGGTTTCGAAACGATCGAAAGCGATGTAAAAATTTGTATAGACATAAAAGTCCGACGAAATGATTACTTCCAATCGCAAAAACTCGGAGACCATTTTTATTTTCGCTTTTTCGGAACTATTTTTCGGAATTTTCGCTACTTCGATCCATCCGATCACCTTCCGAAGACCCAAGTTTCCGGTTCTGAAGAAATCTCGCAGTTCGCTTTCGGCGACACTTTTCGAAAAATTTCTAGGTCTCCGTCGTTCAAGCTAGGAGCTCCAACTTTGGCTCCGGAAAAATTTAATAGCGGGGGTCTTTGGCCCCTGATTTTTTGCCGTGTCTCTTCTTCTCCACCCGGTTCAAACTACCGCCATCCCCTCGGATTACTCCCGAAAAAGACCTTACGACTCTGATATGATATGATATATATATATATATATATATATATATATATATATATATATATATATATATATATATATATATATATATATATATATATTCTTTGAGAAAGAAAAATAAAAACTTTTCAGTTAACGTAACCGCAAAATTTGGTCGCTTATGTCACATTCATATGCACATTTTGACACTCGCAAATTAATTATAGTTAAGTCATAAAGAAAACTCATTTTGCTGTGATGAACCTATTTGTCTTTTCTTGGCAATAATTGCATTTTTTATGGGACTGCTGAACGAAAGAAGAAACTATTAGTTTTTTTGCATTGTATTGCATTTTTTGAGACTGACGAAAAATGAGAAGTTATAGAGTATTGACCGTTTGCACAGAATCAAAAAACTTGACGAAATGAAATGTCTTATATGCTAAGTGAAATGAAAAATACGGAAACTGTACATTCCTAGTTACATCACCAAAAAATTTGCGATGATAAACTCATTGATATTCTCGCAAAGTCGCCTATGTGTATCAAGTAAAATTAACTTCCATTCTTTTACAGTCATGAAATTCTCCATGAAGCAATGTTTTAAGGCACAAGTAAAGGGGAAATGCTAAAAGCGTTAATTTGTACGAACATGTAAGAACAATATTAATTACATTTCATCCATATTGAAAATTATCCGAAGATTTTCAATTCTGCGAAATTGTAAATTTGATAATCGAAATCTATGTGATGAACACGTTGAAACAATCTTATATTTCAAACCTCTAAACATTACTATCTGCGAGATTATCGCAATGTGTTGACACATTGAAGAATTTTTATTCAAGGAACAATAATAAACCTTCGGTAGAATGTTAAATATCCCTCCTTGAAGGAGCTAGTTTTCCGATACACCCTACATAACCACCGTCAAGCGGTGCCACACAGCAGTAGTACAACAAGGGCTGATATCATGAAAAGAAACAATGGACTGCAGTTTCGGTCTCATTTGACCTCGTCAGCATTGCCTACCCATTCACCACATCAGGTTACATTTCACCTATTCATCTCAATTCGTTGGAGCGCTAGTAAACACGTAAATGCTACTGCGCCCTCTAACGAACCGAGGCAGAGGCCACTTCATCATTGTCACTGGGAAAACCGTGATAACAAAGCGTAGATAAACAGGAAACTAGTTCGACAATTCATCGCAACGCTACACACTGTGTCAACTAGGAAGCGGTCTGTCGAAAGACCAACGGTCCTCATTCTTATCTGGTTGTCAACCAGATAGTTGTTTACTGATGTGAGATCGAATGGCGACTTATATCTAAAACCTTTATGTTTTCGGATTGTATTAGGGAATATTATGGTTGACCACAATCTCATTTACATTTTTGGTCAGCATGTATTATGATTGTGATTGTTAGGATATGTAAGTGGTGAAAACATTGAATACTCAAGTATTACAATAAGCTTTAATTTCCGAATTGTGTGGAAACTGCTACTCAATAATGGAATAATGTAGAAAATAGTTGTGAGGAATGATATCCACAAAATGATTCAAAACAAAATCGAAAAAAAGCAATAATGTAGTATTCATATTATTAGAAGCCTCTACGTAACCCTTGGTGTGCGAGTTCTACGGGCAATTTTGTTTTTCCGTTCTTCCAATGTTTTATGAATTTATCATGATATTCGATTGTTCCGGAACTTTTCATCCAAGCGGTACAAGCATTTATTTGATTATGACGATAACATGTCCACAAATTGTAGCGTGTAAAATGTCACTTTCGATTCATCACGCTATGCTTTCATCATTTCGTATTTGAGAAATGCCATTTCGACCTTGTGAAACTGGCATTACATGGGGTATGAATCGCCACTCCGTGAACTAACCGTAGTCTTTTGCTCTTGTGCTCCGTGCCCCTCCTGTGCATGCTATAGATTCTTTGATTTCGGAAGGACTCGATAGCGATTCATTTCTGGTTCATTTCTGTTTTTTTTTACTTTTGTGAATTTAAGGCTCGTATTCACTCAACTTATACGATGTAGGTGTAATTATCATCTGATTTAGTTCCAATTACTTTCGGTTACGGCTATCTTTGCAGATGTTGGTTTCCGGAATTTCAGACCAGAGGTATCATAGGACGTCTTGTCCATATTTTTTGTACTTAACTAGTCTGTTTTAGGCTCGGATACCAGGCCAGATTTATTCAGTCATAATTTCGTATTTTTTCAGCATTGCCACTAATTTCTTAATCATCTTAGTACCTATTATCTCATTGCAGCAAATCATATTGATTGTTATAGATTCTCATATTTATCAATTGCTTAACCTCATTTCTGAATTTAATTTTTTTCTTATTGAATTATTATTTTTCCTTTTGAAATGCGTATTGCATGTCTTGAAGTTTTCTCTATGACCGTTGACAATGACAGATGTCAGAAAATTTCGTTGACAGAGAGCTTCTACTTGACAACTACAAAATTGTCATATTCTCTCTTGAAACAATTACTCCTGTTTCCTATATATAATAATGTAATTTAAGTTATTTGAAATGAATCATAAAGATCAAAGATATTTTATGTATCGAAGAAAATTATTATTCGAGGAACAATATTCAACCTTCCGTAGAATGTTGAATATCCTTCCTTGAAGGAGCTAGTTTTCCGATCTACTCTTCATAATCACCGTCAACCGGGGCCACAGAGCAGTGGCACATCACAGTCAGATGTCACGAATAGGAGAAATGGACTGCAGTTTCGGTCTTGTATGGCCTGGTCAGCATTGTCTACCCATTCGTAACACCAGGCGATGCCTATGGCTATGATTATGACGAGTAGATCGGAAAAGTAGCTCCTTTAAGGGAGGATATTTAAAATTTTCCGGAAGGTTGAATATTGTGCCTAGAATAATAATTTTCTTCGATAAATTAACAAATTAAATCAACAAAAATATTTTCACTAAGAGTATCATTGGCTCTTTGAGCTGGTTTTTGTCGTTACTGGTTCATTTTTTCGAAATCTCACAAGTTTAGTTTGTTTACGTGAAAAACTACACATTGCGAAATCTCGCATAAAGTGACTTTTTGTTTTGAGATGTTTGTGTATGCCTGGTTGTAAACCACATGGGAATGAGGAGCGTCGGTCCTTCGACGGCCGCTTCTGTCTGATACGTGAGTGTCGCATGGCGGTATGTTATCGAACTAGAGTGAACGATTAACGTTTTCCTGTTTTATCTGCTCTTTGTTTTCACCGTTTCGCGGCTGATGGTGAGGTAGCCTCTGTTTCGGTTCGTTGGAGGGCGCAGTGACATTTACATGTTTACGTTCACTTCAACGGATTGAGATGAGTAGGAAACGGCATAGCCTGGTGTTACGAATGGGTAGACAATGCTAAAGAAGTCAAACGAGACCGAAAGTGCAGTCCATTGTTTCTATTCGTGACATCTGACCGTGCTGTGTCACTGCTCTGTGGCCCCGGTTGACGGTGATTATGAAGAGTAGATCGGAAAACTAGCTCCTTCAAGGGAGGATATTTAATATTCTACGGAAGGTTAAATATTGTTCCTTGAATAATAATTTTCTTCGATGTAGCTACACATTGCGAAATCTCGCATATAGTAACTTTTTGTTTTGAGAAATTTTATGTATCATTCCTTCATTAGGTGATAATTTATGTGTACAGTATGTCCCATTTTGGGGGTGCCACCAGGAGCATCTCTGTTATTATTTAAGATAGAGAGATGGGGTTTTCACGACCCTTGGCTACTTTTTCGAGACAAATTCATAGAGCTAATCAGAATTATTCTAACTTTAGTGGTTTCTGAGTTATTCGCGAATCTTAAAAATTTCCGGATTTCTTTTTTTCTCGATATCTCGGTTTTTATAAAAGATAATTGAAATCTGTTTTTACGTTTCTAAAACGGTTTTTTGAGTAAACTCCAGTGACGTACTCGAAGTTTTTTTTTCATTAATTATGACAGATATGACATAAAGTTGCATTTTTTTAAATACGAACATAGTTTTTTTTTGGCATATTCCGATTGCCGTTTTTTTTCCTTTTCAAAAATATATAACATGATGACAAAATTTCCACCCAATTTGAAGAAAATAACGGAATAATGATTTACCCCTAATGGCTGGGCGAAGGAACACACGTGAGCGGACGAACCATAGAACATTTGTAGTTATTCGATGAAAACGATCAAAACAATGCAAAATCTTCTCGACCGAAATAATGGAGCTAGGCTGCTCCTAAGATTCCATCGTTATTTATGACATCCGCAATTTCCGCTTTTATTTTATTTTTGAGATTGTCGTTTAGTTTCTAGAGTTCTCTGAGAAATACCCACATGAGAATAATAATAGGCACCTAATAATTTACTCAAATTTACTTCTCATAATGATTTACATATATTGCTTGAACTGATTTCCATCATGTTGTAAACATAAAGTGCATCTTCGGATTATATCTTCTATGGCCCTAGTCAAATGTAGCGAGGATCTCCTCAGATCTTCGAATGCTTCATTTGTTGCATTCTTCAATTGATCGTAATTGGCGTATTGCCTCCTATATATCTTATTTTTAAATAACCGCAAAGAAAAAATCTAAAACGGATAGGTCAGGAGACCTAGGTGGCCATTGAATTGGGCCATTGGTACCGATCCATTTATTTTCAAAATTTAAATCCAAGTAGTTCCTCACCACGGCCGAATTATGGCAAGGAGCACCGTCTTGTTGGAAGTAATATGTGTTGAATTGAGCAAGAGGAATGTCATCTTGCAGTTGTGGCAGACAAATATTCAAAATTTCGAGATATCTCTGTGCATTCAAGTTGCCATCAAAGATATAGTAGGCTAATTTGTTGCCCATTACGAAACACGACACATTGAAACCGAACCTCCCCTGCTGCCGTCGAGCTACTGCTTCGTGTTGGTTTTCGTTTGCCCAGAATCTATTCGTATGGCGATTAAAGATTCCGGCACTGCTGATTCTCGACTCATCAGATCAAATGATATGTCGCCCAAAACGAGCTTCACCTCTGATTCTCCCTAAATACCAATTGCAGAACGCCGTTCTCCTCTCTGCATCCCCGGCATTGAGATGATGAATTATTTTATGTTTATAGGGATGATATTTATACTTTCTCAAAATTCTTTGGGCTCTGCTTTTGACACACCCACTTCGCTCTCAATTTGCCGACACGATGTAGAATGGTTAGCCTCAACAGCTGCTAACACGTCAAGTTCATTATCACCTCTATTCCGTTTATTGTAGTTTTTACTTCTTGGTTTCTCGAACGAACCATAATTGGAAAGATTTGCTTCCATTTTGGCGAAGAACTTCCTGTTTGGTTGAATTCTTTGAGGAAATCTTTTGGAGAGTGTCAGTCAGGTATTTAATATTGATTAGAATTACTACTTCCATTTCCATTGTCGAACTTACCTATTCAAATATTCTTCTGATGCACGGACTGCGTTACAGTGACACTGAAAGTAGACCTTCAGCATATCAACTTTTTCGAAATTTTCGTATCTTCTATTTTGTTCCATAGTGTGAATTGCAGAAATTAACTAAACAATCCAAATTCAACAACGAACACTAATTTTACGAATTCAAATAGACACGAAGCCAATATATCCACAGATAATGAATAATAATAATTATTGGTCGTTCTATGGTTTCTAATGAACGTGCATAGATGAAGACTTCTGTGTTCACAGAGAGTATTCAGACATAGAAGATATAATCCGAAGATGCACTTTATGTTTACAACATGATGGAAATCAGTTCGAGCAATATATGTAAATCATTATGAGAAGTAAATTTGAGTAAATTATTAGGTGCCTATTATTATTCTCATGTAGGTATTTCTCAGAGAACTCTAGAAACTAGACGACAATCTCAAAAATAAAATAAAAAGCGGAAATTGCGGATGTCATAAATAACGATGGAATCTTAGGAGCAGCCTAGCTCCATTATTTCGGTCAAGAAGATTTTTCATTGTTTTGATCGTTTTCATCGAATAACTACAAATGTTCTATGGTTCGTCCGCTCACGTGTGTTCCTTCGCCCAGCCATTAGGGGTAAATTATTATTCCGTTATTTTCTTCAAATTGGGTGGAAATTTCGTCATCATGTTATATATTTTGAAAAGGAAAAAACGGCAATCGGAATATGCCAAAAAAACTATGTTCGTATTTAAAAAAATGCAACTTTTGTCATATCTGTCATAATTAATGAAAAAAAAAACTTCGAGTACGTCACTGGAATCTACTCAGAAAATCGTTTCAGAAACGTAAAAACAGATTTCAATTATCTTCTATAAGAAGAAAAAAGAAATCCGGAAATTTTCAAGATTCGCGAATAACTCAAAAACCACTGAAGTTAGAATAATTCTGATTAGCTCTATGAATTTGTCTCGAAAAAGTAGCCAAGGGTCGTGAAAACCCCATCTCTCTATCCTAAATTATAACAGAGATGCTCCTGGTGGCACCCCCAAAATGGGACATACTGTACTCTTTCAGATTTTTGGGAGGAGCTACATTTCAACCAAATACTCTTTCGGAAAAAGCTGTATTTCGACGACCCATATTCATGTTAGGAGAGTCTGTGTTTCGGCCAACAAAAATGCTCTTTTTGGGAGAAATTCTATTTCACCCAAATTTACTTTTTGAAAGAGGCTTATTTTAACGAAAATACTTTTTTTAGAAAGAGCTGTGTTCTAGAGCACCATAATACCATTAGAAGCATCTCCACTCTCTGGGTAAGTGATTCTATTGTTTACATGTTCTCTCTTTGATTGATTTTCAAAGTGTAATAAATTTTCATTCAGCTTTTGTATGAAGGAAATGGATTTAATATATTTATTCAATTTTAGTGTGTGTTTTCTTGTGAACTTGTTGTCTGCTCTTGGGTGCCAATAATAATTCTCTCACCAGACAAATTGACAAATTATGCACCTACGACCACATTTCACGCTGAGCTTTAGAAACCTGATCTTCAGTTGGTCACTGAAGGATAATTTGCAATGAAAGCAAACTAACTTATTATAGTTACAAAATATAGGACTTAGGACAATGGCAATATGCTATATTCATCGAGAGATGCAAGGGAATTTGATATAGGTCAAAAAACAATAACGATGTGGACTTAAAATCGATAAATGCTTTAAGTATATAATATTGTATCCTCTTATTAGTTTAAGCACAAAAAGCTCTAACCTTGGGATCGTGCGGTAGAAAATTGTTACTTCATAAGTGCGGTGGGATGTGTGAAACCCAAGCTTTTTTGAAAACAACATATTTTTAATTTAAGACTGAAATGATAAAAAATAACGTATTTTATGAGAAACTTCAAGAAAAACGAAAGAAATGCAGAAATAAAATAGGTATGTATTCTTTTCACCCAACTAAATATAACAGATGTTGAAAACATTGATTTCTGTTCTTTTAGTTATTGGTACTTTTATTGAGTGTCAACATTAGAAAAGAGAGATAATAACGGCGTGATTCAAATGTACTGTTTATGGCTTTTATTGCGGTATTTACAAAATATATAGTTTTTCTATCCTAGGTGGATTTGCATCTTTTCCTACTTGTATGTGCTATTGAATGTTTATAGTATTCGTTAATTTGTAACTGCTATATTTAGAAGAGTAAAAGGGAATGGCCACCGTTTACTATTCCTTACAATTTCATAGCTTGCACATAATTGATTAAATGTATCAACGCCGCACTTGGATTGTCCATGGTAATAATTTAAGGTTTTCCTATTAGTGCATATACTATTCCATCATGAGGCAATATACTAAATCAAAATTACATTCTCTACCTTTTTAGGACAATACTAAGCACTGTTGTTTTTTCCCGAAACCAATATATCGATGATCTTTCTTCTCTTGTTTTCGTTTCCATAAAACTTGTAAGCAACTCGCGCTTATTTTTTCTACTGAAGTAGAATGGTTGAGCTATTACCCAATGAATTGTAAAAAAGTACTAAGCACATAAACCAATTGTGCTTGGTTATATCCCTTCCAGTCCTTGTTACAAGAGTAAGTCTCATCACAACTGCAGGTGCGCGTTTTGTAATCACCTGCAGAAAATGATAAACCAATCATAGTTTCTTCATTAAGACTAACTTCTTTATATTTGTATTGTTGTTTTCTTATTTGATATTGGTGTTCTCAACTAATATTCCTAACATGTCCTTAGTAACAAAGGTGGAATAAAACTCAATTTCAGACATTGCGTATTTACATATTTCATTAGATCTAGGCGCATTACCAAATTAAACACCTCAAAAAAGTCTAGGGAACACTTCTGAATATCGATATATCGTATCCAGAACGATCAATATGGATGATTTTTCTTAAGAAATCAACACCTGCATCAATTTCTCACCAAATTACGTAGAGTACCCAACAGATTTCAGTTTCCTTTCATAAAAAACTAAAAATGCAGCAGATGCGACGCTGCTTTATAATCATTTTATGTATTCAGTGTTTGAAATCAGTTAGTTGGCACTTTGTTTCTGTTGTAAGCTCAGATAAAAGATTCAAGTTTTGTCATTCGACCATGGAAAGACGACATTTGACTAGAGAAGAGATGTTACGAGCCGTTGGCATGCTACAAGCTGGGAGCTCACAAGGGGAAGTATCCAGGGTTCTGGGAAGTAGCCCAAGTATCGTAAACCGTTTATGGTCGCGTTTCAATGAAACAGGTAGCGTATAAGAATGTCATACAGGTCGTTTCAGGAATACTACAGTCGCCCAAGACCGATTTTTGGTTTTACAAGCCAGAAGAGATCGCACTACCACAGCATCTCAATTAGCTCAAGAGCTATCACGAGTTCATAATGTACAAATTTGAGACCTAACTGTAAGAAATCGACTGCACGAAGGTCAACTCCACTCCAGACGTCCTTCAAGAGTTCCACAACTGACCCATGGAAATCGCAATGCTCGTTTAGCTTGGTGCCAAGAACACGTAAACTGGGATCAAGAGAGGTGGGCCACAGTTCTCTTCAGTGATGAATCTAGATTTAGTTATTATCCCTATTCGGGAAGAATTTGAATATGGAGGGAACCTGGAAAGCAAAACCGTCTCCAGCATGCTCGAGAAGTTGTTAGACCAGGAGGCGGATCAGTGATGTTTTGAGGAGGTATACGCCTTGGTGGAAGAACTGACCTCGTTTTCATACAGAACAACCTCACGGAAAATTCTTACGCAAATGAGATGAGTTTTACCTGTAGTGGTAACGTATCTCCAAACAATGGGTCAAAATCCACTCTTCCAACAAGATAATGCCCCTCCTCATCGTGCAAGAGTTGTCTTGAACGTTCTTGAAGAGAATGATATCGATCTTCTACCGTAGCTATCCTGCTCCCCAGATCTGAATCCTATCGAGCATGTGTGGGACACCCTAAAAAGAAATCTCCTGCGTCGAAACGTTTTTCATCATGAACAGAAGCTTCGATTAGCAGTTCAGGGAGTTTGGAATGACTTAGGCCAAAATGTAATAGGCAATTTAATATTGAGCATGCCGCGACGATGCCAAAGTGTCATTAATAACAGAAGTGGACCTTCTGGGTACTGAAAAATATAAGTGCTTCCATATCGTTTCGAAAATATTAGTTCAGGATTTTTTTTGTGTTTTACCAAATTTGGTCATTTTCAAAATTCAAAATTTTTTTTTATAATAGGTGCTTCGGAGAAGTCAAATATTATTTTGATTTCTTGAGAATACATTATATACAATACATCCTAACAAAAACCGAAAGATTTCTATAAATTCTAATCATCAAATTCATATTTTAAACATATTGGTAAGTGTTCCCTAGACTTTTTTAAGGTGTTCATGTTCTTTTTTTCCAAAATTAGAATGTGGAACAGATTCTAGCCTTCTCGTGTTACTGTCTTTTTGAAAAGTAATTACTATTGTAGTGAGCCTGCTTGTCCGGTGATGCAGATGTTGCGCTCGAATCTGCCTCAGTTGAACTATATGACATATTCTCTACAAATCCATCACTATTCGATTTCAATTTTCAATTGCTGCCACCTCATCAAATCAACAACAAGAGAACTTCGTTCCTTAATTTTGTCGAAAAAACCTGTTGCCGTTAATAAGAGATTTTCTGTTTTCGTTCATGAATGTTTTCTACCTATTTGTACTAATATTAAATCTTCTGCAGATACACTTTAGAAAACTGTAAAAAAAATTATATTCCTGTTCGAAAATATAAACGTTATCAGAGCGGCGGGGTGTCAGAAAGGCCAGACCGATTATATACACTGTCACTTTTTTGTAGTTATTTGACAACTGAGTTATGGATAGGAAATAAAACTAGAGGCTTCAGACGAGAGGTGAACAAAAGAAGAAAACCAGTAATACAGTAATATTCACGGTACCTCCAAATATATACGCCTGGAGTGCACCAGACCCCACCGCATTAAATCAGGGTTAACAGGATATCCTAGTGTTACGTTCATACTTATTCATGAGTATTTATTGCTATTGACTATACAATTATTGATACATAGATGGCAAAGCCAGGAGCGAAGAATTCATTTCATAACTACTGACGCCAAATTTAAGAAAAAACATCTATAGTGTCCGAACTATGAGGTTATAATTTGATTAAAGAGGTTGTCACTTGATGAAAATCGATATACATATTTTCAATGAAATAAAACTATGGTATTTAGATTTTCACTATATTAACAAAACTATGACCGGTTTCACCACACTGTGTGGTATCTATCTGATGAAGCCACAATGTGGTGAAACCGGCCATAGTTTTGTTAATATATTGAAAATCTAAATACCATAATTTCATTTCATTGAAAATATATGAGGTTATAGCTTTTTTCCTCAACACCTTGAGCATGGTGTGGCTTCACTTATGCGTACGTTGCACTCAGCAAGTGAGGAATTCACGCGCTGTTCGATTAAATATTTAGTATAACACGGCGAGGTACTCCTTAACGCCTTGATCTAGTGAAAGATGAATATAAATCAATTAGTAGCCGTTTTGAAAAACAATTTTGCTTTGCGCCGGTCGGAAATATATGTGCGCTTTTTCGATAATTACTTTCATTGAAAACTTTTTAGGCAAGTGAAAAAAAGTAATAAACTGTGTTTTTGAGATACCATTCATTCTGAGAAAATGTGTTATAGGAACATGTTATTTCACATACATTTATTTCGATTTCTCAAGGACATGGTTCCTGAAGAAACACGAAATTCAATTTCTCTTGCAGGCTTGGCACTGATATTTAATTCTCTGAAATGTTCTTTTGGGCTACGTTTTTTACAAATTCACTCTTGTTTTTCTCATAACATCCTGTACAGGGAGGACAGATTTCGACGTTTTAGTACAGCAGCTATGTGAAATATTGTGAATAGAGGAGAATCACTTCGTCTTCCTCATGTTTTTGCGTGAGAAATTTATTCATGCAGATTCGAGGTAGTTCCTTTGCATCTTAGAGTTATTTGGAAATTTTAACAAATTTCAAGTCTGTCAATGGCCAATGTCTCGTTTGTTTTTGAAGTTATGTGAAAATGTTTGCGATATTCTACATAAATTCGTACAACGGTTTTTCAGTCGTGATGTAAACTTACGTTTATTAGAAGTGAACCATAGGCTATTTTTCTCCTCTTTAAAAGTATATTACGTATGCTCTCAGTAATTGATCCTTTACTCTTAATCAATAACTGAAAATTGAATAACTTTTTCCTAATCTCATGCGGTAATCTATGTTATTTCCATTCAGTTTGTTATAACGCAAATATGGAAATATGCTACCCGCTCTACTTCAAGATGGACAGACATTGGGAATGGATAAGAGGATTCATCATGTTTGATAGAGGGCGGACTGATTTCTGAGATGGTTCGGAACATGTAAAATTAAGTCCATACCGTCAGCAGCACATTAGTCAGAATTCATTATTGGAAAAGAGGATTGGGTGACAAATCTAACCTAACCTGTTCCACCACATGGGTGGGCACCTGGGAAGAATTGAGGTGTCTGTGTACTGACTTCTTAAAGAGGGGCAAATTGTAGGATGTTGGGACGAAACGTGCTCCACAGCTCACCGACCCTGTAGATAAAGGAATCGTAGAGAGAGGTTCGAGAGGTCGCTAAATGTACCGCCATATGAACAGAACTCCTCGCCAGCCTAGTGTTGCATTGGAACTCAACAGGTTCAACTGACCCCAGTCCGATATCTTCTGTAAGTCAGAGTTTAAGATGTTAATTTGTTGACATCTCAGACGCTGAGATTCCGCAGCTGTAATTGGCCGCAGACTACTGAAAGACGAAACCAGGTTACAATCGTCTGCAAAACCGAAGATCTTGTTATCTGAAGATCGTTTAACTTCAACAGAAACATGATTGGCAAAAGAATGGATCCCTGAGGTACTCCTGCTTGCAACCGGAAACAATCAGATGTTATTTCGTCGACCTTAACTTGTATTGATCTATATGAAAGAAAGATACTTATCCAACCCCGAAATTTTTCTAGAAGCCTATATGTAGCAAGTTTACCCAATGAGGTGCATGCTCAACCCTATTGAAGGCTTTAGAGATGTCGAGAGATAATTGTTTTAGATTCCCTATGCTTTTCCATCGTTAATGAACAAACATGAGTGACGTAGGCGAGCAGATATCCTGTCGATCTTTGTCTGCGAAAACCACACTGCCGGTCGTTAGTAATTCCCCGCACCTCATGATATTTGATGAGTTCCATGTTTATGACTGTCCCCACCAATTTCGACATAACGAAAAGAAGTGCAACGGGGCGATAGTTTTGGGGTAAGGACTTCTATTCTTTCTTTGGAATCGATTGAATTCTCGCTATTTCGCAGCTGTTCGGAAAAGCTGGCTCTGATAAGAAATCTGAAACAGAGGGTAAAGAATGGGTGTCAGTTTGGGAGCACACTTTCCCAGAACGATTGGCGGTATTTCATCTAGACCAACTGCCTTCTTGCAGTTCAGTTACTAGAGGTATTGCGTTAGATGAATCTAGCACAGAATTCTCTTTCGGAGATGATGCTATATGGTACTTCCGTCTTCTCTAACAAGAGGCGGGAATGCAGATTTGCAGAACTTGGCACTGACAGTCTTCTTGATTATAGATAAAAACAAACTCAGAAATCCATACAGCTTAAAAATCAAAAATATGGGTTTCTCAGATATAGTGCAGTATAATAAAATAATTTATATTCTGGATTATTTCATTATACTAATTATTGCATATGATTTTGTCCACAGCGTTATTGAAATATAGTTTTTTTCTCTACTCGAGGAACAAAGATTATCTGATGAAAAATAAATCACCTTCATTCATGGAACGAATAATAGTAACACGAAGTTACGGAAAAAAATGTTTCAAATCACGTAATATTGGTTTTCCTGCAAAATACAATCGTTTTTATTGCATGATACTCTTCACGAAAATTATTATAGCATTAAATGAATTAAATGGAAAGTCGTTCTCCTCGTGCGACAAAATTATAATTAAAGCTTCTCAATTTAATCCTTATCTCCAACGAAAGTGCTAGTAATTGTTCTTTCAAAGTTTATAAATCATCGAAATTGCCTAATCCAGTTTAGTGTCTTATATTCTCATGTTACTCACGAAAATTCAGCTATTGTTCACATATTATAAATAACGATTCAGAGCTTCCAGAAATCGGCATTCGGGGAAATGAATATCGTCCAAGTCGTCGTGAAACAAATCAAATTTTATGCCTCCTGTCACGCTAGGGTGCAGTGCAAATAAATTTTGATCATTCTCGCGGCATTGCTGCAATAGTTGCAGATGTGTCTTCTGTGACCTTTCAGCGGGATAACTAATAGAGGAAATGCAGATGCCCTTGACATATCTCTCACTTGGGAAGTATTTTACATATCTGGTCAATAAATATTACGCTACTACAATCACAGTTCAAGGAGTATCAAGTTAGATTTCTAATCATAATATTTACAAGTTTAAATTAAACAACTTTTTGAAGAGTAAAATATTCAGTGCAGTGATAGCACGCATGTTTGGTAGTTCGTACATATATAATTTTTGATTCTGAACATCTGCATTAGGAATAAACATGATATTTTCGGCGATTCAGAGAAGTCTATGCTGATACGAAATTTTTCCGTCTTCAGGGATAGATAGGGTATGTATTTTGATTATGGCAAAATATATAGGAAAAGTTCAAACCACTTTTTCTAGATATAGTTGCGTGAAATCCAGTAGCGTACACAGTTTTTTCACGAGTTACAGTATTTGAGATATTGACAAAGCTTGCCTGTCTCTGAATGGAAAACTTTGTATTTTCATTTTTGTTTCCATTCGACGAGAGCTTTAAGAAATGACTTTCTGTTTACGTTCATATATTAATATTTTTCGTCAGATCAAGAGGAAGTTCATTATATCACCTTATATCCCAGTAGGCATAAGAATTTTGGGTGACCTTTTATTTTGTGAAATGCAATATCAAAGCCTTTCCTTTTCTCGTATCGAAATTATTGAAGGCACTTCTCTTGAGATGTATTCCCTTGTTCGCATATATTTGCTTCATAAACTCGAATACAAAGGCACATGGAAAATTAAGTATACGGTCACTTATAAAAACAGGTCTAAAAGAATCTCTGTATTTTCGTCCGAAGATTACTCTTAAGGCTTTTTCCTGTAATGTAAAAATCCTTTGGTTTTCAGAGGATAATCCCCATACTTGAATACCATAAGACATAGTTGCATAAAATATGCAAAGTACGCAATTTTTGCAGATTTGTTCATACTGATTGTCATAACCCTCCTTAAGGCAAAAAGACATCTAGACAATTTCTCACATGCCTTTTCAACGTGTGTTATCCAAGTTATTCAGGATCCAAATGCAAAAAAACTTAATCGACCACATTTCCTCTCTCGACCCAAAAATGAGTTCCTCTGTTTTACTCACATTTAATTCAAGTTTATCACACGAAAACCACGTTTTAGTTTGTTCTAATGATTCTATCTTCTTAGTTTTCAGGTTCTTCTTCGCTAGAAGATTGGATTACTGCCAAAGTATCATCGCAATATAGATATGTATTCGCATCCAGTAAGTATATGTCATTTATAAGAATTAGGAAAAGGAGAGGACTCAAAATTGAGCCCTGTGGCACCCCACATTTCAGCGAAAGAAACTTTGATCTCTGATCCCCAATCATCCCCAATATGTACAGCTGGTACTCTATTGCTAAAATATGATTTGATTAAGTTGTGGACCTTTCTACGGAAACCACAAAATTTCAACTAGAGCCTTCATGATTATCTCAAATGTACTCTGTTTTGCCGTTGTTGTATATCTATTTTTCCTAGAAGCATGTTGTGAGTTTTTGAATAAGTTCATTTTCTAAGAAATTCACCATTCGACTCTTTTAGCATTTTCGAGAATCTTCGATAACACAGATAACAAGGCAATAGGTCTGTTATTGTCGAATTTAATTTTATCGCCCTTTATATGTATCGCGATAATCTTCGCTATCTTTAACTCGTCAAGATAATATTTATCTTTGAAACACTTGTTAATTAATATGGAAAATGGAGTAGCGAGTTCATTCTCGAATTTTTTTCATGATTATGTTCCACATGCCGTATATATCTTGAGATGTCTTCGGCTTCAATGAAACAATTAACTCTTTAATTTCACGGGCGGAGCAATCAAAGAGGAAGCAAGATTCGGTGTTATATTGTTGATAACTTTTTGACAGATCATCTGAGATAGAGTTTTTGTTTGCTGTTTCTTGCGCAATTCTCATACTAATGATCACTAAGGAATTATTGAGGTAACCTCGATTTTGATGTTTTTTTCTTATTACGAATAACATCCCAGACTGCCTTAGATTCATTTCAAGCAGATATTTTGTATTCTGCATTTTTCTTTTTGTTTAATTCGTCTAATAGGGAAATGTATTCACGCCTACAAATTTTGTACGCTTCAGCTGATTGCTCAGTTCTTTGTACTCTATCAATAACTTGCAACAGATCGAGTTTGAACTTTATTTTATCTAGTTCTCAACATTTTTAGAAAAACTTTTAGATTTGATTTGTTTTTTTCTCCGTTTCAGGATAATATAAACACCTCAAAAGAGTCTAGGAACACTTACCAATATCTTTAAAATATGAATTTGATGATTCGAATTTATAGAAATCTTTCGGTTTTTGTTAGGATGTATTGTATATAATGTATTCTCAAGAAAACGAAATGATATTTGACTTCTCAAAAGCACCTTTTATAAAAAAAATTGAAATTTGAAAATGACGAAATTTGGTAAAACACAAAAAAATCCTGAACTAATATTTTCGAAACGATATGGAAGCCTTTATATTCTTCAGTACCCAGAAGATCCACCTCTGTTATTAATGACACTTTGGCATCGTCGTGGTATGCTCTATATGAAATTGTCTATTACTTTTTGGCATAAGTCATTCCAAACCCCCTGAACTGCTCATCGAAGTTCTTGTTCATGATGGAAGACGTTTTGACGGAGAAGATTTCTTTTTAGGGTGTGCCACACATGCTCGATGGGATTCAGATCTGGGGAGCAGGATGGCCACGATAGAAGACCGATATCAGTCTCTTCAAGAACGTTCAAGAAAAGTCTTGCACGATGAGGATGTTGGAAGATTGGATTTTGACCCATTTGCTTTCCAGGTTCCCTGCATATTTGAATTCTTCCCGAATCGGGATTAATAACTAAATAAAGATTCATCACTGAAGAGAACTGTAGCCCACCTCTCTTGACCCCAGTTTACGTGTTCTTGGCACCAAGCTAAACGAGCAGTGCGATTTCCATGGGTCAGTTGTGGAACTCTTAAAGGACGTCTGGAATGGAGTTGACCTTCGTGCAGTCGATTTCTCACAGTTAGGTCGGAAATTTGTACATTATGAACTCGTGATAGCTGTTGAGCTAATTGAGATACTGTGGTAGTACGATCTCTTCTGGCTTGTAAAACAAAAAATCGGTCTTGGGCGACTTTAGTAATCCTGAAACGATGTGTATGGCGTTCTTCTACGCTACCTGTTTCATTTAAATGCGACCATAAACGGTTTATGACACTTGGGCTACTTCCCAGAACTTCATTACCATTGAAATTCAATATGGCTAACTCATTAAAAAATAAGCAATATTTCAAGATCGCTGGAATGTTTTTCTTCAACAAAAATTTGAGTGGGGCATTTAGTCGATAATTCAGTCTTTTCAGAGAAATTTCATACATTGATCTTAAAAATATTCCAATAATTAGGGTAAAGAATTTATTTCATTCTGATTTTCGGCTGAGATCGAAGTATTTTTTTAACCTCATGGCGTTGACATTCCTGAAGCTGTTGCGTTTTTCATGGAATTTCTGGAAAGACAGAGAACCATACTTTTTCTTTAACTAAAACCAACCTGAAATTTGATCATCGTTCGAATTCGAAATGGCCGACTTCCTCAAATATTAACAATTTTTCCCTCGCATTAACCAATTTTTCGCGGTGGTGGTGAATCAACTGCATAATTCATTCACTAGACTGAATGTTTCCAATCATTTTGAGGGGCCGAACTCGAATACTGATTCAGAATTGTCCCAATTGTCTTCAATAATGCTTCTCTTTTCCACCATCATATGCACCTCTCGTTGTGAAATCTCTGAACATAGACTGTATGCATTAACTCTATGATAAACAGAAAATATTGAAATGTCATCGAGTTTTAAACGACATCTGGTTTGAACTCGAATTTTATCTTGGTGTTGCTTGCTTTTGACGTTCGAAATTGTTAACAATTGTTTTAACAAATGAGGATAAGCGTTTCATTGAATGTTTATTTGTGCGAGGCTATACTGCTAGGCAAATCTCTAGCCCCTAACACCAAAATAAGTACAATTTATGAGCTTGAAGAAAATTTTCGGACAACAAGATCATTAGGCAGAAGACCAGGTACTAGTGCAGCTAGAACTGTTAGAACACAGGTATTCGCCTCTTTCATAATCTGTTTCAAGCATCAACTCTCCATTTTTTGTATTACAAACTCAATTGACAATTTTAGGATAACACTCAGCGAATTCCTGCATTAGCAGTCAGCCCTATCACAACTCCAGGAACCAGCTTGACTGTTTCCAGAATGTCTCAGAGATTTCAAATCACAAAAACCTCTGTGAGAAAAAATAGCTCAATTCTGAATCAATATTCGAGTTTGACCCCTCAAAATGATGAGAAAAGTTCAGTCTGGTGATTGTGTTACGCAATTAATTTATTACGACCGCGAAAAATTTTTTAATGCGCGGAGAAAATTGTTGTTAATAGTCAGCCATTGAGTTCGAACAGATATCAAATTTTAGTGTTGTTTTACTAAAATATGGATCTTTGTCTTCTAAGATCATCCTTGAAAAACACAGCAACCCTAAGAGTGCCAACGCCATGAGGTGAAAAATATATTTCGATTTCAGCTGAGAGTCAGAAAGAAAAAAAATTCTTTACGCTACGTTTTTACCAATCATTGGAATATTTTCAAGATCAATATGCTAAATTGTTCAGAGAAGATTGAATTAGACTGAATACCCCATTAGAATTTTTTTTAGTGGAAAAAAAAACGTTCCAGTGTTCTTGAATATTGCTCATTTTCGAATGAGTCAGCCATATTGGATTTGACGAAAAGTGAAATTTCGATACAATTTCTGAAAAACACAGTTCTTTGGCTTTCCAATAAAGCAAAAGCAAATGATCTTGATCTACAATTACAAAGTTATAACAGAAAAAAAACGTCCAGTTTTCTCTAGCGCACCCTATATATTTCTCATTAGGTTATGATCATTTTCGTTGCTGAGCTGAATGAAATAACTATATGCATTTTGTTACCTTATCGAAAGAGGCAAACAAATATGGTGTTATATTTTTGAAAATTTCGTTTAATACAAAGAATAAATAAAAATACAAGGTTTCTCATAGTAGGCAAGTAATGTCAATGTCTCGAATTTTGGAACCCGTACAAATAAACTGAGTACGCTATTGTTTTCTTTGCAAATATGTCTACATGAGGTCTACTCAACTTTTTCAATCGCCCTAACCGAAATACAGGCAGTGTTCTGCATATAGCAGAAATATGATTTTCACGCATCCAAGGTACTATCTTCCTTACCGAAAGCCAAAAAATAATGTAATAATTCTCCACGAACCCCTTTTTACAAACCACCGAATATAGTGGCTAAATTATTCCTTACTTCTCATGTGCCTCCTGTATCTTCATAATAAATCAAATCAATGAATCCTACTGACGTATATTTGAAATTCCCTTCAATGCTACCCAAGCACATTGAATAATTGAACAGTTCTGTTTTTTATTAGGGAATAAGATTTCACTCGCAAGATTCATTCGGAAATCAATAGCTGCGTGTTCAAGTCTTAGTTCACGCGTGACCGAGATTTTCATTTATTCATGAACACATGAAAGTTAGCCCGAAAAAACACGTTTGATCGAAGTTGAACTATTGGTTACTTCACCGATTTATTAGACTACCTGAGAAAGTTCAGACAAAATGAGGAGAAAATATATCTAGGTAAGATGAAAATAATCAGAATTGAAATTGGCAATACACCATTGAATTCTTTACTTTGATTATGACAAGATTCGAAAATTAGGATCGTTAAATCTCAGTCATGAAGGCATTTTCAATCAATTCAATTCAGTTTATTCGTACTTTGTTTTTTTTTTATGGATGTACATGTCATTTTAAATTCTAATAGTGAACATATAACATTATTCACAATAAAAATCACACACATAAACCCGAAGGCGCAAGGTGCAAAAACGAAGTACGAGGAGAAAGGAAAACTTTAGAAGGTGTCAAACAGAAATTCATTGACAGAATAATATGACTTTAATGCCAATAATTTTTTTATGGTATTCTTAAATGGTTTGTCATGAGGGGTTCTCTCAGTCTTCGGCAGTATATTGAACATTTTTATACCAACGTAATGTGGCGATTCCTCAAATTTTTTGAGATTATGTTTCTCTACTAGCAGAGAAGTGGCATTTCTGGTATTATATCCGTGGTAATCATAATTCGATGCGTACTTTATGAGATTTTTTCAGTAAACAAAAATGTTTTAAGAACAAATATTGATAGAAAAGTGAGAATTTCCTTTCATCTGAATGTTTCCTGCAACTTTCTCTAAAACCCAGCCCAAATATCAAACGTATGACTCTTTTCTGAAGAAGAAAATCTCTCTGTGCTTGTAGACTATTTCCCCTGAGGATTATATTGTAGCTCAGGTGACTAT
The DNA here is from genome assembly GCA_013387265.2 of Cryptolaemus montrouzieri. Lineage (NCBI taxonomy): Eukaryota > Metazoa > Arthropoda > Insecta > Coleoptera > Coccinellidae > Cryptolaemus > Cryptolaemus montrouzieri. The sequence continues at coordinate 46,444,484 of JABFTP020000124.1, read as the reverse complement.
AAATGAGTGAACAATAGATGTTCATTAAGTCACCCATATCGAATTTACATTCTATTCGAGATATTGCAAAAAGCTCTCTGCTGACTTTTTTACATAGCTGTTCTATATGAAAGTCCCATTTCAAATATTCGTCGAGATGAACACCTAGAAATTTGACAGTCGATTGTCGGACAAAACCATTAAGTGAGCTTTTTTCAATTGATTTCTGTGTTTCTATTCCTTTTATTTCTTCTAGTAGCCAGATTTCTGACAATTGAAAGTATTTCCTTCATCATGACCTGTTCAAAAAACATTGTATTTGGATTCGGAGGAAAATTCATAACGAATGCCTCACCCGACGTCCCGCTGGGGTCATGATCTTCAAGGTTGAGAGAAACTCCTGCGAAGAATTTATCAGATCATCTAGTGATGATTTCGTTATTTCCTCGGGATATGTGTTTTCCCTCCTGTTCGATCTATTCGTGAGTTCTTTCACTGTTTCCCATACGGCTTTGTGTTTATTATTATTAATTTCGATCTTGTTGGTATAGAATTCACATCTGCTTTTGTTTGAAAGATCAATGTAGGCTTTTTGTATTGTTTAAATTTCAGAAATTTTTATTGATCCTTCGTTGTTTAATATTCGTCGAGATGAACACCTAGAAATTTGACAGTCGATTGTCGGACCAAACCATTAAGTGAGCTTTTTTCAATTGATTTCTGTGTTTCTATTCCTTTCATTTCTTCTAGTAGCCAGATTTCTGACAATTGAAAGTATTTCCTTCATCATGACCTGTTCAAAAACATTGTATTTGGATTCGGAGGAAAATTCATAACGAATGCCTCACCCGACGTCCTGCTGGGGTCATGATCTTCAAGGTTGAGAGAAACATCTGCGAAGAATTTATCAGATATATAATTATTTTTATTGTCTGCATGAATATGCGATAAGGATTGAAGTATGTTGACCCGGTCCTTGAGATAATTCAATTCGGGCGTCCACCAGACCTTTGAAGCTACTTTTCTCACTTTCTTTTTAATAAACGGGCAGTGTCTTTCGAAAGAATATGTAACGCGCTCTTGAAATGCAGACCATGCGTCATTTGTGTTGAAATTGTCTAAAAAACTCCAGTTCATTTTACTGAGTTCTAGGTAGAAAGCTTGTATTTTCGACAAATCACGTTTGAGAGTATATTCAACTTTTTTCATAGTTGGAATGAATAGTATAAGTTCCTGACCTAGATGATCAGAAACAGATGTGTTTAAAACTTTCGATTCATAATCCGTTTCTCTCGGCACAAGAACATTATCCAGAGTTGTTCTGGATATATCCTCGATACGAGTAAAATCATTTATGGTGTATATCGAATTGTAGGAGTTCAAGATATCTCTAAAACTCTGAACGCGAGTGTCTAGTACAGCTACATTTATGTTAAAATCGCCTAATATAATTAATAGATTGTTTTCTTTCGTTAAAATTTCAAAAATATAACTAAGTTTATCAAAAAATATATTAATGTCGCTATCAGGGGTGCGATATAATGCGACAATAGTTTTTTCATTATGCCCATCATTCACAGAAACCGCTGTGCGTTCGAAATCAAATTTCGAAAAAAGGCTGTTAATATTTTGATGAGGAGTTACTTTCCCGAAAACACCGTCCCTCAAATAGATGGCACTTCCTCCAAGCTCGTTTTTTGATCTGCAGTAGCTCGAAGCCAGATCATAATTTCTCAAATGTGTGGCCCTCAATTGCTTATCATCACACCAGTGGTCAGTGCAGTCATATTTTCGAATTTCCAGTATGTGTTCAAGCTGGGCTATGCAGTTTCTTATTGATTGAACATTTTGGTGCATGAATGAAAGCCTGTCCGCGGTTTTCGCATCATCATTTTTGGGAATTGTGGGTTAAGTGGAAGACTCGCTTTTCTTCTTGTTGTTTTTTAAATTCTCCAGTCGAAGAGCTTCGTCCATTGGTTGAGGATCTGGTTCCGCCAGCAGTTTGATTTCGGACGCAGGATCCTCAATGTTTAAATTTTCCTGCGCCTCCATTTGATCGAAAAAACTTGAACCGCTTTATCGTTATGTTGATAGGCCAGTTCTCAGCTTTATATAATTCTTCCATCAGGTCTGAGTCAGCTCCTACTCTGAAGGAGCAACTAGTTGCACCATCTCTCTCAGGAAGCCTCTCAACAGTGAATTTTTTTCCTGGAAATTTATTCCGTAAGTGTTCTTTCACCATGTCTTCTGTTGTTTCGAGTCCTGCCTTTCCAAGGTGCAACCAGGCTTTTCTTTGGGAGCACACAAAAGATGATGATACTTCGCTACCGCGGACAATAATTTTCGATTTTGCCTGCTCTTTCGTTTGTGTGTGATATTTGCCATTTCTTGAATTCTTGGTTGTGGAATTATGCCTTGGCGTCAGTTTCGCAATCGATTTATTAAAGGTCGACATTGAATCGGACTCACTTGTTTCAATGTCGACTGGCGACCCAGACTTTTCGGAGGACGCGACAACGTCGCGATATGCAGTTGAAGGACTAGTCTTATTCACACCAAGATTTTCAGTTTTCTGAAGGTCGATAATGGTTTTTTGGTGTTCAATGATAGATTCCAAATGCGTCACAACCTTATTTTGAGATTCCAATTTAACGTTCATAATTTTCAGTTCACTTTCTAGGTTTAGTATTCGCACGTGAGTTTTTAGGTTAGTCGTATTTATATCACTTAGATTCTGGGATTCGCCGATTTCGGCAGGGAATATATTATTCCTCAGAATTCAGAAGATCACTCAAAGTAACGCCATCTGGCACTTTTCCGTAAATTATTCTTTCCATTAGTTTACTCTTGTTAAATTTATTGAGCTCGTTTACGAAGTCTTCACTCGATGCCATGTTGCCGTAGTTAAAACTAACATGTCCTTTTGAAGTTTGGCTCTAAGTGTAAGTCCAGCATCGGTGGAAGATGCTAACTCACCGCGCATGCGGTTCTTGCGACGAATTCGTCGTTCCATCGAAATATTGTATTTTTCCGATTTTTGTACAGCAAAATCTAATTCCTCTTCTGCTAGATGCAACCGTTTCTCTTCAATGAATAGACGAAGTGCTTTTAGTTTTATGATTATTTCATCAACAGATAAACCTTTACTTTGTAATGCAATCTGAGCATGGTTCACTTCCCTTAGCACATCATTCCAAAGTAGAAAAAAAAAAAGAAATGAGAAATTGCACACAGCAGGCATATGATTTTGTGCAGCACCTCTAGTTTCTAAATGTACGTCTTGGTCACATAGTTCCTCAATTGCAGATATTATCCCATCAAAATTTTCAGCCAATACTTTTACTGCACTATAATGAGCGGTCCAGCGAGTTGTCGAAAGTCTTTTAACAGATGCTTTGCTGTGATTGAGGAGCACTTCCCACCGGCTTGTGGAAGTTGAAAAAAAAGTTGAATATTGTTTCCAATGCTCCGAAAAAGTAACACAAGTTACATTTTGTGCGAACGAATGTTGGCCGCATAAATTAATTGAATGATCTATGCAACCAATAAAAATTGCTCTATTGTTTTTGTCTTTTATAATAGCTTGCATTCCTCCATGTATACCACTCATAACTACAGCATTATCATAACCTCGAGAACGACACATCACAATATCTAAGTCATGGTTTCCAAGCTTCTTTAGTATTTCAGCTGCTTTTTCTCCATTCATGGAAAAGAATCCTGAGAATACTTCTTTGACTTCTATTTTTCTATTATTAATTTTCATATAACGAATCACTCCAGACATTTGATCGACATGTGAAACGTCAGGTGTGCTATGAAACATGATTCCGAAATATTTGGCCGATTTAATTTCGTTGACAAGCTGACATTTTACATGATTAGCTAAAACATTTATGAACTCACTTTGTATTTCTGGCGATAGATATGTTACTTTAGGTGATTTTTCCTGCTCCAAACATAGTATATGTTCTTTGAGTACTGCATCATACTTTGACAGCAGTTGAACTAGTTTTAAGAAATTACCTTTATTAAACGACCCTTGGGTTTCATCATGTCCACGAAATGCTAGGTTTTGTCTAGCCAAAAACAATGTTATATCTAATAATCTAGATAAAAGATTCTTCCACTTCTGTTTTTCCGTATTCATTAATTGCAAGGTTGCATCATCTATTGTGGTGTGAGATTTTAATCTTATTTCCAAAGTGTTCCACTTTTCGAAATTTTCTAAATGTTCACATGAGGTTTCATGGTCCAATTCCTTAGGATTTAGTTTCCATCACTTCTGAAATCCAGTTGTAAATGTTTTTTGTATGTTACTGACAGCAAGTAAACGACAGCAAAAACAGTACAGGTTATTTGATATAGGAGAAAATACCATCGATGATCGTAGAATTTTTTCACCACAAGGCATCTGTTTATAAAACCATTCCTGTGAAGGATAACGAGAATCACCTTTAATCTTTGAACCATGACGAGATACAGTAGGAAACGGTCCTTCTTTGTTCTGGAAATGTTCACTGCCCTTTTTTATTATGTCAATGCGAACATTATCAGTTTCGGTAAACTCCAAGATGAAACATCTCTCGAGTGTTGAACTGATTCTTCGAAGCTAATGCTATCTCCGAAAGTATCATTAACAGCGTTATTTTCATTATTTATTTATATTCCGTCAAGGTCCTGGGTCGTCTTCATTGATGCTGTATTATCGATGTTGCTATCTGAATGTGAGTCTCCAAGATGTGAATCATTAGTTTCGTCAGCAGGGGATTCGGGCACTTCACTTGAACTTTGGCTGCTATCAGCTTTTGTGACATATTTGAGAAGAGAACCGGACATGCTCTGAATTTCATCCATTTTAGCCTTTTTGGCTTTTCTCTGTTGAAACCCGCTTTGTCTTTTTGAAGTATGAATTCCCTGAGGCATATTTCGCTCTGGATATTCTAAAAATATTTTTAGTAAGTAAGTGATACGTTGATTTTATAAACTAATTATAACATTAAATAAACGTACACGTTACGTAACTAGCTTTGTGGAATATATTTTTAGACGCAGGATTGTTATTTATATTAACAATCCTGCTATTTATATTTTAAGTATTATTCGAAAATACTAGTTAAATACTCCACCGTTGATTGTGATATCCGTGCCACGAGTGCTCGAGCTATTCATCTCGGAGCAAAATCAACGTATACGAAGTTGTATGATATGATTATGATTACTTTCAATCAAAAATCTAAACTTAATGTATTCCGTTTTTGTAAAGAAATCCCATTGCTATTAGATCGGAAAATAATAAGTAAGTAAATAATAAATTAGCATATTATTTACAATTAAACATTATTACCAAAAGTATTATCGTAAAACGTATAGAAATATAAATAAATTCTTTTTACGTCAGCAAAGTCTTTGAAACCTATTTTAATAAATAAATACCTTTAGTAAATAGTAATACTTGCCCAGACTAAACAAAAAATATTACTGAAATCTGTCTGAAATACCTTCAGTAGTAGGTACCTACAGAAGGTATTTAAGACAGATTTCAGATTTAGGACGGCTCAATAAAATAGTTTTAAAATACACAGTAATTAAAATAGAATAAAATAATTGAAGGGTTTTCCAAAATAATCTAAGATACTGCTATTAGATACTAAATGAATTAAAAGTAAGTATTACCTGTAATAACAACAGTACTTCACTTACCTTGTTTATTTTCTTCAAGAATCAACTACATTAAATCGGTTTTAATACAAAAAATATTGTTTATAATACCTAATAATTAACAAACACTTTGCACTAGACGTTCACACGTTCACGTAAGCGAATATTGAAATGAATGCGGTCGGAAACAAAAGAAATGGTCCAATCCACAATATAAGTGACGAGCGCTATATCGAGGGAGTCCCCTGACTAGCGTTGGTTATGCGCGAACGGGGTATTAAATTTTGGGGAATCCCTGATCGATTGACACTGTGCACATTGTTTTTTTTATGAATATCAATTATTATGCTCGTGATACGATATTATAGTTACCTAGATAATTTTATTAGTGGTGGTTATGCTCTCTGCCACAGATTTACGCTTTTTCATAGGTAAAAAGAACTATAACTGATGGTCATAGTCGGGCTCGGGTGTCACCCCTAAACGGGTGACACAACCCCACCCCCTAACGCCACTGCTTTGATTGAGTAATAATTTTGTTGATCAATGGATAGGGACAAATTGTACTGTTTGATGGTCAGTCTGCTCCTCAGACTTTTCTGAATATTTTGCTCTCGAGTTACATTCAGGATCTATTAACCACACCCTACCGGTCCTTATATTGAATGTGGATAACTGCACTCCTACAGAAAACTATTTGAGATTTTCAGTTTCGATGATTTCGGTTAATTAAAATAGAATTACTTACATCGCAATGTTTCATCACGATTTGAGAATCGTTCCTAGAGGCGAAATGCTATCTCAATTTTTGGTAAACTGAACATGTTCACTTGATTTTCCTCATCCATATTTCTTAATTTTTCCTGAATAAACTCAAAGAAAATAGAAACATCAATTAGCAGGAAAGTGCCTATTCTGTCATAATTTCTCGGTTATAATAACGAATGACATCCATTATAATTGTATGAAGATTACCCAGTGATTTTCAAAGCTATTTCGCTACAGAGTGTACTTTACGATTCATTAAAATACTCTGTTGTTTCGAGTCTTTTACTATCTATAATATGAAATATTCTGAGTTTAACGAATTGTAATAATAACCAAAACACTTTCTAGGACAAGAAAATCTTATCGAAAACCCAAACTGTTGCCCATGGAGAGTGTGCAGAGTTTAGTGATAAATTTTTGAGTAGAAAGTATTCAAAATGGATGAGTATTCGAAGAGAAAAGAAAATATTAGGTTACAATATGAAAGGTTCGGGTGAAGATTAACTTCTGGAAAAAATTTAGGCTCGTTGAGTATCATTCCAGATGCAATTCGATTTTTGTTTCATTGAAATTGATGAATCATTGTAGGACCTATACCTCGTGGCATTTTGCTCGGAGCTCCCGATGTAGTTTGTACATTTAAATGTCAAGTAAACAATTGATGATACCGCTGGTGACAGATAAGCCAACTTTCGTTCAGATCAAAGTCTATACGTAAATAAATATTGACATTCATCGGGTTTCTGAATTTTCACATCTTAAGGTGAGATTCGAATGTACGATTATTTGTATATTATTTGATTATGGCGAGCTGAAAACCTATACACGTCAGTGGGTAGGTATTCATTTAACGCTGCCTTTTACTCGCAAATACATCGCTGTCGTCAGTATTTCTGCGCTACCGAGTTTTCTGAGCTATATTAGCAGCTAAGACTGCAACAAAAGCTGAGACAGCTACCAAAGCCGTCAATAATCTTTCAACATGAAATAGCAGGCAAGACTTTATCTTCTTAGTACATCGATAATAAAAAGAACTGAGAATTTGTGGTGAATTATCTGTATGATTTCTTGAATTCACTCAATCGTATAACAATGAGTATAGCTGATATTTTTTTCAATTTGGAAACAAATCACACATTTTAAGGTAATGACTACTAACAAAGTATACAAGAAGCAAGATTTTCCATCCGACTATTTAAGCATAATTGTTGAAAACTTACCAGGAGGTTGAGAAACACACTTCAGTTTAAAAGTTGGATAATTATGTCGAACTTACCTGAAAGAAGAAATGAAATTTAGATATATTTATTCAAAAAAAGAGGACATTGTGAAACCAATAATGACATGAGGTTCAAATTATAATATTATTTCTAGACTGGTCTAACACTGTCAACAATCAAAACTCAGTTCATTTCCCTTCAACAACTGAAATATCAAGTCTGGCAAATCATTCGTTCTTGCCTCTTTGGACTAGATTTTTCAGAAATTGTATCGAAATTTCACTTACTGTGAAATTGAATATGGCTAAATCAATCGAAAATGAGGAATATTTAAAGATCGCTGAACTTTTTTTTCCACTAAGAAAAAATCCTAATGGGATATTCAGTTGATAACTCAGTCCCTTCTGAACAATTTGAGGTATTGATCTTGAGGATATTTCAAGAATTGTTAAAAAAGTAGCATGAAGAATTTTATCTTTCTGATTTTCAGGTGAAATCGAAATATATTCTTTACCTCATGGCGTTGACACTACTGAAGTTGTTGTATCTTTCATGGATGTTCTAAGAAGACAAAGAACCATATTTTACGAAAACCAACCTAAATTTGATTTTTATTCGAATTCAAAATGGCCGACTTCCTCAAATATTAACATTTTCTCCCGCGCATTAAAAAATTTTTTGCGATCGTAATGAATCAAGTGCGTAATTCAATCACTAGGTTGAACCTTTCAATTTATTTTGAGGGCTTGTACTTGAATATTGATTCAGAATTGTGCCAATTGTCGTCAATAATGTTTCTCCTGTTCATCATCATATGCATGTCCCGTTGTGAAACCTCTGAACATAGACTGCATACATTAACTCTATGATAAACAAAAACTAATGAAATGTCATCGAGTTTTAGATGACATCTGGTTTGAACTCGAATTTTATCTTGGTGTTGCTTGTTTTAACAAATGGGGATAAGCTTTTCATTGAATGTTTATTTGTGCGAGGCTACACTGCTAGGCAAATATTACGCCAATTTCCAGCCCCTAATTACAAAAGAAGTACAATCTATGATATTGAGGAAAAGTTTCGGACAACAGGCTCATAAGGAAGAAAACCAGGTACTGGTGCAGCTAGAACTGTTAGAACACAGGTACTTGCCTTTTTCATAATCTCTTTCAAGCATCAACTCTACACTTTTTATATTACAAATTCAATTGACAATTTCAGGATAACATTCAGCGAATTTCTTGACTGTTTCCCAAATGTCTCAGAGATGCCAAATCTCAAAACCCTCTGTGAGAAGAACTGTCACAATTCTGAATCAATATTCAAGTTCGACCCCTCAAAATGATGGGAAAGGTTCAATCTAGTGATTGAATTACGCATTTGATTCATTAAGATCGCGAAAAATTTTTTAATGAGCAGGAAAAATTGTTAATATTTGACGAAGTCGTCCATTTTGAATTCGAACCGAAGTAAAATTTTAGGTTGGTTTTAGTAAAATATGGTTCTTTGTCGTCTCAGAACTTTCATGAATAACACAACAACTTCAGGAGTGCCAACGCCATGAGATGAGATAAAATATTTCGATTTCAGCTGAAAATCAGAATGGAAAAAATTCTTCACGATACTTTTCTACCATTTCTTGGAATATTGTCAAGATCAATTTGTCAAATTGTTTAGAAAATACTGAATTAGCGACTGAATGCCCGATTTGGATTTTTTAGTGAAAAAACCTTCCAACGATATAGAAATAATGCTCATTTTCGAATGAGTCAGCCATATTGAATTTCACCGGAAGTGAAATTTCAATACAATTTCTGGAAAACTTAGTCCTTTGGCTTCCAAATGAAGCAAAAACGAATAATCTAGCTTGAAAATTGCGAAAATTATAACGGAAAACAAACTAATATATTCAATTAGAGATTATGGCACTTTCGTTACCAAAAAAATGAAAAAGGCATAGTGAAAACTTAAAATTTGCAGAATAGAGCGATCATAAAGAAACTCAATACTAACAAACATAATACTTGCTCAGACTAAGCTCACAACGATGTTTATTTGTTAACGATTAGGCAAATCGTTTAGCTGAATTGGCTACCTTGACATCTACGCAAATATTAAAAATTCCATATACTGAGCTTTTTGAAAAATTTGAAACCAACGCCTATGCACAAACCTAATTCAATATTCATCAGGCCGTTTTAAGGGAAAAATATACATTATGTAGTTTCATAAGGATAACACATCACCCCGGGTTCGTTTGACTCGAACTAGATAGGGACTTTTTTGTGGCATTAAAACGGCTAAGATCGAAGCACTATAATCCCAAAACGTCGCTGTACCAAGTTATTACCGTCCCAATTTGCGAATGCCAGAAAAAATAATCGATCATGTTCTTTGGCAATGTAAGTTGTATGAACAAAAATGAGTTGTATTATCAATTATAGAAAGCCAGTCTTTACCTACCAACGAAGGTTGACACAGTCATCAGTAAACCAAACATTGAGTTTAGCGTCACTGAAATTCAATTTTTCGGCAAAATAATGAGAGAAAAATGTAACTGCAAAAAAGAAGGAAGAATTTGTTAGAAGTTACAGTACAAAATTTTTTTGACTTGCTTACCTAATAAGTTTATTTTATTAAAGTTATCAGATATTGTGAAATAACATGTAATTACCAGTATGCCGAATAAACCTAGGATCTGTTGAAGGTGAAAATGAAAACTATAGAGAGAAAAAATTAGAGAGTCATTCATACATAAATACATACAGGGTGTTCCATAATAGTATGTCACAACTTGAGGGAGTAAATCTACGTGCAGTTTTAAGGAAAAAAGTTTATATGAATATAGGTCCGCAGGAGATTCTTAACTTCTACAGGGTGTTGAAATAACCAGAAAAAACTGATTATCGGGATACTTAGCACCAATTTGGAATGCAAGCTATTTTTTACAGCCTTCTTTATTACACGTCTTAGATTTCAACTGAAATTCACAAGGTGTTTTCTTTTCCAATGCCATGTCTCCTTTTGCCCTTACAAACTTTTTTGAAGTACGCCACTGATCAGCGTATAATCAATTTTCGTCATCTTTGTTTAATTCAAAAACTTTTTTGAAATTTGTAATTTTTTCGTACCTCCAACCGTTTTCAAGTGAAAAATCATTGAATATGAATTAATTTAATTTTATGTTATTCGCTAATAGAAAAAAATGATGGAAATAGGTACTCGATGGGTATGCCCAAAATTTGTTTTTAATTTGAAAGCTCGTCTTCTGAGACTCAACTTGTACTCACTCAATATCATACAATTAAAAACTAAAAAAATTGCTGGAAGTGGCATCCACCTGCAAGAATACAGGCCTCTGTTATTCTTCGCATATTATCAAGCACATTTTGAAATATTCCTGGGGTATTTCTCATCGTGTCACAAGAGGTTTTTATTGGATTTCCCAATTCTTCTACCGTATTCACTGGAAAGGTATCAACTAAACTTTTGAGATATCCCCATGAGAAAAAGTCTAAACTATTTAAGTCTCGGGACCTAGGAGGCCATGGTTCAGGTCCACCCCGACCTATCCATCGGTTGTTAAATGTTTTATTCAAGAATTCTCTAGCCTCTCCACTGAAATGTGCTGGTGCCCCGTCATGCATGAACCACATTATGTTTCTCACCAAAAGTGGTACTACCTCGAACTATAAAGGTAACTCCTCCTCAAGAAATTGCCGATAAGCGGGACCGTTTTGTCTGTTAGGCAAAAAAAAGCGCCCAATCACATAATTCCCAATTATCTCGACCCAGACATTTAGTGAGAATGGTTCTTGATGATGAGATTCTTCAATGAAATGGGGGTTTTCCTCAGCCCAATAATGATTATTGTGAAAATTTGTGTTAGCAGTTCTCGAAAAAAATTCAATTGACGAGGATTTTACGTGATAGAAATCCATCTTCACAAATACAGGTAAACGATGATTTCTACTAAAATATATTATTAAATGCTCGACGCGTTTCGATACACAGTATCTCCATCAAGAGCGAATGAATACTACAAATATATCTTACTAACGAATTTTTATATATACTAGAGGCAATCCACTCAGAGCTATCCGTACTTGATCTAATGTTTAGGAAATAAATTTAATAAGGGTGAGTTATTTATGTCTACCTGATCATTAAGAATTTCCGGTGAATTCCTAAATCTGTTAATTGCAAGTGCTTCCAGAAGGTTGAGTTTTATACCTCTCTTCTCCTCAGAATACAGGATTTCAAATTCTGAATTGAAAGAGTGACCATTTTCCCTGAGTTGATTTGAAAAATTGAATCGGTTTTTCCATTGATGTAACTGCGTTTATGTTCGGAGATTCTAACATTAAAATTTCTTTCTGTTCTACCTATACAAAAACAATTACAATATGCACAATCCAATCTATAAACACCTGATTTATTTTCTTTATTAATTGGAGATTTATAATTCCTGATAAATGAACCTAAATTTGTTGATGTATCAAGAAATTTAGGACTAGAACATGTGAAATATTCAACTGATTTCCAATTTTTATTGTTCTCACATGAGTATTCAAATCAATACAATTCAAAACTGTTTCCTCGATATGTGGAGTTCTCGTAGTTTGAGTTGCACCTTTCAAATGATTATTTGTATTAAAAGTACCAGTTTCCCTGAACCCTCTGTGGATATTTGAAAATGTTCGCCTATCTGGTGTTACTCGATTTTGAAAGCGCATGTACATGTAATGGATAGCAGCCAATTAGGCGTTAGAAAAATTAGAAATTTTTTCTCACATCAATAACTTCAAAAGTGTTAAAACTAATAGTGAATTAGATAAACAATTTGAGCTGACACTGATTCAACTCTAGCAACTGTTAAAATAAATAAATAAATGAAAAAAATTAAAGCCTACAAGTCAGTTTTCAATCAGAAGTGCAATTCAGCGAATGCATACAATCGTTTAATAATTTTTTGCTCGAGAACGGTCGGAGATACGAAAAAAATTACAGGTGTCGAAAAAGTTTCTAGATTAAACGAAGATGAGGAAAATTGATTGTATGCTGATGAGTAGCATACTGCAAAAAAGTTTGAAAGGGCAAAAGAAGACATTGTTCCTTAAAATAAATCACCTTGGAGATTCTAGTTGAAATTTAGGACGTGTAATGATGGAGACTGTAGAAAATAGCTGAATATCTCAAAAATCGCAGGAGTTTCGAAGGAAAATCTTATTTTTACTGGAAATTTCAACAACCTGTAGCTCCGTAACAAAGCGTTTGAGAACTTATGCTTATATGAACTTTTTTTCTTAAGATTGCCAGTAGATTTACCCCCTCAAGTTGTAATTATGTAACACCCTGTAAACACAGTTTAAAATTATATTATTTTAAATTTTTTAATGAACAGTAAGAATTTTCGGCTACAAGCCCATTTACATCCGTTAGTACACTTAACTTTTTGATTACAATATTCAGAATATTTCAATACTAATAAATACTTAAATGAGTGAGTTGTAGTTTACTGCCTTCAGGAACTGGAGTAGAATGTCGATGTTGTCATCGTTTCGTCGAAAGAGAGATTTAATCTTCGGATAGAAAATTATCAAACTAAAGAAAATAAAGTAGTTGACAATATCGTGAATGATCTGGATGAATCTGAACTCAATATAAATTTTAACTTTTTAGCAACTTACACTTCCTAAGCAGGCATATTTAATAAAAGAACATCTTTAATAAGACATTCGCATGTCATGTTTCTTTCGATGATATGTATTTGATAATATAATTCTACTCGAAAGATTTAAAATATTGTTTAAACGATATTATAAGAATAGAATATCTCTTTCCAAATTATCACCTGTGAGCAACAACAATGAGACTTGCCTTATAGGAAAACTATTGTTGATCGTATAAAAAAATTCCTAATTACTGATTACTGAATACATTTTAATAGTCGATAGAACTGAATTTATTTAAGTTAATTCGCCTAAAGTGTAGACTATGCAAGCGATAACAATTTCAGTGCATTGGAGTTTACGGATCTGAAAATAACCATAAGAGTAAAATATTTCAATGTCATCAGTAAACCGTAATCCTTTTGTTCATTCAATATAACAATTGTATATAGTTAACTTAACAAATATAGAGCAAAGTGAGAAATGAAAACAATTCCCATAGAAACATCAAACAATTCTCATTTTTGTGTCGAAAATTTATATTTTGTTAATGACGTTCATGTCCAAAGACTCAGTTATTTTCTTATCAAAATTATGTATAGATTAACCTATATGATATAGTGACAATAAAAAGAGCAACAATATAAAAGGTCACACGTTACTTTCAACACATATTCGAATTAGAAAATTTTAATTGTGCCACCTTCTTCGAGAAGTTGATATGACTAAAAAGTTAAGGCATCTACAGAAAGGAAAGGAAGGCTTTAGAGGATTTTTCGTCTTTTCGTAATTTGTAAATTGGTTGTTAAAGTTACGATAAACCTAATAGAGTATTTCATTTCTTTTCCAAATATGTGTTCTGATAGTATTTCATTCTTGTTTCCGAAGTGATAATTATTATCAAAGGGACATAAGTTTGCCAATTCTACAGAGCTAAGAATGGTAAAGTGCGATTTCACTCAATGTCCACAGTATGAAATATCTCAAAGGAAACTGAAGTTTCTTATGCGAAAAATACATTGAAGCGGTCATGTGTAAAGGAGTGCTGAGCTCTGTCGCACAACAGATGACGTGTTAAGGCGGAAATTTGACATCGATCGATGGGCAATTTGAGACAACTTCTCTCCAGTTCCCCATCTACGAAGATATGAGATTTTAGGGCGTATTATATATGTTATGAGTGGAATCTTGTAATATTGAAGTGCATTTCTATAATATTTCCATTTATTTTATCTTGTAATATTATCTAGTATAGTCAAGTTGCAAGCAGCTTCTGTTGAAAACCAAGAATAGCATTTTTGTTCGAAAAGAAGTCAATAATTTGAGTTCCAACGATAATTCCGATTCTGCGATTCTGTAATTTTAGTTAAACTTTCATTGGCACCAAATCTTGATCTATCTAATGTTTCGGTAGTTCAGTTTTACTGTTGAATGCCTTCGTATAATGAAGTGAAAAGTTCCCAAATGAACATCCGTTTAACTAACGACTTACCGTAAATTTAACCGAATCAATGAAAAACTACATTTGTTCATGAATAACTTGGGGCGTGTTATATTTTCGATTGGTACTTTTAAGTCAGCATTTTTTCAGCAAAGACTTTCAATAGAGAGAGTTTAGTGCAACACACTAATAGAACATTCCTTATGTTATTAATTCACGATATATCTTATAACTATCTTCAGTTGTTTCGGGAATATTCAATGTTTTCATAATTATTACTCGCATCAGCACTGAAGAATTGGAACAACATTGATTATTGGTATTTCCTACAATAATGCCAAAAATGTACAATTATTATTTGATAACACTAAATGAGTATCTCTCTGGCAAAATAGCTATACTAGTGACCTAGTGTTTATTTTTGATAATGGAAATAACGAAACAAGAGTCACTGTAAGATGGATTTAAGGCTAAGGAGTGGGGCATGCTAGTGATAGGTTCAGACATATCATGTTTCATGAAGCTATCAACGACCACTTCGTTTGGTTGAACTTTGATTGAACATCGTTCAGTGATAAGATAGTGGTAAGAATCGCTTCCATAAAATAAAAGAAGGAAGAAGGAATCCCTTGCCAGATGGAGGGAACATCTGGTTCACGGATGGATTGAAGATCAAGAGTGATCATCAGGCGCAGTTTTCCTACAGGGGAATGGAAGGAGTTTCTACCTCTCATTAGATCAACATCTAAACATAAAATAGTTTTCTACTCGAAGATCAGTACTATACTCAGCTGTGGTCAAAGACTAGCGGAAGGAATGCGTGAGCCATGATCTACTCTATTAGACAGGCTAGTATGTCGCACACAGGGCTTCGACAACAGAGTGGGTTAAATCACAGAATGAACTGGCAGTAAAGAAGCATATCTGTCTCCTCTGACTCACACCAGTATCAGAGAAAACGATATTGCGGATAGACAAGCCTGTCTAGAAGCTAATAGTACACAAATAGGACCAAGGCCGGCGGACTGGGTTTCAGCCTGTATTATTGAGGAATGTCTGGGTGACTGACTAGCGGAGAATTATAGAGATATCTGTTTGATTACTCTAGGTTGTAGACAGTCTGGGGCAATCGTGGACAAGGTTGACATTTGAAGGTAGTCGGCTCCAGGTACGAATAGTGATGAGGCATGGTGAGCTCAAATATTACATGTGCAAGATAGTACTGAAGAATAATCCTTAGTACAGGTTGGTGAAAATGGGGATAAAAGTACCATTTCATTTAATAACCACATTCCTTGCATGGATCCGCCTTAGTCGTAACCGAGTGAAAGCAGAAATGCTGGATTTCTTTGTCAGGATTGAGCAGAGTATGGTACAAGGAAGAGATACACAAAGGGCCATAGATCCAGGTGTCGATATACACGACGGACCCCTTGATTGACTCCCTACTGAAAGGTTACTATCTGGTTCTTGGAGTAGTATGTTCAAATAAATATGGGATGATTACTCAGAAGGCCTTGCCATAAGGTTTGGGACATCTTAGTCTTCATTAAAATTCATTTCTCATCTGAGTAGACATCTCAGATCTTATCGATCGAATCATCTGAGTTCCTAGTCATTCCAATTTAGCTAAATGAATTTTTCATTTCATTTTATATATATGCTATATATATATTATATATATATATATATATATATATATATATATATATATATATATATATATATATATATATATATATATATATATATATATATATATATCTTTATAATATTTTGTCCGAAAACGTCCATCGGGATATCGTGCTGGCAGTTCAATTGACCTCTCCTTGCTATCTACCGTTTTTGATCAGGTAATAAGGTGGTGCTCATCTTGCTGAGACCTCATCTTATTTGCTGAAACTTCCAGGTTAATTGTTCGAGATATAACTGTTCCAAAATTGCCATAAGTAAAAAAGGAGCTATAGTGTACATTCAGACAAGTTTTTCTGAAACGTTGATTTGATCACAAATGGAATAATTGCTATCTATCCTTGCCATCATTTGTTCCCAGTAATAGGTATCTTCCTTGCTATCATAATATGTTCCACACCGCCTCCCATGTAATATTAAGTTGGTACCATTTCGAAGAGATGCATTTTAATTTTATTCGGTGTACGAAATCTAGTTGAAGTGCTAACCTCGAACGATGGGAATGGTTGCCCACCTGAAGAACGTGGTGTCATTGTGTTCAATAACACTTTTCTTATATTGAATGAAAATTTCCTTTTATTATACAATCTCTGGATTCATTTACAATGTCTTCTATTTATCGATATTCTCCATCTATCTTCAATTCTTTGGGAAATATTCATTGTTTCCAGATTAATTGCTGAAATAAGTATCAATTTGAATTACTTCATACTGATATTAACTACAACATACCGGGAACTTATAACTAACTTTTGATAATAACAAATGAGTAAATTTCTGTTGAAATAGCGCTATTAGACACTTAGTGCGTATTCACGACAATGAAAATAAAGAAACAAGCTTCAATTGATAAGACGGTTGTTCTAAAAACCGTGTCACGAACGTGTTTGCAACATCTTCAATGAAAATTATTCATAAACTCACGTCAGCATAATCGAGGGATTCAGTTTTATGCCCAATGCTTTTGATATATCTCCAGAGTCTAATAACGTAGATCGAAATATGATACTGGCTAATCCATCCAACCTCTCCTCTCTGTCCACTGACTTTGTTTGGTAAGATTGCTGAAACTATATCATTTTCACTGTAACTCGTAGGTTAACTGGATCAAGATTTAACTGCTCCAAAAACGACATCAGTGAAAAAAGTTGTTTTATAATTTTTGCTGTAATGTTAGACTTTTAAGGGTACTTTTCCTAGAGCAATAACTTTTGACGATTAGAATGAAAATTACGTTCAAAGGTCCAGTAATCAGAAAACAAAACATAGTCTTGGTTTTTTCTCAAAGCATTCGGTATCATTCAACATATACAGATGATTTTTATATCTGCCTTACATGTTCTCATTTTCTATTTTACTAATTGAATTTAGAAGATGGCAACAAATTTTTCTTGAAATTAATAAACATCATCCATTTGTGTTCTTCATCGAATCATCTGTAGGACAACTATTTTATGAATTTTTATTTAGAATGAACCTGTGTGAATTTTCTTATATGCAGCTCTAGAATTTCAAGCGACTAAAACTCTGACATTTACAATTACTATCTCATAGGGACATGACATCTTGAAAAGTTCAAGAGATTTAAATTGAGGAAAGAGAACAAAACTGATATAGATTTCTTCATTTCATATCAACAAAAGGAGGGTTTAATTGAGTTTCGCTCAGTTTTTATTAACATAATTTAATATTCATTATTGAGTTAATTTTCGAGAATGGGAGAATGTCTGTGAATGAATAATTCTAGTTCCATAATGCTTACTTTTGAAATTGATCTGAAAGCAATGAATATTTCCTGAAAAATGGAAAATAGGTATAGTACTTTGTAGGTTTTACATAAAATACGTTTTAAATTTATCTAAGTACCTAAGTATCAGAAAAGATCAATAAACAGATATGGCATTTAGATTTATCAACTTTCTATTGGATCCTATTCGTGTTGAAAAATACACACAAAAAAAAGACGAATTGACTTATTCGACCAATTTTTCAATACGTTATCATTGATTCCGCCTCAAATATATTGTACTCGGCTGATACACACGGTAAATTGGTTATGTTAGGTTCAAACTTAGGGATATAAATATTTCTTTGAGCTAAACCTATTCAGTTAAATGTCCCCAACTAAAGTTGTGGGGAATAAGAGTAGTATCCAATGGATAGTTTTGTTAGTATTTTGGTCTTGGAGATCAATTTTCACGGTCACTTTGATTTCCCCAAATGTATGCTACTAGATTTCACTGCGAACTCGAAAAGAACAGAAACAGTCAGAACTATCTCGACACCAATGTTGAATGACATGGATAAAAAACATTCTACATGTTCATGAAAAATTGAAGGTTAGATATACCACTTCACTGTCATCAAGCTAACTTGCTGTGCGAATAAATTGATTACTTTACCATCAATCGCAGTGAAGACAATATACAACTTACTACGTGATAGTTATTCATGATGATTATAAGAAATTAAACTATATGTTGTACTATCACACGAGATTAATTGAAAATCAGGATTGTAATTTTGGTCTCTCGAACAAGTATTGAACTGAAGTTGAAAAGAAATACATATATAAACTAATGAACTAATTATGATAAAAGCAGATATTATTTAAAGATTTGAAATAGGGACTAATAATCCGGGCTACACTGGTCTTTCAGAAATTATCTCTATGGGGGTTTGTTACAGTTTGAAAATTTCGATGGATTCCAAGAAATTTAACTTTCATCCCTTAGGTATTCTGTGAATAATTTTAAGTTGATCTATGGGTGGAAAACGGTGGCCATTCTCGATACAATGTGAAGGAAAAGTAGATTCGTCTTTCCTCTAGTTATTGAATTCTGATTGATGCTCTTTATATTTCGTTTTGAATGAAAGACCAGTTTGAGTCATAAGACGCCTTCACAATCCATACAGAACAACTTGTAAACTCCAGTATTGTCAAATTGATCATTTTATCTTCAATATTAAAAAATCCTTAGAGGGTTTCATGTGGGTCTTGAAAGCTAACTTTTCATT
Source organism: Cryptolaemus montrouzieri (assembly GCA_013387265.2). NCBI lineage: Eukaryota > Metazoa > Arthropoda > Insecta > Coleoptera > Coccinellidae > Cryptolaemus > Cryptolaemus montrouzieri. Next base: position 46,425,036 of record JABFTP020000124.1, on the reverse strand, counting down.
TTGTTTTGAAAAACATTCGCAATCTTTTCGCTGATATGGCCAAATTATGTTAGTGAAATATTTATCTGTATTGGTTGATTCTACACGTGGGTAAATATTATGATAAGTTATTTGTGTTTGTTATTTTGGATCATTTTGTTTACTTCATTTGAGGAATAACCTAATCTTAGCTCTTTCTTCAATAGTTTACACTTCCTGGACATATTTTCTTTAGATAATGGCAGAGAAAAGACCTATGAATCATTGAATTAAATGTAGGGTATTTATGAAATCTTGGTTGTGTTGAGTCATAGTTAACGCAAATATTGTCTATTTTGAATTGAGTTTGGTATGAATACTATTGATGTAAGTTAAAGATTGAAATAGTTGTCTAGCGGTTTCTATGAAACATGCTAGTATACGGTCTACATATCAGGAATTAATTATGAATTCTTCAATACACCCCATAAAAATGTCAGCTAGTAAAGGGCTCAATGATGATCCCATCGGTAGACCGTGATGTTGTTCATAGAATTTGTTATTGAATTTGAAATAATTTTATTATAGGCACAATTTGAGCATGACCATGAAATTATTTTGTAAAACCGGATTAAGGTGTGCTTTTCTTAAGATGCCTGACACCAAGGGAAGGCATTCGTTTCCTGGGATGTTGGACACCATGTTATCTACATCCATACTAATTGAATATAATTTGATTGGAGTTCGAACCTGTTTCAATTTTTTGTTAATTGAATTGAATACTTAATAAAATATTTAGGTGTGAAATCCGTTGAATTTTTGAATACTAGATCTAAGTCTTTATCCAATTTATATACTGGACAATATTTTTGGATTTATATGGTTCTATCTTTGGTTATTTCAATAAGGTTTTCTTTTGAAGAAGCTCTGTGATTGTTGATATAATATTTCAATATTTATTGATATAATATATATATATATATATATATATATATATATATATATATATATATATATATATATATATATATATATATATATATATATATATATTATATGAATATATGTAAACTTTAGACAAAAAGAATCATTCAATCATTCATAAAACCGTAGATCAATAAATTACCATTCCTGATAAGAGCTAGTTCCGAAATCTGCCCGCCATGCACGCAGCCCCAAGAGATTGAGTTTCGTCCTTATCAGGAGCGCATTAGTGTCGCATATTGCTTCTCAGCATCTTAACAAGCTACATCGGGGAACCCTATCGATTCCAAAAGGACGTATCTCGTACATACGTACGAGAGTCGCCCTCTATAGACCAAGACGGTGAACCCGCTACCGGACTTCGAGAAAGATACGAACAATAAAAACAGAAGTGAAAACGATAGAAATTTCAACACTTGGAAACATCTTTCGCCGGTCCGTGAATCTTTTTCGGTGAAATGACTATGACGTTTTATTTATTTGCTTTGGTTATAACTAAATCGTGGCTTTGAATTTTTGTTTTCGATTTGTTACGGTATCTGTGATTTTTCGATTTGTTTTTGTTAATTTTCGTTAGAATCTCGGCAATTTTGAGAGATATTGAATGAGGCTCATCAAGTTGTTTCAGTGCTTTTGCGGATTCCGCGGTCAAGGTGTTTTTCTTGTGTTTGGATGAGATATTGGGGTTGAATTCGTGCTCTTTCTCTAATCAATTTCAAGTTGATAAATCAACATCTGAATAATTTATAACTCTACTACTGAATGATCTTACGGACGCGGTAATCTGAATATTATCTGAAATTTGCTTCTAAGGTTTTTAGTTTCTGGGATTGATTTTTGAATATTTCGTGAATAAGTTTGCCTATGTCATTTCACACCTTGTCATCTTACAAATCGAATTCCATTGGGTGAAGTTTAAAAGTTAATCCTGAATGAATTACCTCACTATAATGTTGTATGACGTCTCGTTTGATAAAATGAAAGTTGGCCTATAAAACGGTTTGTTTTTTTTTTTAGATATTATCTCACTTTCCTGAGATCAGCTTAAGTAGAAAATGCTCTCATGATTTCAACTAATATATGAATTGCGCAAATGAACATTCTGGACTATTTGACTTTCAGGTCAATTTTCAAGTTAGTTTGAAATTAACCTGCGTCTTCTTCCAGAATTTTATCATCGTATTGGTAGGTAGTACAGAATATAAGGAGGGAAACGGTATGATCTAATATATTAGTCTACATAACGAACAACTGAGTGAATTCAAATGGGTGTTGAAGAATTACAAGTTCGAGTTAGTGGTCACATAAGTCTCTTAATTTAAATATCGTGCCCATTCAAAATAAAATGATAGTACAAAACCCCTTGAAATAAACTACTCCATTGATGATGTGTGCAAGTGATGTCAAAAGAAATTATATTCGAAAGGAAACTGTGAAAACATTGAAATCCATCTCAGCGAGGTAATTGCCTTCTAGTATCAAACTAACAGCTTCACGCGCACATGCTATTTCGTGCGATAGTATTTGTTAATCTCGAAATTTTTAGGAAAATTATGACGTACAAGATTTGCTACAGAAAGATTAAGTTGAAATGCTTCTAGAAAAAACGTAGGTTATGAACTATTATACGAAAGTGATCACAGAAGAGGCCTTTCATTTTTATGACTATTTATTGATTCTGAACATCCATTTGCTCCTTAATCTTCACGAATATATAGCGCGACAAGAAAATAAAGCGCAATTCAAATATTTTGAATTTCTTTTCTGAAAGGCAGGTAATTATGCCAACAAAGTTCCATACTTACACATACGTATAAGTGTTACATAACGTTGAATTGTTTGAATCCAAGGGCGTGGTTCATTTTTTTGATTACTATGTTTGTTTTTAATGATTTAACAGGGAACAGTGAGTTCGAATGAACTCGAACCACTCTGAATAACTCGGCTGGTGGGAGAATTCTTCAAATATCCTGAAACAGGTCGATGCTGGATTAGAGAGGGAAACTTTTAGTTATATGTTTCATTCTCCTCATATCAACCCCCTATACTTGCCGGTTCTTCCCGAAATTCTTGAATAAATGAAATGAGTCGCGTGATACCTTTCTGAAGCGATGATTTCATTCCATTATCCATACGAATATTACATATTCCTAAAATAAGACGAATTGAAATCGAGAATTGTTCAGAGAAATTTCAAGTTTCCATCAATTCATTCGATCTCCCTCAGATGAAACACTTGATCAAAGTAGTCTCAGTTGGTTCAGAAAATGTTTTCTCTCTTATCGGAGCATCATCTTCTCATTCCTGTCAACTACCACCCCGAAATTTCTTTATAACAAAAGAGTGGCATGTTAACTCTTCATAAGATTAGATTGACTGCAGTGTTTTAAATTCATCGATTATCGATAGACACTTGGTATTTTAAATTAGGATCTATCGAGTCCATTTTGTTTCTGAGAATAAATTATTTTGCTGATCTGAAAGGGTAAACAGAGAGGTCTTGGAAAATATAAATTTTTTCGTTTGAATCAATGCATGAAAGCACTGTTTCATCTTGATGGCATGTGTCGGTTATCAATATTCTAATATTTGAGTTTTTTTCCATGTCTGCTAAGTGGCGTTTATTTTGATTACTCGTTGAAATACAGGCGCCTTGCGCTTATAGTATATTCCGTAGATTTGAAAACCAGAAATAAAGATAATTTAGTTGAAGATGGTGCCCACTTTTCAGGACAGCATTGTGAATTTCTATTTTAGAAATGAGAGCTACTATAGCATTGGTCCATTTACAACGAAAATAACTACGGAAGAAATTTGGGGCACAAATGCGTTCTTAAGTTAACCAGCAAATCTAACCTAACCTAAAGTGTATGCGTTATCAATAAAAAACACAAAGACAATCCCACCAGTGTTGTGAATGACGAAAATATTGTTGTGGCCGTTTGAAGTGAAGTTGCCATAATGGAAAATGCACAATCTGTGAAGAAATTGTTGCAAAGATGTAGATTATATCGGACAAGTATTTTAAGCATTCTTCACAAGAAAAAATTCCACCTATAAAATATTAGACTCGTACAACATCTGAATCAAGATGATTTCATCGACATGAGTTCTGCAAAATTTTCAGTGAGTAGATCAATAACGATCCAAATTTCCTCAAGCTTTTTGTTTCTATGATGAATTGGAGAATTGCATCACCAAAACTGTAGAGTTTACATTACTGACACTATCCCTATTCAAAGACTACTATAACTTGATGTTTGGATCGTAATTTTGGAAGAACATATTGTAAGGTACCTCATTCATACAGAAAACTTGAATGGCCAAACTTATTCGAACATGCATCAAAATATGAATGATCCTCGTATGACAGTTTCTATCGAAAGAGATCAAAATTCATCCAAGGATAACGTTATGTATCATTATGACACATCGCATCGCTTCATTATGCTGTCACTATGTGAAACTGTCTGGACAATTGATTTCCGGGTCGATGGATTGGTAGAATAGAATGGCCGATGTGTGATATTGCCTGAAGTCTTTGTTACACCACTCAACGCTCAAGGAAGAATTACAAGAAAGGATTGTTCAAGCCTGTCAGCAACTAACACCAAAAATATTGCAAATTGATAGGCCATCACTCGAATCTCCATTGTACAAATGCATTGTAGTAAATTCTCATTAGAAGTATACTCTCATTTCGTTTCATTGCTTCAGTTTTCAAATCAAGGAGATAAACATGTTTCAAGTTTATATAGAAGTGTACAGGCGAGGCACCATTGATGTTCAAGCTTCTACTACTCATTTGATTATTTGTTAGAAGCAATTTCTTTTGAGAGTAAGAAATACCCTTTTCGTTAATTTTATAATCGATGAGCTGCAAATAAACTTTCCTATTATTATTATAAATGGGGGCTACTTCGAATATTTGCGAAAGGAATGTATCACGATTAAAAAACTGAAAAGGGAATGATATGCTTCATTTCGAAATAGACATTCATGAGAATCATAAAAAAGATATTGTGTCGGCCGTTCGACGTGATATTCGATCATACGGTGATTTTGGTTTTCTTTGTGAAGAATATCACAAAAATAGGTGGAAAATATTTAAATAACAAACGTGATATCTATTTCGATGTTTCTGTCATCATCAGACGTTAACAAAAGTTCGGTTAAAACTAAGATACAGTTGGAAGATTTGTCTTGAATAAAGCAAAACAGGTATGAATTACGGAGACAGAGAAAAAAAAACGTTTCTACTATTGGAATGTAGATGGGTGTTCAAAGGTGCATTCCTAATTACTTGAAAATCCCAAATATTGGGGAATAACATAGGCTTGTGTTGTCCTTAGACAAGATTGATTCTATTGTGTTAAGTTTTTAAAATTTCCAGTGAGTCTAGGTGATAATTCTTCTCAGGGCACGATGAATAATGTTATGATTATCTATACTAGAGAAGCGGTGGTTTTTATCTAGACAATGCTGTGCGATGGTAGAACCATTCTTGTTTTTTCAAAAGGAAGATGTTGTTCTTCATATCTAATGCGGAATGATTTTCCAGTCTGGCCTATGTATACAGCGTTACAATCAGGGCAACACACTCCTGAATTGTCTAATTTGTGAGTTTTGTCTTTGGCATTGAAAAACAATTTTCATAATGCTGGTTTGAAGACAATTTTTATGTTGTGAGTTGACATTTGATTTAAAACTTAGACCAAAATAAGGGAGAGAATTTTTGAATATCGGTATTCGGTTAACCATGGGGGTATATACTATTGTTAGCTAACTGTGTTCGTTTTTTAAGAACTAATTTGCCTACTATGGTAGTAGGAGAAGCCGTTATTACTGACGATAGTTTCAATAATGAAAATTTCTTTGTTAAGATCGATGCTCCTCTACGCTGGGATCAACATATCATCACTTTGCTAAAAAACTTAATTTCTGTTTTATACAAGTTTCGTCTAGTGAAGAATATAGTCGATGAGAACCTTGCCAGAACATATTATTTTTCATTAGCACAGACTCATCTTCGTTATGGAATGCTCTGCTGGGGAACTGCCGTGAACATAAATTTGAACCCACTCAGAATTATTCGAAAACGATTTCTGAAGGTCTTACGAAACAAAAATAGGCGGTTTCCGACAGATCAACTGTAAGAAGAGCCGAAAGTTTTAGATATTGGGCAAATGAATTATCTGAATCTAGCAATTGATGTAATCCGGAGGTGAGGAGAAGAATTGAAGAAGATCGATCATAATTATCAAACCCATAGAATAGTTCCTTCCTTACACCAAGGACAACATCCTCAAAAGGGCATAAATCAAGGAGTTATATGGTGGCTTCAATTCAATGCCGGGCGATTTGAAGAAAATTGTGGATCCTACCAGGATGAAAAAAAAAATGGGACTGAGAGCGAGAATGATTTCCTCAATGAGACTGAGAGACTCGGCTGATCTTACTTTTCAATGAAGATAAAACTTTACTGTTTGAGTCTTAGTGAAAGTTCAGTGAAAAAATTCAAATGTTAATGCGTTAATTTGAGTGTTCAGTGTGGATTGTTTGAAAAACGTTTGATTCTTCTCTACTTGTTGCTCTTCCTGTCTTGTATTTTGTGCTATGTGTATATTTTCCATAATTTCATTTATGTAAGTCAACTTTTTTAATTCCCCATTTACAAACCCAAAAGGTTTCTATGGGTTGTTCTTATATATTTGCTCTTTTTCTTTATGTATTTTGAATGAGCTAAATACATCTATTGCTATTAACATTATCATTATTATCAATAGAAAGTGGCGAAGAAAATGCTCCAAAAACCATTGAGCTTAAAACGGTTAGTTTATGTTGCAAGGGGTGAGAAGAGTCATGAGGAATTCAAATATCTGAGGAAGTAGGTTTACGAAATATTTCAAATGCGAAAGATCTATTTTTTCGGGAAAGGATAAATCCAAGAAAATTAGTCAAATGTTTGTTTCTATTCCTAACCTGAAATTGATTCTGTCAATATTACTGACGGAATTCAGGAAAGTTGTCTTGATGTACCAGTGAAGCACGCTAGTACATCATCAACATAACGCTACCAAAAAATTATTTCTGAAGCTCTGGGATTCTGAAGAATAGGTTTTTCTTTTTTATGACTCATGAATATTTCAGCAAGAAGTGAGCTTGAAGGAGGGCCCATAGCAAGGCCTCCATGCTGTTTAAGGCATTTGTTATTAAATTGGAAATAGTTTTGTTGAAGACAAATGTTGAGATACTGTTCTCACCCCTTGCGACATAAACGAGACGTTTTCAACTAAATGGTTTATTCCTTGAATGAGTATATTCGGTGCCACTTTCTAATGAAAATCTGAACAAAGAAATATAAATCATAAATATTATCTTCAGAAATAAACCCTCCACCATAGTAGACGAATTTGTATCGAAAAACACAGTTAGCTTACAATAGTATGTTAAACCGAATACCGATATTCAAAACTTTTCTCTCTTAACTTATTTTGTTAAGTTGCAATCAAATAGGAAGTCACATCATAAAAATTGCCTTCAAACCCATATTTATATTACCACAATTGGTTTTTAATACCAAGGACCAAACTCACAAATTTGACAATTCAGGATCATAGTGGTATATATATATATATATATATATATATATATATATATATATATATATATATATATATATATATATATATATATATATATATATATATATAGGCCAAACAAGAAGATCTTTTCGCCTCAGATATTAAGAACATTACTTTTCCTTTGTAAAAACAAAAGTGACTCCACCATCGCGCAGCAGTGTTTAGATAACAACCACCGCTTCCCTTGTACCGATAATCTTAACATGATTCAACGTGCCCCCAAAAGCAATAAACTCAATAACCTAGAATCTCTGAAAATTTTCGAAGCTAAATAAACTAGAAAAAAAACTTCTTTATTACGACAATACAGACTTATGTTATTCCCAAATAGTTGAGAATTTCAAGTAATTATGAATGTACCTTTGAATATCAATCTTGGTAGTTCTTGTTTTTTCTCTCTGTTTATAATTCAGACCTGTTTTTCCATATTCAAGACAAATTGTACAACTGTATCTCCGTTTTAACTTAGAAATTTTAAACGTCTGATGATGGTAGAAATATCGAAATAGCTGTCACGTTTGATAATTAAATATTTTTCACCTATTTTCGTGATGATCTTTACAAGGTAAACCAAGCTCACCGTTTAAGCAGTGTTATATTTATTACATTATATCAATTAGATTAATAACATCAATCAGATTTGTAGTATATCTAGTTGAAAACCAGACATGAATGAGGAGCGTTAGTCTTTCGATAAATCGCTTTCTTGCAGACACTGTGTATAGCGTTGCGGTGAATAGTAGAACTAGTGTGACTTCTTGAGGTTTTTCTGTTTATCTTTTCTTCGTTTTCATGGTTTCTCGGTGGCGATGGTGGTTAGCCTCTGTGTGAAACTTTAAAAAGCAGACTGATATTGATAATCAGATAACCTTTCTGATGAGGTATCAGGCAACCCCTTTCTTATAATAAACATTATCCGGGTAGTTGTTGACAGGAACAGGGGCTGGTTACGCAAACGTTTGAGTGAGTAACGAAAAATTTTCCGATTTAAGCAAATCGATTTTTATCGAATGTTTTCTTCTAACAGGGATCGAACGGGTCTATGAAAATCAGGAATTTTTACAAGTAATTCTTTATTTCAATTCGTCATATGCTATTCTTGACAATAAATACTTATGTAATGGTATAGAGAGTGGAATCACCTTTTAAAAAGAGCACCACACGATTTCTTTTTCCCATTCGAAAATTTGGGGTAGAATCTGTCAGAAGTTGGGGGTTGATGGGGGAGAATGAAATAAGTAATTAAAAATGTTCTCTATCAATCAAAAATCAACTTGTTTCAGAAAATTCACAAAAAAGTCGAATCAGTTTTCTCATTCAAGGAAATTGGTTAGGTTTTCATTGGAACGCAATGTATATAGGAAATGGAGAAAATAATTGTTTCATGTCGATCAGATTATATTCACTTAAAAGTTCAGTATCTGCCTCTACTTCGAAAATACACATATATAGACCTTAATCAGTGAAATGTGCTACTGTAATAGATTGAATTTACAGACTACGAACATTTCACTCAGGCAATGCGAATAACAAAGCTTGGAGCACTTGAGAGAAACCGACCCATTCATTCTGGTGCGTTGTAGTGTGCTGAACCTGATTGATTAATAATGTAGGTTATTTATTCCCATGAATTAGTTGCTTTCAAGTTCAGGAGTATTATTGAATCAGAATATTTAGATTTGAATTTTCAAACTTTTCTTTCCAATTTTGTTCAAAGTAACTTGATCACAAATTCGAAGATTATGTCATTCACGGGCTATCTGGCAGCAAGTAGATGTTGCCTATTTCTCTACAGGTGTCCCATTATCGATGTTTTAGCATGGCAGCAATGCAAAATGCTGCAAATAGAGAAATTTCCTCACCATCTCCATCCTCGATTCTAGAAGAAAACTCACTGCTGAAATCAGATCGCAGGTATGTATTTTTCGAGTTATTTCGAGTTTCCCGGTATTTCAGAATATGATAATATCTCAAACACTATCAAAGTTCGGGGAAAATTATTGTGACATTCTACAGGCACTCATTTGGGTTGAATGCAAGAACGCTTTTAAAACATTCACATTTATTACTTGAATATGGATGACTGAGGCTGAACAATTTCTAAACTTATGTTTAAATCATTCTATATCATAATGGATCTTTTCTATGAAACGAATCTCTGTTAAAGCCGCAAAGAAGAAATCTATGAGACTAAAATCTGATGAATCAGGTGGAAATATCACAGGTCCTCTTGTTGCCATTCAGGTATTAACGAAAGACCAGTCAAAGTGACCAGAGCCATTTTTAGACATCTAGTGTGGGGGCGCACCTTTACGGGATTAGATGTAGTCAGAATTTTCAAAAAATGGTTTTTCTTTGATTTTCTTGAAGTATAGTATCTTGAATCCGACGTATTCTTATCGAGTTATTCGATGATTAACCAATGGTTCTTGCGCGCTCCGAAACGTTCGAGAGCAGGTAGCTAGCAGAAGCTGGAAGTGATTGGTTTTCAGGATCTATGGTCATGATGGACTCAGAACTTTATATATATATATATATATATATATATATATATATATATATATATATATATATATTTTTTTATTATATATATATATATATATATATATATATATATATATATATATATATATATATATATATATATATATATATATATATATATATATATATATATATATATATATATATATATATATATATATATATATATATATATATATATATATATATATATATATATATATATATATATATATATATATATATATATATATATATATATATATATATATATATATATATATATATATATATATATATATATATTTTTATTTTTTTTTGTCGTCCGCGACAAACTTCGCGAGGGTCTACATATGTAAACTTGAGACAAAAAGAATTATTCAAAAATCCGTAGATCAATGAATAATCTAACCTGACAAGTGCTAGTTCCCAAATCTGCTGTCCATAGAGGGCGACTCTTGTACGTAAGTACGAAATGCGTCCTTTCTGAAATCGATGTAGCTTGTTAGGATGATGAAAAGCGATATGTTCGTCAGGCATTATCGATTGTGTTATATAAATTAGTCATTCAGTTAGTGTTATAATTGTTCAGTCTACGTGTGAATAAACTAGTTATGGTTTTCGTAACGTTGAAGTGTTTGATTTGAACTCACAAATGAATTCAAGAATTAAGGAAGGTTACAATTGGTGTCAGAAGTGGGATATTAGTGAATAGAAAAAAAACCTCTAGTGAGTTTATGCCTGTTACCCGTTCGCAACAGAAAACTATAGAACGGGTGATTTTTCGGCTCCTGGATCAAAGAAAGGATGAAGAAATCAGATGCATGAACTGCGATGAGACAGGTCATATAAGAAGGTGATGCAAAAAGCCTCGTAAGAAGCAGAGATAGGAAAACTGAATGGGGTTGATGACAAGGGTCATAAATCATCCCACTCCTCGTATGCCCCGGAAAAAGTAATCCGTGGAGCAACTAGTGATAGATGCAGCCTATATATTTTGGTTATGTTAATAATAAACCTGTTCACTTACTCGTAGACACTGGTGCAACCAAAACAATTGACAAGATGTTTTATTGTGTCAGAAACCAACAACGAAAAAAATGCCAGTGAAACTGCGAACAGCAACTGGACAAAAAATGCCTACGCATGGAATTATGAGAGTGAATTTTGAAATTAGTAGTCGAGTCTTCAGACATGAATTCATTGCTGCTGATATCACAGATGAAGTTATCCTTGGAATGGATGTTAGCAAAAGGAACGGTTTCAATCTTGATCTGAAGAAGGATGTTCTGAGGATAGATAACGAAGAGAAACAGTGAATGATGTGCTGAAGGTACATCTCTGCGACGATGTTACGCTACCAAGTCTGTCCGAAACTGTGGTGATGGCACGGCACTATGGAAATATGGAAAAAGTTTTCACTTACACGATGGAACCATGCGTAAATAGTTCCCTCGGAAAAGGGTTAGCAGTTGGAAAGACACTGGTGAAAATGAAGAAAACGTACCGGTAGGAATCTCAAACGTGAATTCATTCCCAGTTACGCTGAAACAGGATACTGCGATTGCAGAGAGTAGGCCTGTTTGTGAAGTCATCAGAACCGTAACATCTACAGCCAGATCAAGTACAAATGAATGTCCACAGCAATTATTGGACCTCCTTACTTCCTCTTGCCATGACCTTGACAATCAGCAGACGATAAGAGTGAGACAGTTGATTGAGGAATACCATGACGTATTTGCTACAAATGACTACCAGACCGGAAAAACTGATATCGTACGTCATAATATCAATACTAGAGATTCGCAGCCTATTCGACAACATCCTAGAAGACTACCTTTGGCTAAGACAGGAGAAGCCGAGAAGATAATCACGGACATGAAAAGGGTATAATTGAGCCTTCAAGTAGTTCTTGGGCTTCTCCTGTGGTATTGTTGAAGAAGAAGTATGGATCCAAGAGATTCTGTGTCGACTATAGACAGTTTAACGAGGTTACGGAAAAGGACAGCTACCCTCTACGAAGAATCGATGACACCTCCGATACATTGGCTGGTTCGCATTGGTTCTCAACTTCAGACTTTAAAAGCGGCTATTGGTGAGTCAGTTTTGATCCTGAAGACAGGGAAAAAACTGCATTCACAATCGAATCAGATTTATGGCAATTCAATGTTATGCCATTTGGCTTGTGCAACGCTCCTGCCACCTTTGAGCGATTGATGAAAACAATCTTGGGAGGGTTATCTTGGAAACCCTGTTTGGTGTGTTTGGACGATGAAATCGTTATTGGAAAATCTTTAGAAGAACATCTGAAAAATTTATCAGAAGCGTTCCAAAGACTACTCGACGCCCATTCAAAACTCCGTCCTAGGAAATGTATTCTCCTCAAGAGAGAAGTGAGGTACTTGGGTCACGTGGTAACAAGGAAAGGCATCAAGTTGGATAATGACAAGGTCGCAGCTGTCCAAGACTGGCCTATCCCACAAGGCAAGCATCAAGTCAGAAGTTTAGAACAAATGCGAACCAGCCAAGTTATCCAAGGTGTCATCGATTCTTGGTAGAGGGGAGCTATCCTTTTTCGTAACCTGGTTAAGCTGTCTATAGTCTCGTGCATCCATGGCACTTCTGACACCAATTGTAACGTTTCTCAATTCTTGGATTTATTTGTGGGTTCGAATCAAACACTTCAACGTGTAAATAAACTAGATATTGTTTTCGTAACGTTGAAGTGTTTGATTTCAACCCACAAATAAATTCAAGAATTAAAAAACGTTACATTAATAATTTAAAAAATTCTTGTCACCAGATATTTCTCAGTATTATATTATTGAAATACCGTATGTCACGAAAGTCTGGAGAAAGTTTTTTCATGCATAGTTCCCGCAATTCGTGACGATCTAGTTGCCGTGATCAACAGATGTCATTTATGATTTATATTGAGTATTCCTTTTGTCAAAAGTCTGAATAAGTTCGCTAAAATGGCTGACTTCGAAGAAGTGCTTACAATTTAGTTGGGCGAGTTCCTAAGAGTGAAATCATCAACATTTTTCGTGGTCAGAATATTTCTTAAGACAACTATTTTTATCCGGTAATAAGTGAATGTGAGCAAGGAATAACCTTGATTGAATTTGCCAAAAAGTGGTCGACCGAAGGCTCTGAATGAAATCCGTGGAAACAGGCTCTTAGAAAGAGCAAGAGACACAGTAGGAACATCATTACGAAAATTATCCAGAAGATTTCGTACTTCTCATGAGACAATAAGGCGAGAATTACTGAATGCGGGATGTTTATATCGTAAAAGGCGTACGTGTCCAAAATACACCCAGAATCAATTGGAAAATATCCCCAGATGTTGCCGCGCCTTAAGATGAATTCACGCCGGCTCGGTGGCGTGTGGGATATGCAGCTCGTCTCCTGCGCAGAGTTACCTGGGTTCAATCCCCACAAAGTCGGTGCGATTTTTCGGATTCTGGGAATCGCTTGAGTGTCCATCTTTCGGAGGAGATGTAAAGCTGTCGGTCCTGTCTAACAGAGATGTGTTGGACATTGAAGATCCCTTCCCTTGACACGAGAGGGGTTCGGCAAAATTCTCGGGTTAGTGAGTTGACAGAATTCCCCGGCGTGTCATTAGCCGAAAGGCAGAAACAGAGCACGTTAAAGGAGAAACAAAAAAAAATTCACTTCGCAAATGACAGAACCATAATTTTGGAGGATGAAAAATATTTTACATCATCCTATTCGTAAATAAACTGTAATGCTGGTTTCTATACAAATCACATAGAAGACTGTCCAAACGAAGTAAAATTGAAAACAAAGAAAAAATTTGAAGACATGGTTTCGGTTTGGTGTGCTATTTCTGAAGCTGGAGTTTCAAGACCATATGTAGGGCATGTGAGAGGCGAAGCTGTTGATGCAAACCTATATACTGGAAGATGTCTCCTAAAATTGTTAGACTTCATCAATACCTATCACGCTGATGACGAAATGATGTTTTGGCCAGACTTGGCGTCTCCCCATTATGCGGGAGATTGGTTATGGGCTAATAACATCCCATTTGTACCTCGCGTAGATAACCCCCCAAACGTTTCACAAGCAAGACCAATCGAAGATCTTTAGGGAAGTCTATGACAATGGATGAGAAGCCAAAAACGAAGAAGGTTTGAGACAGAGAATCTTTCAGAAGATACGAGAAATTGATGTGGATGTCGTCCGAAGACTTATGGGAGGTGTTTGGACAAAATTGCGCGCTATTAAGCAGAACGGGCCCCTATCAATCCTTTAAATACAATTTTATTGAGTTTAGATATGAGGTGAAATCCTAATTATATAATCAATTCAATAAAGTTCTTTTCAGTGATTAACTTCCTATTCGAATTTTTTCCCAAAACTTTTGTGACATACATTAGATGAAACCTTTTGAATCCTATAAAATTATTTATAAATCGATTATAATTATCAAGAAGTGCCAAAGTGCCATAATTATATTTGAGGCATATAATGTTCCAAATACAGATATAAATTCGTTCAGAAAAACTTAAGAATTCATTTCAAGCTTCGTTATCTGAATTAAATAAGTACAATCGTTTCAATGTCCCTTATGATGCAAAATATCACAAGATTTATACAAACCTTATGAGTTACGCTCTATTATTTGAAATGTATTGTTGTCTTGCATGAATAATTAAACTTCTTTCGCGTTTGGGTCCGAATGGTTAAACGGCATTATTCAGGGTGTTTTTTTCCTCTGTTTTTTGGGTGTGTTAGTTGCCTGCTCGTAGCAGTTATATAGTTGTAATTAAGTTCAGAGAAAATCTTCCGAATGGGGAGAACAAATCCTCGCCTACAAAAATCGATAGAGAACGAGCCGGTCAGAGGTTCTAATGGTTTATCTGAAAAGAGTTCATTAAATCTACATTCTGGTTCAGAAATGGTTGGTAGTGTTGTATGTAGAATGCTGTAATGGAGAGAATCACTTTTAAAAATTTCATTTACAATGAAATTTAATTCGGAAATATATTGCAATATCTATGGACTACGATACGGAATATTCATAATCCCAGTGCAGTTGCCCAAACTTTATCGAAGTATAATTGTTCTCACAATAGAATAGTGGCACATAAATTAATTCCGCAAATTAACACTAGAATGAGGTGACTAGAAATCAAAACTCTGGCAATTGAATACGACCCAACTATGTTTTTTAAAGAAAGACGCGAGTAATTCTGCCAAAGACCGTCTTTTCTACATTTAACAAATCTGAATCTTGACAAACGTTCAATATTCAAATACAAATTTTTTACCTTTCACTTTTTACTGGGTGAAAGTATCAACCTCTTTGTGGGTGTTTGTTCCGAATGTTGGTAACTGAGTTACCTTTCTCGTTCTATGCTCTGCATTTATTTTTACTTCATCTCGTTTTCTTTCACATTGTACCATGGATAGAATTTTTCATGATTTCCATCATATTCCTTATTTCATCTTAGTCACATACTGTTATTGTTTTATTTAGGAATTCGGTTGTTACCTCGTTTGTTGCTTTGATTTCCATTTTTCTCCAATCCGTTCGTTATGTACCATGGTGCTTGCAGGACAGTTCATATTACAGATCTATCTGTAACTTCTTGTTTGACCGTTTTCTTCGAGGTGATATATTTTCCCATCGCACGAGATCGATAGCAATAAATTGGCTGTTATCATCTTCATTGTGTATTCGACATTAAGTCATCTTCTAATTTTTCTACTTGCTCATTTGAGTTAGATTTTTATCTAGTTTGATCCGTAAGTATTTCGCTCATTTTTTCCAATCAATTTTTATGCCTATGAATTTCATCATCTTTCGGTTCAGTTCTTATTCTGTAAAATCTATTTCCAAAGCATTCTCCTTTCGTTTTCTTCGAATCTTCTTTTATCTTCCATTTTTCTCATGGTTAACTTGTTTGTGTTCTTGTTATTGCTTGTTTGGTTTTCTTAGATAGGAAAATTACTGTATCGTCTGCGAATTCAGCTTTTTCGCTGTATCTCATCTTGTGCATATCTGCCAGGTACACACAATCGAATTTATATGGAATCACTCGATATTTTGAATATTACCTCAAGGACTTTAGAAATTTTGAAGGATTGTTAGAATTGATCCTTTTTGAGATATTTCAATTGGAAAAAGAAATAAATTAGGATTATTTTAAAGAAGGAACTAATAAAAGAAAGTACGAGACTTTTTCCTCATAGACCTCCTCTGGGGTGATATTCTGCCACTGTTCTCTGTCGGCTTGGATGAGCTGTTGTGGGGTTCTAAAATTATCCAGGTGTGATCTAATTTTCCTTTTGAGATTATCCCATGAATTTTCAATAGGATTTAGGTTTAGAGAGTAAGCTGCTCAGTCCAAAATAGTTTTTCTCTCTGTTCCAAGATAATATCGCGCGAGTTTGCTGGTATGCTGAGGAGTATTATCTTGCATAAAAGTAAAATTCTCACCGTGAGCGTCTCGCTAGATCCTCACTATGACCTCTAGCACTAGGTCCATGTAATTTCTAGCCGTTACACTCGCAGAAAACGAAATCAAATCTGTTTTGCCTCTCAGCATAATGCTACTCCAAAACATAACACTGCCCCCTTGGTATTTCTGAATTTGTCTTGCTGCTCGGAGTCTAGCTTGTGTTCTACGAACCCGGAAGTCATTTGATCGAACACCTATTCTGGTCTCATCCGAGAAAAGAATATTTCTCAAATTCTCAAAATTTCCAATTGTGGTGCTCGATAAACCAATTAAGTCTGTTAATTTTTTCTTATCTGGATAGCTCTGGAACTTTTATGGGCCTTCTGCTGTATAAACCCTTCGAACAAAGTCTTTGACGTATCGTTTCGACTGATATAGTGATGCCTGTTGCTTCCAGAAATTGCCCGTGGAGTATGAGTGCGACGCACAAGGGTATCTTCTTGCAATATGGCACAAGAAGCAGTCTTGTTCTGCAGAAGTGATCTTCCTACGACTTCTTCTAGGTCTATTTTGCAGAGATTGTAGCTCCACGTGTCGGGCGACGGTTTTTGAAATCACCCTGTGATACCCCCATTGAGGAAGCTATATTCCTCTGTTTCACCCCTTCTTCATCGAGAGCAATCATTCGACCCCTCTGCACATCGGACAATCCAACGTGAAGCATTTTCAATTATGAATATGGGCTTTCTTAAATTATGAAATTCAGCTTCAAATCTCAGTGACTACTGAGTACAATTTCCCGAAAATGTGGTGATAATTCAACATTTCTCATCATACTATCCAGTTTTTATGAAACAAAAAACTTCATTCTTCAAAAGTAGTCAAAGATCTATGGCTAAAAACAATCAATAATATGAATTACCGAGTGATTCTATATAAATCTGCTTGTGTGTATGCATTTTCAACTTTAGTTCAGTATTTCTCAGTTGAAGACCGAAATTTCAATCCTGATTTTCAATAAATCTCTTTTGATAGTAGGATACATACTTTAATTTCTTAATGTCATCATGATTAACTATCACGTATTAATGGCGGAATTAATTAACTGTTTGTTGAAGTGTACGCAAAATTTTCGATTAATCGAGAAAACGGAGAGGAGAAGCCGAAAGGAAAGCAGCCTGTCTCGGACATCACAGAAGGGTCAGTAAAAGAAACAGAATGAATGTACTACCGTCCTATTCTTCATTTTAACCATACCTTCGAATGGTGGATGTGAAAACATGAGATAGGAACTCTTGAAAATAAAAAAAAACTGTAGACAACATGGTATCAGTAATAATATGTGATTTCAACCGATATAAGATATGGATATCGAGATGTTGGAAAGTCTAGGACTAAATGATTTATACTTTTCTCAACCTCACTTCACCAGCAAGTTTAACTATCTACGGAATGCCATTTGAGATGGATTCTGTTACAACTTCCATATTTTCAAAGGGTTTAAGTTACCGCAAATCTTTCTTCTTAAACTAAAACTCGGAACAGTATGTGTAGGATCTTGTCTGTGGAAGTTCTTGGATAATAAGAAAAAATCTTGAAAAAAAGTACTTGGTTCGACAAGAATGCAACCACCAAATGAATCCCTGAAACTTAAGCAGTGGAATGGATACTCAATTAAAATAATTTTCGATACTACTTGCGCCATCTCTTGGCAATTCCAAGAACTATTAAATTAACTTCGCATAATCGAACTTTGATCCTTACAGGATAAAACAGTGAATTATAAATAGTTATCCTTTTTTTTAATTTTTCATATTCAATAATAAAATAGCCGTGAATATCATTCAATCTAGGAGAACCTTAAAATCTTGATTGTCCCTTACATTTCCAAGTCTGCTAAAAATATTTGATTAAAGTCTTTAATTTTCCTATACTTATGTTATCTTCAAACAGCATTTATCATTGTTCGAATATGGCCCTTGATAGTTCAAGCTTCTTCTATTTTTCACGCAAATGTATTCGGAAAAATGAAGTGTCCCATCTGGCCATTTCAACCGACCTCGTTGAGATGAATGGCACCATTATCACTGGAATGTCCGGGGCTATAACATTGGAAGAGTATAACTTATGCTGTTCAAACGTTCTGTCCTGGCTGTGAATATTGGACATCGGGCACTAAAAACTTTCAAGTTTGGAACTCAACTTGGATATAAAAATCTTTGACTGAAGTAGCATAAATTAGATGGCTCGTCATACACATTCGCAAATTTATGAATATTCGGTTTTCTCAATCAAATTTTTATAGTTCCAGATATTCAGAGAAGAATAATATTCATTTCCTGTACTCAGTGATGAATTGATGTGAATTTTACTGATAGCATTTCGTTGTGAAGCAGGGTTTACTACTTCTGATTGGATTTCTCCTATAATTCAGGTGAATTACTTTTGGTGAAATTAAATGAACTTGTTCGAGGAACAGGATGATTTTGAAAATTTGCTGCGAGTAAACTGTTCTCAAATCCCCGTGTCAGATCGGTTTTGATGTTTCTGCAGTAGAATTGACCCAACACTTCTAGAACTAGAGTCACAATGCAATTCTCTTTCAGTCATAGTAGAATAAATACAGTGCAATGTTTAAGTCCTAAATTGATTTTTTTAAATTTCGAACAAAGATAATTCTTGTGCGATTAATTTGAAGTATTTGTTTTTATGTGGAATTATTTTGGATTGGAGTTGAAATAGTAGAGATCTCTCTTATAAACTTCCGAAAATGAGAAGCCAGAACCAAGAATCTGTGTAATTCATGTACATTCCTTGTTAGTGGTACACATGTTACTAACTTCATAGACTCATTTACTTATTTTTCCGTGAAGGAGAATGCGCTTATCAAGTCTCAATTGGTGTTCATTTTAAACTATAATTCTGATAATTTCCTATCTGATTGTCAAGGTCTACAGAAATTGTTTTTGTCGCCACAAGAATATCATCAACGTATACAGGATGTTGCTGATAAGAGTGAAAATTAATTAATGGTAGATTGCCGATATGGAATGCATCTCGGAACATCTTATATGAATGTTCTCAGCAGACTCGTAATAGAGTTACAGGCTGTTTTCTGAATTTCGTCGAAATTCCAATCGGGCATATCTTCGTTACCAATTCATCAAATTCTATGAAACTTACTAGGTTTCTCACTCTTTTGAGTATTAATCGGAACCACTATCAAATTTCGAAAAATCCAGGTTCGGATTGTCATGAATTGATACGAAGTGCTTCAGGATATAAAACACCCTGTATATATCATATTGAAAAATTTATCTTATAGTAAAAACAACAAGAACTGTTGATTCAGAAAAATTGATAAACTAAATTGACACACTGGAAACCACTAAGAAAAAAAATTATTCACGAAAAGAATTGAGAATCTCGTCCTGTCAATTCTTTATTGAATCCCTAATTGAGGTATTATCAATGCAATTGGCAAGCAAATAAATTGAATTTATCAAAATAATTTGAAAGATTCACTAATTTAACTGATACCGATTTTACACAACCACAAAAAGATCTATTAGAAAAGGATTCAAACATAATTTACATCCAAAACATAATAAAACTAATTTTGAACAGTTAGGCATAGACTCCGAAATTATTCTCAAAACTCCAAAGATAATATTTTAGCCAAACATCAAACAGCAAAAATCATCAAAGAAGACTTTTCGAAATTATCACCTCATTGCAATTCCGATTATAAGATAATAAAACAATTCGTGAAAATAGTACCAAGAACGATTTAGTATTCACTAAAGCAGATAAAGGTAACACCGTCATTGCGATTAGTAAAACCGATTATATTTCTAAAACTGAAGAATTCTTAACAGCCGGAAACTATATAACATCAACTAAGGATCCTACCGCAAAATTTCAGAAAGTTGTTAAAACATAATTTCGACAGCAAAATCATTAATTACAGACCAAGAAAAATATAAATTCATTAACTTCAATCCACAATCCCCGAATTATATTCGTTGATAAAACTTCATAAACCTAATTACCCTATTAGACCTGTTATTTCTTATGTAACGGCACCTTCGTTCAAACTTTCAAAATTCCTCAACGACTTGCTAATAAAACATTGCAATTTTAAATCTGAATTTTCGGTCAAAATTCATACGAACTTATTGCCAATATCAAAGATACCACTATACCACCTAATTCCAAACTTATTTCTTTCGATGTTAAGAATCTATTTCCCAACATTCCTCCAAAAGATACGTATTACTTAGTTGAAGAATTATTAGAAAGTAATCATGTCAATACTATCATTAAATCAGATATTCTTTCATTATTAAAATTTGTTTAGATCAAAATTATTTCCATTTCAATTACAAATATTATACTATTGAAAACGGCTTGATTATGGGCAATCCGTTGAGTCCTTTGTTAGCAGAAATTTTCATGAATAACTTAGAGAAATTAATTCACAATTATCCACTCAGTAAATATTGTTTATACCATTTCAATAAGTATTTTTCATTTTCTCGAAACGAAAATGAGACTTATTGCAGGGTCGAACTCACATGAAATATGTTATTGATACAGGAATCGTAAGGTTTGAGTATTTTTCTCCGCAATGATATCTTGAAAGATAGATAAAAACTGATCATTGATCATGATAAGTTTCATTGAATGTTTTCGTCATATCCGCTCTTTCAGAGTCTAAGACGTTTTTACAATTAAATGAACAATTGTTTTCTAGGGCAAACAGATGAATATAATAAACAGATAGTTTTCGCATTCGACGGACATTTTTTACCAGGTATTTTACTAGTGACTGAAAGTTCGATTCATAACTCTATTCGTACTTCATTTCATCTCGATTACCTTCCTTAATGAACAAAGCTAATCATGTTTTTTACATTTTATGTAAATTTTATTTATATCCGTACTCCAAAGTGAAATTCATGGGAAAAATTTATCAAAACGGGGGTTGGCATATTATTGGTGTTCAACAATAATTCAATTTTCACGAGTTTGAAACACTCTTCTTATTCAGAATACCCTTATTCTTCAACGAAGAATATACAGACATGCTAATTGTTCTTGGTGCTTGTGGATGTAATGCTTCGAAGAGTGAATATCGCATTTGGTTTCCAAAAAGAAACAGGTTCACTTCAACCCAGACGTTTAGTGAGTTATATCAATATCCTCGAATGACATGGCACTTTCTATTCGTTATTAAGAAACGAGAATATGCGGAAAATTCCGCATCAATAAGAAGTAATTATTAATATGGCTCTCAATAATCCCTCTACTAGTACCAGAAAATTGGAAATTAGTTGGGTATGAAGAAGAAAGTATGGAAGGTTCTTAGAAAGTAAAAGTTGCACCCTTATCATTTACAGCCAGTACAACGGTTGGAACCTGAAGATGAAGTTCCTGGACTGAATTTTTGACATGACATTATGAACCATAAGAGATCTTTCTCAAAGATAATTTCCACAGATGAATCGCTCTTCACGAGAAATGGAATTAACAATTCAAGTAATAGGCAATTGTGGGCTCGTGAAAATCCTAGAGCTATTTGCGACGATCCCAATAAAAATTTCAGTGAATTTATGGAGCGCGGTATTCGATAACTAATTGATAGGACCCCACATATTTGAAGAGTCTTTGAATCGGCAGCGTTATTTGGACTTCCTTAAGAATGATCTGCCCAAACTGATGAGCCCAGCAATGAATGGAAGAAGAGGTACGAATTTCCAGCATGATGGCGCTGGCCCACATTTTGCTTTGGATGTATGGGCTCACCTAGATCACCAATACCCTAATAGATGGATACGTTAGGTTAGGTTAGGAGGGCCTATCGCTTGGCCTGCTAGATCACCAGATCCTCATCCTCTAGACTACTTCCTATGGGGCTATTGGAAGGAGAAGGTGTATCAAGGAAGAATTAGAACGAGAAATGAGTTGATCGAGAGGATAAGACTCAACTGTGACTTGTTGCAAGAATCTCCTGACATAATTAGAAAGCAACAGGGAACATTCACAAGAAGTGTAGAGCTTGCAGTGCTGAAGGATGGTCTCATTTCGAGAACAAATTATGAACGTTCTCCCTGCTTATTGTTTGGTTTCATTTCTTATTTATCGTTTTGTTTCATGTTTCAATTTTATTCGTCAATAAATTTGTTTTCTGGGTAGCTTTCAGTGTGGCAGTTATTTTCTTAGTTTTTCAGATTCAACAGTTCTTGTTGTTTTTTGAGATGAATTTTTCAATATGATTCATACATGGCGTTTTATATCCTGAAGCACTTCGTATCAATTCATGAAAATCCGGACCTGAGGTTTTTCGAAATTCGACGGTGGTTCCAATTAATACTTATCAGAGTAAGAAACTTGCAAAGTTTCATTGAATTTGATGAATTTGTAACGAAGATATGGCCGATCAAAATTTCTAAGAAATTCAGAAAACAGCCTGTAATTCTAATACTAGTCAGCTGAGAACGTTCATATAAGATGCCTTGAGATGCTCTCCATATCGGCAATCTGCCATTCATTTATTTTCACTCTTATCATCACTCTGTATAATTTTTTCTTCCATTTTGCTCAACTAAATCTTTGAACAACAAATTAACATATCTAGTAATGGTACCCAGAGAATTCTTTAGAGCAAAAGGCACCTTGAACTCTCAAATATTCATATAGTCTTACGGGAGTTACAAAGAAAGTATATTCAATTGGTTGAGGGTTAACAGGAACATGGTGAAAGGTGTCCTTTAACTCTAAACTAGTGAAATAATTCTAATCACTTAGTTGGTCTTAAGGTCCTTCTATTGATGGGATAGGAGAATTATTTCGTAAAGAATATGTATTCATTTGACAATAATCAATACATAACATCGAATGTTTCAATTTTTTTTTTGGATCAGTACTATCGGTTTACTGTTCCCTGAATTTCTTTTTCGAATGATTCCTTCCTTCAAAAGATCTCTGATCACTTCTGGGCTTTTCAATGAAGCACAAACGTTTTGGTCGATGAAAAATGGAAAGGGATGACGTATTAACTTAATTTTGAAATTAAAAATCTGTTTCTAATATCTCCTTAAATCTTACCTGATCATTGTTATCAACTTTATTGTTTATGCTATCATCAGGGAAATGAATTTCGTTATAATCAATACAGCTTGACATAATTTCTGAAGATGATGAGTCAGCAGAAATAACTTGTTGAACTATAAGATCTTCACAAAATTTCACATCTATATTCAGAAATAAGGTCTCTACCCACTATGGCAGGAAATGACATAATTCCCTCGAACATAACATGAAACTTCATTCAAAATATCGTCAATCCTAACTCTTTGGAATATGGTTAAGATATTTAATTCAATCTACGAAAATGTTTTTACAACTAACTTTAAATGGGATGAAATCTCTGGTATATTATTCTTTGATCATACTGATATGAGAACCTAAATCTATTAAAGCATCGAAAACTACATTGGTTAAAGATTGTGTTCAATTTTCTACACTAAACTTCAACTCTCACAGTATATGGCTTGAGATGTCCTGGCTGGACAATAGTGGTTGAACGTTCCTTGAACCTTGGACAATTCTTCAGTTGCTAAGATGAGTCCCTACAATAAAAACAATCATTTCGTACTCTTTTGGGTTTTGACATCCATTTGCTCATCGTGACATCGTGAAAAACTTCCTCTAATCCTTGTATTTGGCTTGCTCCTCTTTGTTCTGTTTCCTTGAAGGTTTGCTTGCAATATGATTTTGAAGCAGTTTCCTCCCACCCTGGTTTCCTTCAATATCTTGTACATCGTTCATTCATGATTCGTTCAAAGGCAATCAGATCATGGAATTATCCATTTGCACTAGAATAGTTTTTCTGTCATTACTATATCTACCATTTTCTTTCATGCAGAGCCAATCATTATCTGTTTGTTCTGTTACTCAAAAGACACATGAAGAACATTTCAGAATTTAACTTTTTCATGGATGAAACGGCTTAAGTTTTCTCATGAGATTTGCACTCTATCAGTCAAAAGTTTTCAAGTACATGAGATACTTGTTTAAGGAATAATAAGTGCAAGTAAATTTCTTTTGACAATTTAACTTTTTATTGACTCGTATCAACCATCATACGATTGTCGAGCTAAACCAAGTTGCAATTTGACAGTCTCGAACCTAAATTTCTCCGGTCACTGATGAAGGACTGCTGTGGTTTCGAAAGAACCGAACCATTCGATACACACAACCTAATTTATATGGAATCACTCGGTATTTTACATTATTGATTATTTTTGACCATGGATCTTTGACTACTTGCGAAGAATGAAGTTTTTTATTGTGAGAAGACTTCATAGTATGACAAGAAATGTTGAATTATCACCACAAGTTCGGGATATTGTACTCACTCGTCACTGAGATCTGAAATTGTGAATGTCAAAATTTGAAAAAGCCTCTAATCATAATTGAAAATGCCTTACGTTGAATTGTCCGATGTGCAGGGGGATCGAATAATTGCTTTCGTTGAAGAAGGGGTGACACAAACGGATATAGTGGCCACAATGATCAAACGGGGTAATTTCAAAAACCTTCGCCCGATATGTGGAGCTACAATCTCTGCAAAATAGGCCTAGAAGAGGTCGTGGGAAGATCACTTCTGAAGAACAAGACCGCCTTTTGTGCCAAATTGCAAGAAAAGACCCTAGTGCGTCGCACCTCATACTCCATAGGCAATTTTTGGAATCAACAGTCAACAGTTGCTTCATTCGAAACGATACGTCAAAGACTTCGTTCAAAGGGTTCATACAACAGAAGGCCCTCAAGAGTTCCAGACGTAACCAGACAACAAAAAATTAACAGACTTAATTGGTATATCGAGCACCAAAATTGGAATGAAACCGGAATTGGTGTTCTATCAGATGACTGGCGGATTCGGATTTTAAGGGGTCGTAGAAGAAAAGCTAGACCATGAGCAGCAAGAGAAATTCCGAAATACCAAGGCAGCAGTGTGATATATTGGGGTGGTATTACGCTGGGAGGCACAAGAGATTTGAGTTCTTTTCTTGCAAGTGTAATAGCTCTAAGTTACGTGGAACAAGTTCTGGCGCCCATAGTGAGACTCTAGCGAGGTGCTCACGGTGTGAATTTCACTTTCATGCAAGAGAATGCTCCTCGTATATCAGCAACCTCGAGCGACATTATCTTGAAACAGTCAGCTTGCAGTTGCAAGCTCATTTATGGGATAATCTCAAAAAAAAATTAGATTTCACCCGAATAATCCAAGAACCTCACAACAGAGCATCCAAGCCGCCACAGAAGAGTGGCAGAATATCACACCACAGGACGTCGAAAACCTAATCCAAAGCATGCCTAGATGGATTCAGGCTCGTAACAGGGCAATAGGGGTAATACAAGCTACTAAGGTCGAGAAAACAACACCTACTCCGTGATAAAACATTTTCTACTCCGTGAAAAAACAGTTTTCAATTTTTTAACTACATGCGGAGAGAGTCTCTCAATTTCTTTTATTTGTTTCGTTCTTAAAATGATCCTAATGTTATTTCTCTTTTCAATTGAAATAGCTCAAAAAGGATCAGTTCTAATAATCCTTCGGAATTTCCAAAATACCTGAGGTAAAATTCAAGGTATCGAGTGATTCCATATAAATTTTGTTGTGTATACTTTGGGAAAGATCATGACCATTAAATGACATGTTAGATTTGTAAAAAACAGAAAATAGATGATGGGTCATAGCCTGAGGTGGTACAACAGTTTGTTCCTTCAATATTTCCATAACCTTTGAGTCTTGCTGCACTACTTCATTGTATCCAATATTGCATCTTGTTGAGTTTGAGGTTGACGTCTTAATTCTTCATTTACGAAGTCTTTGAATTCTTTGGCATTGTTGCCTGTATTTTCTTCACCTCCACTCCAAAATGGTTCTAATCTTGACCATATTCAAATTTAAATCTTCAGTAATTGATACTTATTGAAAAATCCACTATTGTCAACAAATCTTTTCATTGGGAGTACAGATTCTTCCAAATCACGACAAAGTATTTTTATAACTACTTATTCAACAAACAGCTTGTCCGCATATTTGCTTCTCGACCATAATATTAATTGTTTTTCATTCACACAACCCAAATAATACATTCTCATACATCTTTGGAAAACGTTGAAAATCCAATCCAATAAATCTCAAACGAACTGAATCGATTGAGAATAAACAGAGTGCTACATATTTCAAAAATGAGTTTTGTCATGTGTCCCAGAATTTGTGCTCTAAACAATTGTTCACAGATTCTAAAGCCGGCTCGGTGGCGTAGGGGATATGATGCTCGTCTCCTGCGCAGAGTTACGTGGGTTCAATACTCACAAAGACGGTGCAATTTTTCGGATTCTGGGAATTGCTTGAGTATCCATCTTTCGGAGGAGATTTTAAGCTGTCGGTCCTGTCTAACAAAAATGTGTTGGACATTAAAATTTCCTTTCCTCAACACGAGAGGGGTTCGGCAAAATTCCCGGGCTAGGGAGGTGACAGAATTCCCCGGCGAGTCATTAGCCGAAAGGCAGACATAGAGCACATTAAAGGAAAAAACGAACAAACAACAGATTTTAACTGCAAAATACACTTAGATACCCATTATTACTTATTCTCGATGCGATGTCTCATTGATCGAAGATATGATGGAAGTTCGATGGCGGCGGAATTTCTTTTATCTCAGAAACGAGGACGGTCATAACGATTTTGTTTCAGGAATTTCCAATTGCACAAAAAAAGAGTATTCTGTATTCCTTGTATAATCGAAGATAACACTCAAAGGTTTCAAAGGTGACACACCCTGTACACAACAACGAAGACGATTGCTCAAAAATTATAAAATGTGATGACAAGATTAAGCTGAATAAATGAGAACTTTATCTCCATCACTATCATAATTATGCTTTCCAATATTCCGACGTACAATCTGAAAAATTATAATTTTGCAACGTCACGATCTCAGGATAACCTAACCTAACACTTATCAACTTCCAATTTTGAAGAGGATGATAATATTCAAACTCCTTGAAATTTCTGCATATAAGATGTAGTTTTGCGTGATGTCTGCCATCAACATTTTATTTCGATACAGACAAAATCAATTAGCGAAGGGAAAAGCTCCCGTGGTCCGTTTGAATTTTTGACAACACAGATATTTCTCTTGCACTCAATGCACAAGATCATTAAAGATTGGAAGAGTATTCTAGTAATCATTTAATGTTTGTACTAGTTGCTTATGCTCATTTAGGTAGAGCATCACGAATTGAGAAATATTTTCACACAATATTGTCGACTCAGTTTTTCTTCATAACATCTTAGGTAAATTTAAGAAAAATATACTCAACTTAAGTCATTCTAATATCGCGCGTACTATCGTTTTCAAAAGAAAAATTCCCAAGAGCGGTACTGAAGAACCTTCTATCAGCACAAAAAATTTGGGACTAGTACTACATATCATGCCTTAGGTGTAGAATATAGCAGAAAAAACGAAACAATCTTGGAACGAAAGGTTTGAACTCACTGAATACAGAAGATCTAACTCAATTCGCAGAAAAACTCTTATGTAAAAGAATTAATCTTGATGCGAATGTATCTACAAATTACAGGGGCACACATAAATCAAGTTTTCTCTTTCGATGAAATACCAATAGTTCCTAGGAACGGTATATATATTTTAAGTAAGACGTTACTTATACCCATCAAGCAAAAGCAGTGAATAGAAGGAACAACTGCATAGGAACTGTGGGACAAGTGTTGTGGCCTGCACGGTCGCCATATTTAGCCACTATGATCTTTCTCGTTGGAAATATACTGAAGATGAACTTTATCGAATGAAAAATGAAAATATCAAATAACTAGTACATTTCTGAGCTTCAATCGTGAAAATCCGGAAATTTATTCGAAGCGTCACGAGGCGTTGTGATTTGTGCTTGGCTAAAAATAGACAAACATTCGAATATTTGAGAAGGTTCATTATGATTTTCTAGCGCTAATAACTAGTAGGTTTATTATGAATTCTCATAGTTTCCATGATTTAACAACAAATTCTTTCTCTGTGCCTCATTCTATATGTGATCTGCATTGCTCTTTATTTTTTTTTATTTCAGATTGAGTGCTTCGATTGAAAAGACCATTAGCACTGATACTTATAAGTTGGTTATGGGAACTATAACATCATGTAATTGATGAGTTTGAAATAATTGAGAGTATCATATATATCGGTGACATTGTTCCCAAGAGCATCTTGTAGTGTCGGCTTTAAGTTTGATGCAAGTCTCTCCTGGTCATATTTCGGACATTCTACAATGATATGCCTGATGTCTTACCTTACGTTGCATAACTCACTGTTTGGAGGAAGCTCCTTCGCTATTAGGTGTTGGTGGGTTAGACGAGTATGGCCTAATCGAAGTCTCGATATTTTAACTTGATCTTTCCTTTTCTTTGGTGAATCAATAATTTCGTAGCTCCTTGGTTTAATCTGTTTCAAAAATGTTCCTGATTGGGACCATTGGGTTTGCCAAATTTCTCATACTTTCTTCTTGACCATACACTTGAAATCACCTGAAGTTAATAATTGGAGAGTAGGTGTTCCTGTGGAGGCATTTTTTGCGGCACAATCCGCTTTTTCATTTCCAGTAATGCCAACATGAGAGGGCGTGAATACGAAAAGCAATGACATATTGAGCAGGTGAATTTGATGTATCCGTTGGTTTATCTGTTGCACCAAAGCACAGTTTGAATATAACTCTGATTGCTTCTGAATTTAGTTGAGTGAATCAGTACAGATGCAGTATGAACATTTCGGGTTATTCAGAATATATACCATGGCCTGGTTAATGGCTAGCATTTCTCCAGTAAAGACAGTACCATTTTCAATCGCATATGTTAGGGTTCCTTCGGGTGTAACAACAGCAAGGCCCACCACACCTGTGGATGTATTTAGCGACGCATCGGTATAGATGAATGTGGCCTCTGGATGTTTATGTAGTTCTTCTTGGAATAGTGTCCTCAGAAGCTCCGGGCTGGCCTCAGATTTTATGTATTCAGCTAAGTTGGTAGTTTCATCCATTCTGTGTACGTACCAGAGAGGTATGAAGGATGAAGGTAGGGGTAAGTGAGAAGGTTCAGGAATTTGCAGTTTTTTAAAAGTGTCTTTTATAAAAAGGACGAATAGAATTTGCAATTGTGATTAAATCATTTTGTCGGCTCAATGTAATATATCTCCTGTTACCATGGTTAAGTGTATAGCTGATTTTGGATGTCAAGGTATTGATTTGAATACGATATTTCAATGGCATTTCACCTACTATACCATGTAGACATTGCTCTTTATTGTTATTTTTAAAAATCTCTCTTTTAACTTCTTTTGCCACTGAATGAACATCTGTTGAAGAGTTCATCGTTATGTCCCTCAAAAATATTTTATGGGGCAATTTATCTCGGGGAAACGTTGAAAATACATTTCTTCCAGTGCATTTGCTTGATATCCACTCTCAATGAAATAAATATTCTTAACTTGTTTCTCGTAGGTTTTGTATGCCATTTTGATGAAATTAACTGAGCAAGAATGAAAGCTATACAGTCTTCTAGAAACTACTTCAAAAATTTCAAATATTTAATTTTTTCGGAACTAAGGTATTTAATCCAAACATTTTTTGTACATCACTGAATTTTACCAAGAAAAATTGCTTTCAGAGTGCAAAAAACCATTAAACCCTAGTTCGAAACAAATCGAGATATCGACGATAGAAATTCTGAAAATTGGAGAATTTCCAATTAACTCTCACACCGATAAGATAGTTGAAATTTCGTTTCGCCAATGAGTTTACCTCGAAATGGAGCAACTAGAAGGTTAGTTAATTTTTTTCATACTTTAATATTTCACCTAGCTGCCGAACTGAAATATCGAAATTTGACTACCCTGTATATACCGGGTGTAACTGAAACTAGGGTCACCCCTGTAACGTTTTTTCCATTTGGAATATTTTGAAGAAATTCGGGAATCGGATAGAAGACAACGTTCTAATTTTGATAACTTTAATATATTTGACATTTCGTTTTCAGTTAAGCAGGAAACGATACCAACCTTCGATTTTCAAATGGGCCACCCTGTATTTTCTTGCTTATTTTAATTGTTCATCTTATCCTTTGACCTTTTGGAATATTTTTGAAAGAAAAACAAAACACAATCTTTTTTTTGCAATTTTCATCTTTCGTTCTAGAAGGCCGTTAGGAATAACAATTGGCTCAGCTCAATATCTCCTATCACGAAAATTCAAGATTGTATCTAAACTTTTGACCGTAAAACATAAATCTCCTCATCCTATAAGATTGAAACATATTTTTCTGTGAAGGATCAAGAAATTCAAGATTTTCTTATCGTAAATTTTGGAAGAAAACTGACATTTTCAATTCATAGATGTAATTCGTAGAAAGGCCGACTGTCTAAGTTTGTGATAGATTTTTTCTTTCATTTGAAAATGCTGTGGCCATAATTTCAGATCGGATTACACTGATTATTCCATATTTTGAGTGGCAAATGAATCAAAATTATGAAAGTGGAGAAGTTTAAATAAATCCAACTAAAAGAAGTTAACTTATATCAAAAAATTATTCATAAAAATTGGAGGGCATGCTCCCCATGCGGTTGAAGACTGGAATGTCATAATGACTGTACAATCTGTTTTTCAAGAGCATGAATACAAGCCTTACGTTCTTCAAAAAGTCCTTGAAAAACATGACACTACCACAAGCCCCCTGTTTTCGAATTTTTCTCTGAAAGAAGAGATATAAATTATTCTCTTTTCCGAACTATCATTTGGACTGATGAGTGAATATTTCACCACAATCGTCATAACAATAGAAATTATTTTAGACATTGGAGGCGTCATAATCCGCAAATTATAATGAACAATAATTTCCAGCGTAGATTCAGTGTGATTGGCTGGTGCGACGTTTATTCAAATCGTATGATAGGACTAGTTTTCATTGAAGGATACTTGGATCAGAACAATTATATTTTAATTCTCATTTGAACATTACAAGTTTTCCTCGATGATCTTGTAGATAAATTTTCTTCCAACAAGAAGGTGTTGCAATGGATATTTGAATGGGATTGGCTCATTATGATTTGGGTGATAACAACACATGGACAACTGGTCTTGTTATCTGGCCGACCTGTTTCCCAGATTTGATCCATGCTGATATTTGACTATGGAGTTACATACAGGATCGCGTTTATCGCACTCCTCAAGAAATTTTCAACGTACAGGAAGAAAGAATGAGACTGCCAGATGCCGTTCTGAATGCAACATGTCTCATATAATAGAGATGCCAATTGTGTAATCAATAACATTGAAGGGTTTTTTTAACACTTTTCCGAGGAAAATGTTGATATAGGTTTATTCTATTTCATTTTGATGAATTCGGTGCATTAAAATAGGTGTATACACTTTTTTGAGTTTGGTTAACTTGCGACGCTCTGGTTCATCACGGTCTGGGAATCGGTTTCAATAGAGTCGAAATGACGATCACTTGCTCTGTTTTTTGAATTGAAAATGAATTTGCATCATGTCTTTATTCACTTGAATTTCGCATTCCTTACTTATTAACTCTAATTTCATTGTGAATGAACGAATTAACTTCAAACTGACGAGAATAGCGAAGCTGCAACAAGTTGGAAAATGTTTACTTCCAGAAACGGAAAAAAAAATTTAACAGAGTGAACGAATCGATCGAGAAGTTGCTATGTTACATGTAGACTTACAAAAAAGAGTCGATTTCCACTGTTACGGTATGTACGACTGATTATAGAGTGAAATTATAAGTTGAGTTCTCATTCCTAGAATGACGTGGAATACTAGTTCAAAAGGGAGCAGGATATAGTAATATATCAATCATGCAATTCCAGCACATCAGAAAAAATAACGGGAGCTAGGAAATCATTTCTCATTTTCCCGCAGGCCTTCAGCCTGAATGGGCTTTCTCAGTAGAGCACAATAAGCGAAAATGGCATGTGATCTAATTAAAATGAAGACAGAGTTGTTATCCTCAACGCTTACGCTGCTGGCAGGTTGTTTATGGAATATAAAGGGCCTCCTTTAGTCGAACCACGTATTCACGAGAATAAATTCCAGAAGAAAAAATGCGGAATGAAGCCATAATCTTGGCTGTCCCAAATTTCTGCGTTTGTGGAAATTATTGAGATTCAAAACAAGAAAAGGATTTTATTGCGCAAAAAAAGGGTTGAGGAAAACTTGAATTAAATTATTTCCAGCTGGTTGTTTCTCATATTAGATACGCAAATAGAAACCCAAAAATGTACAAATGTGGAAATGAACCCAATTCCGACAATTCTGGGATTAATTGAGAGGAAATTCATATCGATGTATATATATTTATATTTATGATATATATATATATATATATATATATATATATATATATATATATATATATATATATATATATATATATATATATATATATATATATATATATATAAAACAAGAAGAATTATTCAAAATCCGTAGATCAATGAGTTATCCCTCCTGACAAGAGCTAGTTCCAAAATCTGCCTGTCATGCACGCAGCTCCTAAGAGCCACAATAGTGCAACTAAGCAGGATGCTGAGAAACAAAGCGGCAGACTGCAGATTCGCCCTTATTAGGAGCTCATCAGTGGCGCATATCGCTTCTCAGCATCCTATCAAGTTACATCGGGGTACCTTATCCATTCCAGAAAGGACGCACCTCGTACGTTCGTATGAGAGTCGCCCTCAATAGACCAACACGTCGAACCCGCTACTGGACTTCGAGAAAGATACGAACAATAACAAATAGATGAGGAAACGTTAAAGATTCCAAACATTTCTTAGACATCTTTCGCCGTTCCGTGAATCACATCTACGTTAAAAAACGAGCGAAATAATCCCGCACGCCATGCACGCAACCCGCAGCTTAGTTGCACTATTGTGGCTCTTGGGGGATGCGTGCATGGCAGGCAGATTTGGGAACTAGCTCTTGTCAGGAGGGATTATTCATTGATCTAAGGATTTTTGAAAAAAAAAATTCTGGTCTCAAGTTTACATATGTAGACTCCTCGCGAAGTTTATCGCGGAAGAAATTGGTCCCATCAAATATTTACGACGGGAGGTTTTATCTCGGAAACACAGGCTAAGGGCACTATTTCAGCGAGATTATTTCGCTCGTTTTCTACCGTTGATGTGATTCACGGAACGGCGGTAAATGTCTCCCAAATTTTCAACGTTTCCACATTTCGAAGGATTGTTAACATTGCTTCCAATTTCAAGAAGAAACGAAAAAGAGTTGAGATATATATATATATATATATATCATATATATATATATATATATATATATATATATATATATATATATATATATATATATATATATATATATATATACCCCCGGTATATATATATATATATATATATATATATATATATATATATATATATATATATATATATATATATATATATATATATATATATATATATATATATATATATATAGAGTGCTTCAACGAAAACTAAACAGATGCTATATCTACCAAGATATTCATTTCTGATCAAAACGCAAATATAGGATAAGTTTTGTTTCAAAGAGGACATCTTTTGGTGTACAAAACTAGCCTGATAATGAACCCCCTAAGCGGGGGTTTCAATCTTTGAACATTTTGAATAGGGAAGATTAGTCTTGTGATGACCTTAAAGAAAAGGACTATCTTTGTCTACATCGCCTTTAACGAATTTCCATTTTTAATTGAAAACGTTAAGAGATACAGGGTGAGCAACTGAAAGATAGGGGATAGGGAAGACTATTTCCCTGAGACTATTCAAGTTTCAGTGAAGTAAAATGGAATAGGTCCATGCTGATCAAAGACAGTCATCATCACGTACCATCCTCATCTCAAATTTCAAGCCCTAGAGCAGGGGTGACCACCCTTGAAAATTTGGAAGAGGATAGATGAATCGAGTGATACCTCGAAAGAAAGGTTTTATCTTTGTCCGCATCCCTGTGAACGAATTTTCATTTTTGATTGAAAACTGTAGAAGATACAGAGTGAGCTACTGAAAAATAGAGGAGACTATCTATCGCCCTGAGCTATTCAAGTATTAGTGCAAAAAAATGGAACAGATTCATTTTAGATCAAAGGCTGTCGTTTTTGATCTGAATGAATCTATTCCAGTTTCTCGCACTAATACTCCAATAGTCTTCTCTATTTTTCAGTGGCTCACTCTGTATCTTCAACAGTTTCCAATCAAAAATGAAAATTCTTTCACGGGAATGCAGACAAAGATAATACCTTTCTTTAGAGTTATCATTCGACCCATCTACCCTCTTCCAAATTTTCACGGGTTGTCACCCCTGCTCCAGGGGTTCAAATTCGAGATGAGGATGGTACTTGATGATGACCGTCTCTGATCAGCATGGATTTGTTCCATTTTACCTCACTGAAACTTGAATAGTCTCTGAGGATTAGTCTTCCCTATATCTCAGTTGCTCACCCTGTATCTCTTACAGTGTTCAATTAAAAATGGAAATTCGTTCAAGGCAATGTAGACAAAGAAATAACCTTTCTTTTGAGTCATCACTCGATGTTCAAGGATTGCAACTACTGCTTAGAGGGTTGTATATATATATATATATATATATATATATATATATATATATATATATATATATATATATATATATATATATATATATATAATGTATAAGTGAATGTTAGTTCTCAATAAATGTCTATTCAAGATAATTATTCGTTCTTATAATTTGAATATCTAAGAAATCATTGAGTGGTCAATTATGTTTTTTGTGTAAAGGGTTGTTAGACGAAATTTTGAGTTCTTCGTTAAGTTTCAGTGGAAACAGTCTGCTAAGTTTTGAGTCGAAAGTATTAGTATATGAAACAATTGGACTCTTCGGACTACTTTCTTCAAGTTTTTTCGGAAGACTATAAAGTGAAGGAATTCTACGATGCATCACCGTTGAAAGGAATTTATCTCCAGAGAGTGTATTGGGACAAAACTTAGCAATCATACTAACAGAATAATACCAAATTTAACTGAATATCGCTCAGCGTACTTCCAAACTTCCTCACAACTAACGGACCAGGTGAAAACACTCTGTATTTTCCAATTTCATTTGATGATTGATTGAGGAAATATAGATATATATCTACTCTTTATAACCATCGTCAACCACATTCTCAATAGTAGTGATACAATCTAGTTGATTCTCATGAATAGGAGCAACATAAAATAGCTTTGTTGTCACTCGAACTCATCAGTGCAACATATCCATTTACAACATGAAGCCAGACTGCCACCTTTTTGTATGAATTCATTGGAGCTTACTATTATATATGAATACATATACACTTGTAACCTCCAACTTACTGAAAATGAAGACTACCAGGGATACCAGAACACCCCGGTAATAAGTAACAGATCAAACAAAGGAAACTTTGAGAAACCATACTGGCTTGACCTTTCACTGCAATGCTACACACTGTGCCTGACTGCCGTGTCAGTATTATTTGACCCACGTAAATGTTGCACACATATTCCCAAAACTAAGTCAGAACGCCTTATAGTTATTTCAATCAGCTGAAACGTGTCAAGTTGATGTATATAATAAACATATACAATTCGCGCCCTCCAGCGAACTGACACGCTTAGTGTTAGGAATGGGTGAGCAATAATGACAATGTCGAACGCGACTGAACTCAAGTTCATGACATCCGACTAAATCATACTACTACAATGTGGCCCTAGTTGACGATAATTTTGAAGAGTGGCTCTGAAAACTAGCTATTTCTGGGCAGGATATTTAACATTTTATGGAAGATTGAATATTGTTTCCTGAATAAAAGTATTCACCTATGTAGCGATATATATCGCATGTTACATATTGAGATAAGATTACCACCTGGTCTAGTAAACAGGAAAGCACTGCAGCGTTTGCATTTTGCATGTTATTATATATTAAGAGCTAAAATATATAACTAAAGTTATTATTATTATTCATAATCGTGGACTTATGCACCATCTCAGCTGTTAGCTGGATATAATTTATCTTTCCCAGATTCAGCAATCAAAGGGAATAGGCTCCATTTCAATATACTTGACATATATTTCCTAACTATCCTACATGTATTAAGAATTACAGCTTTTTGCAATTCTATATAGGTACTCTTATGCAATTCTAATTTCTTAAGGCTATCATGCAAAGTTTTGGGTATTAACCCAGTCGAGGATACGATGACAGGAACAATATTTATTTTATCGAGGTGCCACATCTGCTTGATCTCAATAGCAAGGTCTGTGTCTCCTGGAACTTGTTCAGCACGTTGTTATTATTCGGTATGGCGACATCCACCAGCATTGCTGTTCTGGCTATCTTATCATACACCACTATGTCCGGCCTATTATTCGTCACCATTCTGTCAGTGATAACAGGCCTATCGTAGTATAATCTGGTAGAGTCATTTTCCAATACGGGCGCCGGTTGATACTTGTAATTTGGCTAGAAGGTATTCAGAAGTCCGTACTTGTGTGCAAGTTTCAGATGGATAATGTTGCACACTTGATTATGCCTGTGAAGATAGTCCGTATTGGCCAGTTGTTCGCATCCGGACGTAATATGCTGTATAGTCTCCGATCTTAAATGGCATTTTCTGCATCTATCTGTTTGTAATGTTCCGTCCTTCATAATAAATTTTTTGTAGTCGTTTGTAGCGATCACTTGGTCTTGGATGGCCATAAGGAATCCCTCTGTTTCCGCGAATTATTCTCCTCTCATGAACCATTTGTTGGAGGCTTCTTTGTCGATGGGTGGTTGATTAATCCTATGGTGATGTCGTCCATGCAATTCCTTTCTCGACCATTGCTCTTGTTTTTCAGTGTCTAATAGGAACGGTAGATTCAGCAGGTCATCTCTGGTAGCAAGATTTAGAGCTGTATATCCCTTATCAGCCAACGATACCATTATATGTAGGTCAGAAGTGAGAGCTTTCGCAGAATTTTCTGAGATTTTTTATCTGTTCGGTGTGTAAATTGCAAACATCATTATGTGTAAAAAACTTATTAAATTTTTCGATTATTGTATTACTGAACCTTGAATTTCCTATTTTCTCGATCCGATTCAGCAACCTAGAAAACATCTTTTTGTCAACAAGAGGTTGTCAAGCATGATAAAATGCTACAGCAACAAATCAAAAGCCTACATGGTCAATATGTGATAATTTTGACTTGCTAGGTGGTTGAAGAGATGAAATCATGAAATGGCAGAACTGTTTTTCGTGATTGAACTCCTCATCATATCAAAGTTTCTCAGGAGACGAAAAATTTTGATCCAACTTGTTCTTCGCGTTCTACCGTCCTTATTGTCCGTTGTCGTCCTCGATCCACATTCCTGGGCTTAAAACAACCTTCCTTGCGGAGGCGCCTGTCCACATTACCGAACGTTTAGTGGTTCGGCACTATGCGATCTTGAAATCTTTCAGCATAAACTCTCGCGCTTTCACGTCCATTGCCTTGACAAAATCCGTACACCATAACCATATAACCGTGCCTAACAGTGATAAAAAAATCACTAAAAAACCTAGTAAAGATCTTAAGGAACACTGTTGTGTCAACAATTGGTTGTCCAGCCTAATAAAATGACAATCTGCCAGACTACAGAAATAAATCCAAAGCCAACCTGGTCAAATGTGATATTTTTTACTTTCTAGGTGATTGAAGAAATTAAATCATGAAATTAAAAAACTGTTTCTTCGGATTGAACCGCTCATCACATCAAAATTTCTCATGGGATAAAAAGTTTGATAGTTAGCCTAGCTACCCAATGTCTCAAACAGTTTTTCTCAAACGCAGAGAGTTAAAAAATTATGGTTGATTAAAAACAGGTTCGAGTTTTTAGGGGCACTTGTAAATTGTCATTGAATGGATCACTTAAAAGCGTGAATAACGCACCCCACTACGCATAACAAATATGGTTTTTATTAATCAATTCGTTCTCGGATTATTTGAAAAATAATAAAAAAAATTTTTGTATTCGGCGAACTCTAGCGGCAAAACGAAGAAACTTTTTATAAAAGTAAGTAGGCCT
The DNA here is from genome assembly GCA_013387265.2 of Cryptolaemus montrouzieri. Lineage (NCBI taxonomy): Eukaryota > Metazoa > Arthropoda > Insecta > Coleoptera > Coccinellidae > Cryptolaemus > Cryptolaemus montrouzieri. The sequence goes on along the minus strand of JABFTP020000124.1, from coordinate 46,386,296 downwards.
AAATCGACTTATTTCGAGCTGAAGAATCTGTGGTATTACTCTGTACACGCAACTCACGGACACCCTGTATATGCATTTACACTAAAATGTCCTAGGATATCCACGAAAAGTTAAAGTCTCATCCAAATTAGTTAACGAATATAAAAAGGCATAATAACAAATAAACAAAGCAAACATGGTGTCACCGCTCAGGCATCCAGCCCAGCAGGATATGTAGGATCAGACAGTACTGCCAGAATGGCAACAACTGTCAAACCGGAACGAATTTTGTCTATTATCTGAGTGAACAATTCCAGATTGAAAATCGGAAAGGCTCATAAAAGGGGCTCTAACGAAATAAAAGGCTCAGGAATTATTGTTTATCCACAAAAAGCCTATTGCAATTGTAATCAGTCTATTAACTAGGCAATTTGATAAACATCAACAATATGGAACAACAGAATACACATACGCATACGTCTTAGTAAAAGAAATCACCGCATTTTTACAGAAAAGAACCTCTGGCAAAATTCTTGTAAAAATGCGATAATTCTATCTTACCTAAAATCCATGGATCCTAATTCACTGTTTCAATTACTCATAATGCTGTAAATGTCGGAAATACGCTAAATGCGAAAAAAAAGAATGTCCTCCTGGCATAAATATATAAATAAATGAAAAAGCTTGGGGGTCAAAACCTTTTTCTACATAAACAGGGGTATTTTAGGCAGCTCAAGGTGTTCGAAATAACGTAGGCCAAAATGCAATCCATAGTTCATTCTCGCGTTGCGAACGAGTCAGCAATAACAGAGCCGGTCATTTTGCATTAGAAAAAAAAAAATTCAACTGATTCGATACCTACTTAAAAATATTTCACAATGAATTATTTGGTACAAGATTTCGCAATTTTATTTTTGGAATTGGCTTTCCGGGACAAAGAAGAATAATATTTATCTCCTTTCAATACTTTGTTTTCGAAGATCTTAGTGGTGAAGACTCTTCATGACTTTTTTAAGTAATTCCTTGATCTTGATTCACTTTTCAATTCTGTTGATCTATAGCAACCATTTCATTCAAAACTTTCAACGCTGTTATAAGATAAATGCGAAATATCAACATAAAACAGAACTAAGAAACCACAATTTATATACGATCTACAACATTCGATTAAAAATGTGTAAAGCTTCCTAAAACAAACCTACAAAAATATTATCTGAATCACTCAACCGGAAATATATTATTCAGGATATTTCAAAATATACCGGTTCATGCAATAACACGTTGAAAAATTTATATCTATGGAGATCAAGGATTGCCCAAAATTTATGTTGCCAAGTTTGTTATTAGAAAAATAAATAATTTCAAAATTTTGGTCGAAATTATGATCTATTCATTGTTAATGGGCCCTCATTTTGAAATTTGTTCTACCATTATACATCTGACTACAGTTCATCTATTTTATTACAATTATATTTGATGTGTACTGGTACTGACTACCAGTATAAGATACAATAATATCATCCACATGACGAAAACAATATACAAATTGTTAAGTTTAATGGTTTTATGTCTTGTATCCTCTGAGTTATCCACAAGAATTTTTGCGATCAAAGTAACTTTGCATACATATCTAATACCAATAAGAGTTCAGGTAGAATTAAAAGGTTGACGTCATCAATACAAAATGTTGTTACAATAATGTAATTAATGGCTCTCCTATGAGCATCCTATCACCTAAAGATTTATTACTCAACGGCTTTACCAAATCGGCTATAGTAGGTTATTTACTATGGGATTCGTCACCTAGTATTATATGATAAGATTAATATCTTTTAAAACTTTCAACTTTATTTTGAAGTGAATTAGTTGGATCAAAGAAAATGTTAGATGCCTTCAGTTTTTGAGGAATTTCGGAAGTCTGACATTGCATAAGCTGCATACTATCTAAATGAAATGACCAAAATAATTGTTACCAAAGCAAAAGAAGGAAATACAGTTGTTCCATTAATCACAACTGACTTTCTTAAGTATCAAAATCCCAATAAAATTAATCTCTATCCAACTAATCAAATCCAAAATAGAATTAAAAATTAATTGAAAGATATAAAACTTTTATTAGATGAGGCGACTAAAATTAGACCCTCTAGTGAGCTAATTACACTTAATAACGGGGTTCTTTCTAGAGAATAGTGATATCCTCGGAATTTGCTTTTAGTTGTTCGAAATGAATATTCAGCAAAAAATAGAATAGATAAGAATTTGTATTGAGAATTCATTGCCATAAATATTACCGGGATACCGAGAAGTTAGGAGAGCAGCTCTTAACTCGTGACGACAGTATTACCTGCGAATAATCTCATAAAATATTAGGACTGATGAATAATGAAAGTAAGAGAAGGGGGAGCCGTGACGTTCTCGAGAAGCTACACTGCGTATAAAAAGTTGAAAATACGGAAATATTTTCTGTAGAATGTAAAACTACCTCTTTTCGTCGTATTTTGTATTCATTACTTGAATTGTTCCATCTTATATACTCAATTTAGCTACTACATGGATTATGCCATAGTATCAATTTGAAAGACAGTCAAAACTTAATTGGAAGAAAGCACTGTATGTACAATGAATTGACATTCAAAACTCGAAAAATTTCAGAAAAACGAAAAAAAACGGGCATTGATTTTAGAATATATCTGAACAACAAATTTCCTAGCAGAAAAGCTATTATACAAAAAAATTGAAGCAGTATTATATCCAATTAATTTTATTTCGCGTAAATCCAAAACGACAAATACATCAGATTTCGTTTTTTCAGGTTAAATGAATATACGTAATTTTCTTGGTAAATTTGAAATCACAGAAAGTCAGAACTTTCAAACCGCCATATCTCTGATAATAACCAATATACATTTATAAGGTTTTCATATTATCCTTAGACATGTTGATATCAATGATTCTGTCCGAATCGTCCGAAGACGGGCAAAAAGACAAAATCTGTTCCGTTCTAAATTCCGTTCAACACTAATATCAAAAAACTATTTATGCTAGTCGACTTAAGGCCATCGTGGGGATGAAATATACCCTAGTCCTACGTTTTCTGAGAAACACATCCTGTAAGTTCAATTGAAGTGAATATATTGGATTTACTAACGGACGCATGTTTTGTGTAAAACCTGATAGTTCTAAACTCTCGGGCTCGGATCATAAATTGTATATTAGGCGTCTTTGAAGAAAATGAGATATCATCTCCCTATACTCTCAATTTGCACCGATTTCTATATAAATAAACAAATATTCTTTTTCTAGGTACATTTCATTTCAATAATTTCACTGATTGTTGTTGAACGTTAATCTTCACCTAGAGGTTTTTGGCAACCTTACCTGCTCTCAAGAAGCATCAGTATATTCTATATACTCTAGTTTGGAACCCCAACTTCTTCCGCAGCAGTCACTCACCGTGATCTGCTATAAGTTTTCAATTGACAGATTTGTACTTGCTGGCGCTAATACAGAGGTCACGCAACTTAATTTGAATTAAAAAAATACACGAGGAGTATGATGCAAATTGGCTTATTTATGTTCAAAGTAATTCCCAATATCATCAATGCACTCTTGTAACCGAAACTCTTACAACTGATCGACTCGAAGCCAGTCATCTCCGGAAATGCTATCATGAAATGTTCTTATAGGCTAAAGAATAACCAGAAATCGCACATGCCAAAATCTGGTGAGTGAGGCGGATGTAGAATGACGTTAATGATATGTTTACGTAACAAGTCAACTGTTTTCTATATCGTATGTGACGATGCACTATCGTAATGTAAGATTATTCCGCAAATTCCGACTGATTCCAGCACTGCAGGTAGACATTTTGTAATGTACCATTGGCTGACACTGTACGTTATTTTCATAGCTTTTTTGACGGCTTGTAGCTTTTTCGTAATGGTTGGGTGTTTTCCGTAAATCCGTACAGCTCTCCTGGTGGGTAGTACCATAGAGAAATGAAATGTATGATTCGTCACCAATTGCGATCTTAGGCAAGATACGATTACCACCATCATTCAATATTTCAAATATTTCTCGCGATATTTTTACCCGCTGTTCATTGTGCTAATTGTTTGCGTATGGGGCATTCATGTGGAGATGCTCATGTAAAATTTAATCGACTATTGCGGGTCCAACACTTTGGGTTGCCTTAATCACTCAATAGGTGCATTCATGAACAGGACCCTCTAGCATTCTTAATCTATAAGCGATATCAGTGCTTTGTTGAATGAACTAAACTGCTGAAGCGCTGATGCCCATGATCGATGATAAACACCAAATGCATGCTACAACCGTTAAGTACTGGGTCCTTTAGTTAAACCAACATTTTAGTCCTTGTAGATGCGCACATGTTCTCTTGACAACTCCATGTTTCGCTAAGAAATAGTCGTAATCGCGTCCAGTCCGTGGTAACTCTGATTTTACTAAAGTCAAACCTTTACTAATGTTCAAAGCTCACACTCTTGTAATTTTCTTACATCTCAAAATATACAGCATAGACCACGCACACTACCTATTTTTATTTTAGATGAATTGGTTAAGATATCGTATAACTGAGATATCGTAAATCGAAACTGTTAAATCTGTAAAATATCATCATCAAAAAAAGCATCTCGGCGACATTAATGCAACAATAATTTCACGTGAATTCATTTATTTACAACCATGTGTATAATACGAAGTGTAGAACATCGACGATCCCTAAAATTTCTGTAAAATTTGATAAAAGTAAGCAATGAATGTTATGTTTATGGTTGAATATCAGGTGTTGAGTAAATTTAAAGTGAATTAAATTTTTATGTCTGATGGAATGGAGGAACGATTATTTACTCTGGCTTATTTGAACAGAGAATTTGCTGATTGAAAACAAATTTCCATGAATAAAAATGAAAATATTTATACATGTTGGATTCATGTAGTCGGTATATGTTGAAAATACATATTTATATTGCTAGAAATAGAACACATGAATTTCCGTTATATTTCGATCAATTGGCTTTTATTGTTATAAAGGGTGTTTCCGAATTATACTGCATGAATCAAGTACGAGAATATTGAAGCATATTATTGGTAGGCAAATGATTATATTCCGAAAAACAAGGTATAAATTGTTCGAAATTTTTAGTGTTTCCTTAAAATAAAATGCGTCTTAGCTCCTCATTTAATCTATTTTTAATATTTCAGTAAGGTCATGCCAATATAAAAGAATTTTTCAATACTGAAAACATTGGGATATTTTATGGCGATCTACTCATTCTTTATACCTACTGCTATTTTTACCATTGATCCACATTAACAATTACCTATAGATAATACGAATAAGGGAAGGAACTATATAACACCAAGATATGTTGGAGTGAAATTATGAGTTTTTAGTGACTGATTGAAGAATACTCTTAGTTGCCTATCCTTGTCATGATTATTCAGATGGAAGTTTTCGAAGGATTTGGACATAAACGCCATTTTTCGAAGAAAATGTTCAGAATATCTGAATCAGAAGTCAGTGTTTGCTCAATTGTTTCGAATTCATAGTTTCGAAAAACCAAAGCAATATCATCAGCATAAAAAACTTCGTAGAGAAAGTTTCAGGTATATTAGACATATATAAATTGAAGAGAAGAGATGCAAAACAGATCCCTTAGGTACGCCATCATTAGAGTGTAAAATCTACTGCCTTGCTCAACGATGAAAACTCGGAGTCTTCTATCAGATAACATATTTTCAATCAATTTCACAATTGTTCCACATTGAACTACTTCAAAGAGTTTATAAACTAAACCATCCTTCTACACTGTGTCATATGCCGAGGAGAGATCTGCAAATATAGCTATTTCAAGTTTACCCTGATATTCTGTCTCAATGAAAGTGTATAAACCTAAAAGCTGATCAGAAAAATTTCAGTTTTTTCGAAAACCTCCCTGAGAAGTGGACAGAGCTCTGTCAATGATTGGTTCTAACCTCTGATGAAGAAGTCTTTCTAAAATTTTGAAAGAAACAGAAAGTAAACTGATAGGTCGATAACTACTAGGAAGTTCTGGATTCTTCACAGGTTTGAGAATTGCAATAACTTTAGCTTTTCTAAATTCAACTGGTATACTACCTGAGCTGAGTATGTGATTGTAAAAGGATAGTTACCACTTTTGAGCGTTGTTTCCTAGATGCTTAAAAATTCAGGATAAATCATCAACCGTGATAGCGTGGTGGCAATTGAAGTGACCACAATAGGGAAATTTCGAAATTGATGGACCAGATTTCGCCAGGAGGTTTATAAATATTAACGACAAACACATTAGAAAATTCGAACGCAATATTGAAAACACCACTCAACATACTCTTCTGTTCATTATAGAACATGACTTTGATTTGAAATCTGATTTGAATGATACATTCTACAGGTCCGATTATCTCCAACCCCTTTTCAACAATCAATTGAAGGTCGCAGTGGGGAATCAGGTCTTTCCTAGAGAGGAAGCAACGATGACTTATCTCGAAAATAGGAACTACTTTCAATTGAAATTTTTGCCAATAGTTAGTTAGCATAGTGCTGTCTTGATATTTTGTGTGACAAAACAAGCAGTTGGAATTATTATAGAAATTTCATTTCCACTTTGAAAGTAGGGCATATTGGTGACTGATTTTCCAGGAATTATAGTCGTTATTATGTTATTTTATAACGATTAAAATCATTATATTTTAGAATTTTGATGCAACTTACTTTTTTCTCTTTTTTGGAGATCCATGTAACTTCCATTGTAAATGAATCGGAAATATCAAACGAGATTATATTTTTCTTAAAATATTTATTCAAAATTATTAAGTTAACCCATATGCTGACTTGCAGATACTAGACGATTCCTAGTATTGTACTCATAATTTTGTTATTCGTTATTTTTGGTGATGAGAAACGAATATTATCTAAAGAAATGGATTGAATGAATATATGTGCAAGTTAAATTTCTGAGCATATTAGATATATAACTTCAACAACTGACATTCTAATGTAGAATTTGTTGAACTTTTACATAAAATTAGGTGACCATTCGTGTGTATTAATTGGTTTATATGCATATCTGGACGTCAAATTGAGACCTTACATAGAGCATTGTGGAACACCGAATCTGGCATCTAAATTAAACTCACTCTGTTTTTATGTTTCTTGGCCGAATGATTTGAATTTCTTTTTATGAAATTAACTTCAGATTTTTAATGAAATGAAAATCAGCCATTTTCAAAATAGAGAAACATAAACCAATCAATCCTGATATAGATTACAGCTCCAATAAAGTAGGACGATGAATACTGAAGTAAAATATGGTTCTAATGCAATAAAACATTTCGCAAAAATTGATCGTATTGGATGCATCGATGATTTTAATGAATCTAAAATTTAATTAATTGATATTTGGAGAAACATACTCGAATTATTCCTTGTTGTTTACATAAACAAGAAATTGCGATAATTTGGTTTAATTCTAGTTGGCAAGTTTTTAATGATTTTTGAGCACCCTGCATATAAGTGATTTTGAGCACCCTGCAGCTTCGATATAGGTAGCTCCCAAAAATATTATTCTTGGTAAATTGAAAAATTAATTACCTTACTCAAATCGGAGTTAATGTTTATTGGAAATGAAGCTGACACTATAGTTCCGAAAATTTTGTAAAAAAACTGTATTTGATTTTAGATAGGACAAAACTCAACAAGACAAGCATGAGCAAAGTTGATCCTTAACTAAAAATTAAAGTGATCATATTTATATAATTTCAAGTTTATATTAAATGTTTCTGTGGAAAATTGTGGCTTGAGAGAGTTATCTCGTTTGAAATTGCTAGTGATGTCCTTAAAATTGTTTTGTTCTACTTGGTTATCCGAAATTTGCGTATTTTTAGTATGAACATGGCTTCAGACCTTTGAATGATTGCTTTAGAATGAAATAGAGAATAGTCTGGTTTCACTAACAATAATTTTATTTAATCAATTTTCATTTTTTCTTCAAATTTATATTTGTGCTCAAGAGAAAAATCTACTGCAAAATTCTTTGGGGAGAGGGTTAAATTTCCGGCTCGTCTAATGACAAGGTCTGCTAGTACTTTACAAGGCATGGGACGAGTTTTATCGTATTAAGTGTGATGAAACATATTCAGTACAAGCGAATACTAGAGACTCGACCACTATTTCGGCTGAATGAATCATTTCCTGATGCAGATTATTACGTTTTTATGCATGATTCGGCAAGGTTCTTCAAGTCCAAGAGTGTTACTACATTCATGACAGCAAAAAAAAAAGTTGCTGTTTTTCTAGGGGATTCACCACATAAGAATTCCATAGAATACAGAATGGAGCTCTCCAAACGAGCGATCATCAAGACAGTAATCAATACTAAGCGCAAGTTAAATGAATCTTTCACCAGAGAATGTCATCTCATGTCAAAACTACCTTTACCACCGTAATAATAGGGCCTGAGCGTTGTGACGTATCAAGACGTCACACACCTCTAGTAGTCATAACAAGCATGTGAAACGGAAGCACAGTCTAATCGAAAGCCGGTGCATGTCCTTTTGTTTTCTGTATTCCGAATGAAAATAAGTATTTCTAGTACTTAATTCATGTAGTAATGCATTTATTAGACATCAGTATGCAGTATAGTGCGAATAATTCGCGTCAATTATAAATTTGAACGAATTTCAGTGAAGTGAAATGTGAGTGAGGTTAGAAAAGGCGTATTAGTGAACAGTTAAACTTTTCGTTTATAAACCTAAATTCTTTTGATATTTTTATTGTGAGAGTGTTAGTGTCTTTGAGATATTATGCCGTTCAGGTGTTGTATTCCTGGTTGTTCAGGAAACTACGGTTATGCAGATGCCCCGAAAGTTGAGGTATTTTCCTTTCCAGAATATATCCATTGGGAAGGTAAATAGTTGAAATCTATTCTCCGAGCTCATTTTGAACCGTCGCAGTGCAGTAAGGTATGTGAGTTATATTACAGAATTCGATAAAGTAACTGGTAAGTAGTCTACTGTGCCAGTAAAACGTCTCCACTTGAAAGAAGGGGCAGTACCAGCTATTTTTCCGAATTGTCCCACATACTTATCAACACCACATCAAAATCGTAAAGTGAGGGAAGAGAAACATATTGAAATAGAAAAGAAGAACCTGCTCAAAGCTATTAATGAAAGTAAAGCTGAATATGCACCCAGCGAAGATCTCATTTCTTTTGATACTTTCGACGAACTTTTAGTTATTCTAGATCAAATGCCGCACAATCCTAAGTGGCTTAAAGTTATTGAAACAGAGAAAGTTACTCTTTTTCGATTAGATTATACTCCAGGCCCAACAACAACTTATGGTATTGTTATCAATTCTAATGTGAAAATGGAAACATATTTTTACGGCCAGGAAATTTATGTAAATATTGAATGAGTGATTACATTAATTTTATAAAAATTTTGAGGCGTGGTGGTCTATCTTTTCCACGCGATATCGTAGTCCGTTTGGTTCAAGTTAACTAAGTTTTATTCATGAAATTAATTGAAAATTTCGAGGATAAATTCTTGAAACTCAATTTAAAGAAGGATTTTGTGTGAGTTGTGTTTTCAATTATTGGATGACAAATGAGATAGAAAAATATAGGTTACCTGCTTGTGAAACCCACATCCCGGAATATATTTTGAAACTAATTATATTAGGTACAGCAAATACTCCTTTGAAGAATTATTGCGGGAAAACAAAGAATATATTGAAAAGAACATTAAAAGGAAATTGGATACAGTATCGAGTAAATGAGTACCTGAGTCTCCTGAATATGTTCTTTTATATATTTTCCCAGGCAATCTAGGTCTTGTGCTATTGCTTTTTCAAGATAAGAATCACTTAAAACAAAGGAATAACTAAAAGAAGTATAAAAATCCCAAAATCCAGAAAAAAATTAACGTTTTCAATGTTTATAATAGTTGAAACTCCTACGAACGCCCGGATGGGTAGAGTATCGAGCTAGCGCGTTATGACTACAAGCGAGACGGTGCGGTCCGAGCGCTCAGGCCTTATTAGTACGATGGTAACGAAACTACACGGTGCAACGGTTTGCTAAGAGAGCCCCGACGCTTAGATGGTCATATTACAGCAAATGGCGCAATCATTTAGTATTGAGATATATAGATGATCCCAATATAATGCAGATCAAACAAAACAATACCGAACCATTTAGTTGAGAAATTCAATAAGCTTACAAAACGAAGAAATCAGATAGATATCTATCCCTTAAAATATGGCCACCTACTGTATATTGATTTTACCATTCTATCAATAGAGCTCAAATATTTCGTGATAAGAATTTTCTTTTCAGTTATACAGTTGAAAATCTATTGAACAATTGATCATCTATGTATGGCAGAGAATCCGTGAGTGACCTCGATTATACCAAATACATCCAAGTTTGCATCGTCGATTCCATTTTGCATAGATTACTTTAGGACCACTGAATTGATACGGGAGCTCTCCCAGTTTGTCAAATCCTTATTAATTCCAATGTCAAATCTGAGTTATTGGCGTAAAATTGATTAATTAATATATCGGGTATGGATAATGAATAGCATTAGCTCGGAACGTTGGACCATGAGGTACGGTTATACTTGTCGAGAACTGAATGGAGGAAATATCACCATTGCCCACATGATTACAACCTAATCGTGACTAGTTCATGAATTCATCGAACCTAATATTTACTCTCTAGTCGTCTCATGAGTGAATATCTCAGTTACCATTATATTTGAAATTTCAATGAACTAAAAAGGATTTTGCATGGTAGTCAATGTATAATGTATAAAGTCCTTTCGAATGTTCTGATTTGGTAGATATTTTCACGCAACTAAACAACGAAAGTGTCCCAACAAATTTTTTTCCAGTTAACGACTTTAAATTATAAATAAACCAAACAAAAGGAGCAAAATTCTCAACAAAAAGTGAAAACATATGGTTGTTGTGGGGTTTCCTACAGGAAATCTGTTATATCTTTCGCAATCAATGAAATTTGTGAAATTGAAAAAAAAGCGGTGTTTTGCATATGAAGGAAAAATAAAATCTCGGAGAAAAAATGCCGACTTAATATGAAGGTGCAAATCTGCCTATTTAGTTCACATTTATTTCGATCAGTTTGTAACCTTCCGAAATATATAGGAAAATCATTCGAAATTCGACTTTATTGTTCATCGCTGTAGTTTTTGAAAATTAAGGTTACTTAACTTGTTAATTGACGGATATGTAACTCTGAAGAGTTCTTCTTCATAAATTGAGAGACTTCGAAAGTTTTTAATGAGGTATCATATCAATAACTTGAAACAGAAGGTAAGTAATTGGAGAGCAGTCAATGAAAATCTATTGACCATTAATTTACAATTACATGAACAGAATGTAACATTTGTAGTAGCATATGCACCCTCGGACGACGAAAGAGTAGGCACAAAGCAAGAGTTTTACTGGAAGAAATATTAACAGGAATAGGTCAAAAAAGAGAGATAATAAAGTTGGGTGATTTGAACGCAAGAACAGGACGACAGTTGAACAGCAAAGTTGTGGGACCACACGGAGAAGACCAAGTGAACAACAACGGTCAGAGATTGATAAACCTATGTGAAACTTATAATATTACAATTGGTAATGGTTTCTACAAACACAAGAATATATATACATCGATTCATGTGGACACAAAACACAAGAAATCTGCGGTCTGTTATTGATTACGTCATCACCCAACAAAACTCTCGTCTTCAGTGGAATGACGTTCGTGTACTAAGAAGAGCAACCTGTAGATCCGATCACCATTTATTGAAAGCAAAAGTTATATTTCCAGTCCGAACAGAAACTAATCAACCCAAAAATCCCACTGAAAACCTGCAAGTGATTGAGGAACCAAGGTATAAATTCGAAAGCTTCAGGATTGAAAGCACACAAAACCTTTATCAACGAAGGTTAGACGAAAAATTCATGGACACAGAGGGATTAACATTGAATGAAATATATAACAACATAAAAGATAGTCTCAAGAAAGATACTCAAGAAGCGATCGGAATACAGGAGGTAAAGCGGAGTAATAAGATATGGTGGAACGAAGAGATTTCTGATTCAATAGATATGAAAAAGAAGAAATATATAACATGGCTACATTTGAATCGAGACAAATTTCTACACGAGAACAAAGCAGCAAAAAATGAGGTAAGGAGTTTGATAAAAACAGAGAAGAACAATTCCTTGGATCAACACTGTCAACAAATAGAAACATTGATAGGATGAAAGAGATGTTCTGAAGTACGGAAATTCATTAGAAGTTTAAAGAGCTTTATTAAGGACAAAGTTCACATATCTATCATCGAAATACATTACGCCAACCTACTTCTAGAAAAAGAATAGAATAGGATGAATCATTATAAGAGTCCAAGGTGAGAAAGTAGAGATTGAAGAGCCAACCAGGTTATGATGAGAATGAAAACAGGAAGCCAAGTGGTCATGAAGAATTTAGAAATTCTGAAGAACTATTAATAAACTATTCGAGGACTAGAGATGACCATCTCCAGAGCAATGGAAAAATATATAAGAGTCTGCAAGGTATCAGACAAGTAAAGAATTTTGCGGGAGAGATTGAAGATAAAGAAGAAGAACCAATTTGCACTGAAACTAATGAAAAGTGATAGAAGAATCCAATATCAAATTTCGAAACTATGAAAAGTGATAGAAGAATCCAATATCAATTATACATTCATCATGGCGTTAAGAGAACTCTATAGAGGATCGAAATCTAGAGTTGAAATAGGAAGGTATTCGACCGAAGAGTTCCTAGTTACAAAAGTTTGAGACAGGGATGCTGTATTTCACCAACTCTTCTCAAAATTCAAGTTGCAGCGGCTTTGAAGAGCTGGAAGCGAAAGATATACAGTATGGGAGTTGAACTGGATAACGATTGTGTGTACACCCTCCAGTTCGCCGATGATCAGGTGATAATGAGAGGTGATAAGGAAGATGCAGAATATATGATGCGCAAGCTAGTCGAAGAGTATAATAACTGGGGTCGCATTATCAATATTGAAAAAACCAAATATTTCTGCACAGGAAATGTTGAACTCGATGAGGGCAAGGATATTTCAGGCAGGGAAGAATACACGTGCCACGGTGTCACTTTTGATGATACCGAGACAGATGGGAAAGAAATGGAAAAACGAATAAAACAAGTGGAACAGGTGATCGACTGTCTCAATAGTGTTTTTGGAGCGGAGAAATTACAAAAGGTAGAAAAATGAGGGTGTATGAAGTATCGATGAAAAGTTCACTCCTATATGGATCAGAAACATGGAGACGCACAGAAAGGTTCAAATCAAGATTAGAAGCGGTAGAGATGGACATACTAGAAGATCTTCTACAACATCGAGAAGAGAGCATGTTCCAAATGAAGTGATTGAAAGGGAGATCGGCGTAGAAGACAATATCACGAAAGACATAGAGAGAAAACAACTGGTCTGGTATGGACACGTGAAACACATGTCAGATTACAGGCTACCTAAAAAAGTTCTATTGTGGCAACGGAATATACGCAGGAAAAGAGGAAGACCCAAACTCGAGTGGAAATGTATCATCCATAAGTCAATGAGTGGGAGAAATCTCACCCCAGAAGGTACCGAAAATAGACAACAGTGGAGTTTAGGTGTCGGGCAACGTCATAAGACGTTTCGAACCGACTACAATATATATCAGTTTCTCGAAAATAGAATGATTTCAAATATCGGCCGTCCAACGAATTTGGACTCGTTTGGTTATGTTGTGCTATCACGTAAAAGAATTGAGATCATTCATCGAAATTTTTGTCTGAAAATGACTTCGACATGATCGTTTCTTTGTCATATTTTCCTTTAATATTTCCTTAAGTTTTCCTTTCTCGATAATTTATCACTCAAGAAAGGCGATTGCTGGCGTTCCTAGACGAATTTGAGACAAGAATGTTTTCTCACCTCCGTTTGAAGCCGATGAAAGATATTTTCTCCAATTTTGTGTGCGATTCCAGCGATTAACTTATTATTTTTATTCATTCAATAAAATTAGATTATTGAAACTAGTTTCTGTATGCATAGAATGAATAGAATTTTCTCAATTTTTTCGAAATTTAGAAAAGTTCTAAAATCTTCAATGCTTGCAATCTTATAGTTTTTGAGGTCGCTTAGTCCAAAAAAAATGTACCTTCTATAAAAATTTCAAATGCTGAACGTGAAATATCGGATGAAATGTATATTAAAGGGTTGCCAATATCGTTGATCTCAAGAATTTCATCGAAAATTTTCAGTTCAAAATGGCGGATCATTTCACCAGAAAAATTTGATCAGATTACTAAGACTTTATATGACTATACTTACCTTCGATATCACTAATTTTCAATTATGACGTCAACATTTTTAGAAACATTATCTAATAAATTAGTTAGCTATTGGAGAAAAAGAATACATGGCTTAAGGTTCACAAAATATACTGAATACAAACATTTTCGATATATGTTTGGATTTTTATCCCAGTTTCAGAAAGTATGAAGGACTTAAATTATTATAAAATGATTTATACCTCAGAAGCAGTTATGCGAAATAGGGACAAACGAGAATCTAGCTGGTCGTTAGTTATTGGCAAATTATATTTGCGAGCTGATGAAATTCCTACGAATTTCAATAATTCTCTTCTTTTGCTTTTGTTACTAGTGAAATTTGGGATTTTGTGGAATCTTAGGAACGATTATCGTTTATACGTTTTTCTGAAAAAAATCTGTTGTTTATTTGTTATGAATTATTGATTTAATATGCTCGTCTGCTCTAGTATTGATGGAACAACCAGTTTGACCTTATGAAAAAAACAGGACAATAATTACACAATTGTTAATGTATATGAACCAATTTTCTGCCTGTTTCTAGTCGAAGTTTGTTCAATAACGAAATTTGACTTGGCGTACACCAATACTGATTTTTTTTCACATATTCTGTTGATGTTTATCTGTTTTAATATATGACATAACTCAGCAGTCATTTGTGGGATATAATTACCTACTGCTGTGAGATCTCTCTGTTTCTCGAACCTGAATAATGATGAATCAAGAAGAAAACAATAATTTGTGTTGTTTTTGGATATTAATTTGTCTAAGATGAACCGCAATTTGACGCTACTGATTTCAGAATTCTAATTTATTTCTAAAGTTTTTTTTATGAAAGAGGAGTTCTAAATTACTCAAAAAAACATTCATCAACTTCTCCTCAGATCATCTAAAGAATTCAGCAGTGAGTTCCATAATGAAAAATTTGCGAAAATTATAACATTTTATATTCAAGGTAATTAAATTTCTGGCCTCCATGCTCTGTACGTAAAACTTGAAAATCCGGATTAAATGAGTGGTTGCAATCTGAAAGGTGATTTGAATAATTGGAATCTGCTTTTTTATTATTGAAAGTACATTTATGTTCCGATATTCTAGTTACAAATTTTCTACCGGTGTGGCCAATATAAAACCTATCGCAGTCTGGACAATTTAAACGTTATACTCCGGATTCATTTTCTTTTTTAGTTTTGTTTTGTAATTTGTAAAATGTCCACCTGAGTTTTTAATTGTTCTGAAAGCTATATTCCATTTGAAATTTCCAAAGAAAAATTTTAAGGTTTCGCTTCTTTTACCAAAATATGTTAGACATTTATATGATTCATTTTGTTTTACTGACCGTGGATATACTTGTTCAATTCAATTCATAATATTAAGGAAATTTTCAAACATTCTTAATTGTCTGCTCGTGCCTGTAAAGCAGACAATAATATCATCAACGTAGCGGAACCAATATATACAAAGTTTACTGAGTGGTTCACTATGAAATTCTTTTTCTAAATTGTCCATGAAAATCAATAATAAAAACAAGTAATGTGTTTTTGGAATTTTACTTAAGTATTAAGATTCGTAACGCGTTTCACTACAACGTAGCTTCTTCAGACGAATGAATGTACAGAAAATAAATTTGAGAATATAAATATAAATGTTCTTAAGTAATTAAAAGCTTATTGGGTTGAACAAATATTGAACTATTGAAGTCGGCTTGATTATGGGCAATCCGTTAAGTCCTTTGTTAACAGAAATATCCATGAATAATTTAGAGAAATTAATTCATAATCATCCTTTCAGTAAATATTGTTTATACTGGTATCGCTATGTAGACGATATCATTATTTGCTTCACAGGAACAGATAGACAGTTAAAATTTTCGAAAATCATATAAATTCATTACATCCAAATATTGGGTTCACAACCGAAATAGAAAGCAATAATTCGATAAATTTCTTAGACGTAACAATTTCGAATGAAAATGAAAAACATGTTTTCAAATTTACCATAAGCCGTCACATACAGATATTATAATACTTAACTCGTCGTGTCATCCGTATCAACATAAAATGTCAGCATTCAACAGTTTTATTCAAAGATTGATCAACATCCCGTTATCACCAGAAAATTTCAGCGAAGAATTAAATTTGATCAAAAAATAGCCAAAAATAATGGTTAAAATCCCAAACTAATAAATAATATTCTAAATAAAAAGCAAATTAGAATCGCATTGAATAAAGTTTACCCTATCGAGATCATTCTTGGGTAGCAATTATTTCAAAATAGCTCTCCAAACTAATAATAATTTAGGCAAATATATAAAAATAATGAAACCAAATCAGGTAAGAACAAAGAATCAGGTGTTTATAGATTGAATTGCAATGACTGTGATAATTTAAATTTAGGTAGAACACATAGAAATTTTAATATTACAATATCGGAACATAAACGCAGTTTTTCAAATAAAACTCAGATTCAAATCACGCGAATCATCTCTTAGAAAATAATCACTCTTTCGACCCACAGTTTGAAATTTTGCATACAGATAATAAACATTGGAAGGTATATCTTTGGGAAACTTCAGAAATCAACAAATACAAACACTCCGGTAGACTCATCAATGAACACGTCGATTTAAGCCCTTCACCTCTATTGAATCTCTTCGGGGAGCAATCTATTCCTTAATTTTATTGTATATACCTGTCATAAATAACCACTCAAGAAGAATCAACCCAATAAGCTTTTAATTACTTAAGAACATTTATATTTATATTCTCATTCTTAATTTATGTACATTCATTAGTCTGAAGAAGCTACGGTGTAGAGAACGCGTCACGAATCATAATTACTAAGTACAATTCCAAAAAAGAACACATTAATTGTTTTTATTAATGTATTCAGGAGTCGCATGATGTCCGGTTATATCAACGGATTTGTTCTATTGTAGTCTAACATTTGGTTTAGAAGGTTGTATTGTTCAGATGGTGGTATGTTTGGATGAAGGTTTTTGGCGTCGAAAGAAAGGAATTTACAATCAAGTGAAAAGTGTAAGTTTCGAATTTTCTGTATAAGGTCGAAGGAGTTGCGGCTGGCATATTTTGCTTGAAAATTGTAAAATTTGTTTAAAATGTTTACAAGGATTTCAGACCGTGAATAAGATAGTGCTATAGTAAAAGAGATCACGGGTTTTAAAAGTTTTCCCTCCTTATGTATTTTTTATCAAATAGTAAAGTTGAGGGGGATGAGGATTGGCCGAAACGAGATAATATTTTTGTCTATACGATATTAACGATTTTGACTACTCAATTACCATTTTTATTCTTTTATTGAAATCGGTAGTCGAATATTTAGGTAAAATTTTAAAATTTGATGAATTTGAGAAAGATTGAGTCAAAAACCTTCATCCGAGCATTCCACCATCTGAACTGTATAACCTTGTACACCAAATGTTAGACTAAAATAGAACAAATCCATTAATGAAAGTGGAAATTATGCAACTCCTGAACTCATGTTTGTTTCAAAACTACCTTCTTTTCGAAAACACAACTTATAAATTCAGATGAAGAGTTAATAATGGGCAACCCTTTGAATCCCATCCTATCTGAAATTCTCATGGACAATTTAGAAAAAGAAATTCATAGTGAACCACTCAGTAAACTTTGTTTATATTGGTTCCGCTACGTTGATGATATTTTTGTCTGCCTTACAGATTCGAACAGACAATTAAGTATGTTTGCAAAATTCCTTAATAATTTGCATCCAAAAATAACATTTACAGCAGAAATCGAGAAGAATGGCTCAATAAGTTTTTTAGTTTTAAGTATAGCTCGATACAATAATAAACACAATTTCCCAATTTATCACAAACCTTTACACACCGACATAAAAATACACAACACATCAGCACATCCCTATCAGCACAAAGTGGCATCTTCCGATAGTTATACAGAGTTAGTCAAAAAGGCGAGGAACTTCTATATCTCGGAAACTATTTGAGGTAGAAGCAAAATTTTCTCTGACTATTGTTTTATTAGTATGTGTGCACTTCTTAAAATTATTTTCGTACATACAGGGTGTTCCAATTTTGCTCCAAGGATAAACATAGATTTTTTTAAATAGCACGCCCTATATTTCTTATTATATTCTGATTATAATTTGGATGCTCTCTTTAACGATATCTGTTTTGTGCCCAGACAACTATCGGTAGGTTTTAAATTATTTAAAATATCGATAATTTCGGGAATTTGGAAGTTTTTTCAAAAGTTCTCAAATGCCACATTTCGTATAATTTACGCATGATATTCTTTTTTTCTTGAGGTTGAGGTGTTGTACCTTATTATCAAACGAAGAAAAAAAAAATTTTTTATACCGAGTGTTCCTAGTAACCCGGCGAAAATGAAATTTTTCAAATATGAAAAACTTTTTTTTTCAAATGTAACAATCTGTATCTTTTTCACGTGTTTTGTTCCTACTCGAATAGGCTTTACAACGATACTGTTTTTCAAAAATCCCATGGAGATTTCCCAGAAAATTTCGAAATTAGTTTGAGGTTTAGGTATTTCTTGCAATGAACATGCTGTTGATAAAATTCAAACATTAAAATATGCAAATTTCAACACAAAATTAGATTTTTTGCTGTTCAATGAAACTTAAACATCAAAACTCTCAAGGTGTTGTGTAATTTCTTCACAAGAAAGGATTTATTTGCGCTTTGATCACTTGTGCTCAGAGCTAAGTCCTCACTTAATCGAAATTACTCAGTTCGAAATCTTGAATAGATGTTCAAACAGTCTACTGAGCTCAAAACAACCTGCGTGCTATTCTCTTCATTGAGTACACGCTTAGCTCTTTCATTCTTCTCATATCCAACTTTTGATTAAACCATAGAGATAAGTATGACTTCTATGGGCAAACCACATGAAGATAGAAAATGTTGTTCGATAGTCTGTGGTTTAAGCCACCTGTGCCCACAGAAGACTTATTTCAATGGTTTACTCACAATGCCCTAAGATTTGATAGTTTTGAATTGGATAATTCCAACGTCATATGAGTGAGTCTAAGTGAGAAAAACATTATATTATTGCAACAATGAATTTTACCCAAGAAGAGTTAATTAATATGATTTATTGGTTGGGAGAAGATGAGCGGCATTGTTTGTTGGCGTCACATATTTATTCCCAACGTTACCCAAACAGTAGACATCCTAGGAAAGAGGCATTCGAGAGACTGAAGGAAAGGTTTGAAAGAACTGGACAAGTTGGATATGAGAAGAATGAGAGAGCTAAGCGTGTACTCAATGAAGAGAATAGGATGCAGGTTGTTTCGAGCGCAGTAGAGAATCGTCATGTTAGTACAAGAGATGTTATTTGAGACTTGGTCATTAGTCAGACATCTGTATGAAGAATTTTGAGGAAGGAAAAGTTCTATGCGTGTTATGTTCAACTCCACCAACAGTTGGAGCCCCTGGACTTCGGGCGGAAATTGAATTTTCGTAGATGGTCTTTAAATAAGAAAGCAGACCAACCGAATTTTTTCAGTAGGGTACTTTTCTCTGATGAGGCAACCTTTCATAAGAATGGATTGGTGAACTGGCATAATTTTCATTATTATGATACTCAAAATCGTCATTTCATGAGCGCTGTTGACCACCAACATCGTTGGTCTCTGAATGTCTGGGGTGATAAAATTGATGATTATGGGATCGAAACCCTTTTTTTTTCCGAGAACATTTGAACGGCGAACTTTATTCAAATTATTTGCAGCATGATCTGGAGCCTTTGGTTATTAATGTTCCCCATAACATAAAAAACCATAAGTGGTTCCAACACGATGGGGCACCTGCACACTACAGCGGCAATGTCCGCGATTTTTTAAATGACAGGTTTGAGGGCAATTGGATAGGCCGTGGAGGTTCTGTAGGATGGCCTTTTAGATCTCCGGTCTTGAACATATTGGATTTTTCTTGTGGGGGAATGTTAAAGGGAGGATATATCGAGACCCTCCAACAACTAGGGAAAATATGATGGAGAGAATTACAGAAGCATTTTGGAGTATAACGCCGAATGTTCTCTAGAGAGTGACCGAATCATTTAACAATCGTGTTCGAGAATGTATTTCGAATATCCAATTTGATTTGAATTTTATTGAAATAGAATTCAATTGGTGTTTATGATTTTGATTTGCATTTTTTTTCAGTGGATGTTCCATTCACGACAAGCAGTTCAATTTCGTTTCTTAATGTTGATTCCGGAATATTTTGGGCAATTGTAAAAGTAATACAAGTTCAGTGAAAAGAACATTTAGAAAAAAGTTCTTTTATCTCGAAAAAAATGTCACCAAGAACACTGGGTATGAAAAAACAGTTGATTTCTTACTTCGATGATGGAACATATTTTCTTCAGAGAATAATTATTGTCACACTCAAATGATACGGAATGAAGATTATAAGAAGTTCTGAAAAACCTTCCAAATTCTCGATCTTTTTGATATTTTGACTTTTTGAACATTTATCGAGATACTTTTGAAGTGAGTAATTTCAATTAAGTGAAGACTTAGCTCTGAGCACAAATGATAATATCGCAAATGAATCTTTTCTTGTGAAGGAATTTCCATACACCTCGAGAGTTAAGATGTTTGAGTTTCATTGAACAGTAAAGAATCTAATTTTGTGTTGAAATTTGCATATTTCAACGAGTGAATTTTATCAACAGCATGTTTATTGCAAGAAATACCTAAACCTCACACTAATTTCAAAGTTTTCTGGAAAATCTCCATCGGATTTTTGAAAGAAAGGTATCGTAGTAGAGCTTATTTGAGTGGAAACAAAACACGTGAGAAAAATACAGGGTGTTACATTTGAAGAAAAAATTTTCATGTTTGAAAAATTTAATTTTCGCCGGGTTACTAGGAACACTCTGTATAAAAGTTTTTTTTCTTAATTTGATAATAAGGTACAACACTTTTACCTCAAAAAAAATATCATGCGTAAATTATGCGAAATGAGGCATTTGAGAACTTTTGAAAAATTTTCCAAATACCGGAAATTATCGATATTTTAATTAATTTAAAAACTACCGATATTTGTTTGGGCACGAATCAGATATCGTTGAAGAAAGCATCCAATTTGTAATCAGAATGTGATAAAAAATACAGGGCGTGTTCTTTAGAAAAAAACTATGTTTGTCCTTGGAGCAAAAACGGAACAACCTGTATGTACGAAAATAATTTCAAGGAATGCACACATAATTATAGAACAATAGTTAAAGAAAATTTTGCTTCAATACCAAATAGTTTCCGAGATTTAGCCTTACTGACTCACCCGGTATACATACAATTCTCAACGTACCTCTATCAACAAAAACTTTCGTGAAGGAATTGAATTTAATCAATTAAATTGCTTTCAACAATGAATATAACCCAAATTAATTACATTTCAAAAAGAAACAACTTAGATTAGCCATTGAACCAGTATATTCACGGTCAGTAAAACAAAATGAATCATATAAATAACATATTTCGGTAAAAGTTGCGGAACCTTAAAAATTTCAAATTAAATATAGCTTTCAGAACAAGAAACAACTTAGGTGGACATATTAAAACGAAACAAAAACTGAAAAAGAAAATGAATTCAGCATATATCCAGACTGCGATAAGTTTTATATTGGCCGTAGATATTTCGGAAATAGAACATCGGAACATAAACATAGTTTCAATAATAAAAAAGTAGATTCCAATTATTCAAATCACCTTTTAGGTTGCAATCACTCATTTAATCCGGATTTACAGGTTTTACATGCGGAGAGTAGAGGCCAGAAATTGAATTATCTTGAAGCCCTCGAAAGTAACAAATATGAAAATTCCAAGAATATACTTAATGATCAACCAGATATAAATCAGTCCCCCCTATTCAATTTATTCCCAGAAATACTTGTTAGCCCTTGAATGGATTTCCCTAAGCTCGTTTTTATTGCTATTTGTAGTGTACTTGTAGTAGAGAATATCGGTAGTATGTAACCTTACACTTGAGAAAGACACATAGTGTCGTTGTACTAATATACCACCGGGACCGTCCGTTAGAAACTCCAAGCAGAAATTTTATACGCTGTCATAACTAGCGATTTCCAATTGAAGTGTAAGAAGAATATTTTCGAAGTGATACCATTTCCGGTTATACCGGAAGTGGGTCATCACTTTGTTATTTCAAATGGCAATCTACCTTTCTTATTATACATTTAGAACCGACATTTGAGCAAGGCATAAAATACCCAAGTTGTTGGCACTTATCTGTCAAAACTTTGGACAGATTTAATTATTTTTGTTATTAACTCGATTTTTGAGGAACATTCAAAAAACTGGTAGCTCGTAGATCTTTTGCACTACAGCCACAATATTTGCTTGGGTGGATGGAAGAAGGATCAAGGAATTTTTTAAGCAATCTACACATCTCAAATGTTCATTGCGTTGTTTTGTATGATTTTTTCAATTTGGTCTTTTTCAAACAGCAATAACTCAATTTATTCAAATGGCACGTGCCAATTTTTATATCGCCATCAGATGAAGCGTCAAATTTCAGATGGAATTGTATTAGCATGTACTAAACACATCTCCTATAGTTCCGAAATAATTTGGGAATATATTGAATTTTGATGATTTTGCAAGAACTAACAGAGAATGCTTTTAAATATTTGAATCCAGTAGCTGAACTGGCTACATTTGACATGTTTAAATTGCTTAAAAAATTCCTTGATCCTTTTTCCATCCACCCAAGCAAAAATTGAGTCTGTTCAAAAGATCTACGAGCTATAATTATTTTAAAG
Organism: Cryptolaemus montrouzieri; assembly: GCA_013387265.2. NCBI lineage: Eukaryota > Metazoa > Arthropoda > Insecta > Coleoptera > Coccinellidae > Cryptolaemus > Cryptolaemus montrouzieri. The sequence goes on along the minus strand of JABFTP020000124.1, from coordinate 46,363,081 downwards.
GTTCCTCAAAAATCGAGTTTATAACAAAAATAATTAAATCTGTCAAAAGTTATGACAGATAAGTGCCAACAGCTTGGGTATTTTATGCCTTGCTCAAAGGTCGGTTCTAGATGTATAATAAAAAAAGTTGATTGCCATTTGAAATAACAAAGTGATGACCCACTTCCGGTATAACCGGAAATGGTATCACTCCGAAAATATTTCACTCCAATTGTAAATCGCTAGTTATGGCCACGTATAAAATTTCAGCTTGATATTGTTATTGGAACTTAAAAAGTTTTTAACGGACGGTCCCGGTGGATATCCCTGTATTATCCTAGTAGAATCATAAAACGTTTGATTGATTTTTATGTGATATGGAGTTTTATCAAGCGAAAGCCTCTACAATTCAAACACTAACTCTGGATATTAAGACGATTATGATTTATTTACTAGTGCAATAAGATGATTTCTTTTCGAATGTTTCAAAAAATAAAGAGTCTGTATTATGTCTTTTTGAAATAATACATAGCTAAATTCTTAAATTCTTGAAGCCAAAAGGGCGCAACTAAGAAAAACGTAGTCTTATGAAATTTTGTTTTACCTTAATATTATGAAATTTCGACATAATTCCTTAAAATAAACAAATAATTTTCTTTGAAAGTATTTAGTTTTCTTTCATCTTTGAAGGTGAATATCTGAGCAGGAGTCTGTCATAGGAAAAGCTGTTGAATGAAGTTGTGGTATAACATTGACAAGTCCTAACATATTGGTGGAGACTGCTATCTGATTATGGAACATAAGGTATACACTGCAAAAATAACCCTCTTTTTCGACTTTCTTAGAGTCGGATAATAATATAGTCTGCTCGGAAGCACATTAATAATATCAGAAACACATAAATTTATAAACATCGATATTTATTCTCTGAGTAAGATTTAAGGATTACAGGAAAACTATAGCGGAATAAAAACGATACATAAGCAAGCATCTTTTCACTCTCTCCATTATAAATTAGTTTTCCCTTCAGGGTTTCGTAAACTTTGGAGAGATAATTTTCAGATATTCTAGGTATTCAATATTAAAGTGCTTTTCAAGCCAGGAATTTCTGAGCTACACATACTTGAAATTCCCTGAACATATTTTCCCTCCAGTATAATAACCCTAACCACACTTTAGAGCAACGTCTATTCAGTACTCACTGAGGGTATTCGTATCGAAATCGTGGACCAAACAATAATTCCATGTGTATAAAGCCCGAAAACGGGCACAACATAGAAAGACAAACCTGTGCTACTCTAACAACATTATAACGTATGATAATGTATTCATTAATGGACAAATTAATTCGATAACTACTCGCTTCATATACAGTTCACGTTTGAATGTTAAAACCTATCATTTGCAAGTTCGAAGTAAATATTTCTTCGAACTATTTAACGTCCTTGAGCTCAATAAGGCGAGAAAGTAGGTGATCGTGGAAAAGATTTCATCATACCCAAGCGGAAAATATAGAGGTCAATCTAAATAATGGAAGAATATTTGTACAGACCTTATGCGCAAGTATGTAGCTTGGGACGCGTTATTGGATTGGTTGCTTTGTCTACCGCATGAGTCTGGCCTGTTTTGTTAAAAATTAAGCGAGTCCGTAGTATGTGGGCTTGCTATTCTCTTCATAAAATTGCGACTTGGGGTTCGACCCCAAGAGTCATCTGTGCTATTTGAAACACATCAGTTAAAATAAAGGGTCTCAAATTTTGCGAGATACGTACAATCGATTTTCGATTTTGTTTTTTCTGTTATTACTCACATGTTCCAACATAAATTTACACCTTGAAAGATTTCGTGATTTTCGGTTCTAGCTGATATGAAAATTTGTCTTGTTTTCGTGATAGGCGATGATCTACCATAAGTATACTGTTCAAGAAATCTATGTGTCATTTTTTTTATTTCATTGTTATTGAAATTTTGAATGTGGTGTTTAGCAGGTAGACATATATCAAACAAAAAGCGTGTTCATAAGTTATACAAGCTCATCACTGAAGTATGAGAAGATATTATCCTTGGAGTATATGAATCTTTTAATGACTATTCAGCAGTCAAGAACCGATAAACATGATGAGACAATAGAGAATATAAATGTAAAAAGTCGTTGAACTGATATATCACTATAGAAGTAGCCAATCAGAATATGGTTATATCGGTGGGCGGAATGCAATGCGATACCTTTATATGTTTTTCACAGCTTCAACTCACAAGAATGCACTTTGTGAGGTAGTTTCGATGTAAAGGCAGAAAATGTGCGTGTTTGAAGGAAACAGCATCGTAGTTATGCGTGGGCCATCGTATTCACTTAATCTGGCATGCTGTGAATGAAAAGATTTATGGAATAAGAGTTGAAAATATAGCGCAGAGTCAATTCTAGAAACAAACGTGTCGAATATTGAAAAAAGCGTTTGCGCAATTAAAATATATTAGAGAACAATCACTTAGGACCAATTAAAAAAATTGATTAAACATAAACAGAGATGAAATACTCGAGGACTCCCAAATTATTCTTCAATTCCCACGGAAAAATTTGTTCTCATATCTGCTCACCTAGAAAACCGCAACAAGTGCTGTTCTGTAACAGATTATACTTTCACGCATGTAGAGCACCATCAGTATAGCATACCATTTTTTGAACCAAATCACACTAACACAATACAATACAAATTTAACCTAACCTAACCTAGAGAATCGCAACAAGAGTTGTTCTGCACCAGATTATACTTTCATTCTTGTGAAGCGCCATCAGTACAGCATACTATTTTCAAACTAAATCACAGTTACACAATACGAGACAAATTTAACCTAACCTTACCTGGAAAACCGAAACAAGAGTTGTTCTGCACCAGATTATACTCATTCTTGTGAAGCGCCATCAGTACAGCACACTATTTTCAAACTAAATCACAGTTACACAATACAATACAAATCTAACCTAACCTAACCTAGAAAACCGCAACAAGAGTTGTTCTGCAACAGATTATACTTTCATTCTTGTGGAGCGCCGTCAGTATAGCATACTATTTTTGAACCAAATTACAGTTAGGCAATATTGGTTCCACAAATTCTACACACTCTTAAAGTACCATAAATAAAAAAAAATACAATAGAACCACTAGTCTAGTACGAAAGACAACCGGAATGGTATTATGGAACACTTTGTATACTATTAAAAATATAAAAACCTGGAACATAACTTATACAAGTTATTGTCACTAATGCTATAAACCACATCGAAACCTCAGTTTTATGAAAGATATTTAGTTAATTCATTGAACACCTAATTCTTTCAACCGTAATAGGGACGCCATATTTTGAGAAGTTTCTACTTGAAACCAATCTAGATATCTTCATTAGTTAGACATTGAAGTTTTGCAAATCACTTGGTGAAACATATATACTGAAGAATTATACGATTGAAAAAGGAAGACAATACTTAAATTTCACAAAATAAATTGAATGGAATATGATAGACATATATTTAGAATTTTATCGTATATACAGAAACGAAGAGAAAATTCAAATATTACAATATAACAATCTTATTTATATCGAAGAAACAGATGAGAGAAGTGAAGACGAATGTGAAGATTTGTGATCGTTAGTTATTCGGAGATTATTTTTGTGAGCTGATGAAATATCTACAAATTCTCATAAATAATCTCTCGCTTTGATCACCTGAATGTAAAATTTGGGACTTTTTGAAATTTAAGAAATGATTTCTGTTTATACAATATTCTGAAAAATTTGTTGATATTTCATGAATTATTGTGTTTTTATGCTCATCTACTCGTATATTTATGGAAGAACCAGCTTGATCGCTATAAGAAGCAGGACCATCATTCTTATGTAATTTATATACGCCGCTTCTTTTCACCTGTATCAAGTCGATCTTTGTTATTCATTAAGAGTCGTACTGAGCATATCACTTATTTCAACGTTTATTCATTAGTGATTGCGATAGTAATGAAAAAGGTAAAATCTCAACTCATCTGTGAAGGAAACTCTTTAAGTCAACTTCTAGCTAATTGACATGTTTCCTAGCGAAATTTAATCGAGCTGCGGTTAGTCCTGAGCCTCGAGCTGCTATGGAAGGCCTCGAACTAAATTTCCTGGGACATTGACGTATAGGTTCACTGCTAATTTGCACTCCACTGTTATGTTGAAGCAGCATTTGAGGGAAACGCACTCTTGCCTCAACGAGTAAATTCTTAAATAAGGGTGATGAATTGCCTCTATTGCTCGAGGTATTTTTGTATGACTACATGTCACCCTGTACGGATCATTCTGCTGAATAGGACGCCCCAAGCGTATAGGCATTTCTTGCATAAGTAAAATCTGGATCATCTAACATCACTGATTTAGCATATTTTTTCGGAGCTAAATTTCGAGAATAAGAGTCGTTATTCGCGAAAATTGATCAATATGGGGTAGTTTCTTCCAAAACCTCAATTCTTTTTATGAGAGGAACATGAGCGTCAAGAAAAAACATGAATTTTGTTATCATGTATCGAGACATATGCGGAAAAGAATATTTGATAATAATTAGATGTCTATCAAAAATATACATGTTGGGACTTATCCGATGAAAATCGTTGGATGCTAATTAATTGTCCATCCACGAGAAATTGGAATTATTGAAATTAGGCGTTAATTACTTCCCGCATTGTAGTTTTCTAACCAAACCTTTGTTTGACAGTTTTTACCAATTTAAGCTAAAATTATAGCTAAACAATACAATATTCTACTAATTCCTCATATCCATACACCCTCAAAACACCATAAATAATGTACAAGAGAACCACCAGCTTTCTATGAACGGTATGATATGTTTACAAATGAAATTCACATATGAAGAGGTTGTCATTGTGGAATCGTTTTAATGCGTGAATCGCAAAAAGAGATTTTGACGTAACAACTTCTTATAATTCGATCGAGCCGTGCATGCGGCGTTTCCATGCTACGAGGGCGTTCCATTTAAGGCTTGAAATGCAAGCAAGAGCGCGGAGCGAGCGACAAGGAGGCACAATCGGTCTCCGCGTTCAGCAGCGTTCGACATCTGTATCTGTCCTACTCGCTGCTATACAACTATATACAGCTATACAGCTGCTATACAATGATACATTTACATGTTTTCGTCAAGTATGAAGTGCAGTGAAAAGTGTATGTGGTGTCAATTGTTTATAGTGACGATAGTTCCAGTGATTAAGGTAACGATTCATTCGATACTGAATATATGCTCAGTGATATATTGTCTTATATTCGGGCTTTCATAATTAAATTAAATAGCATCGGTCCGATAGTACAGAGATTGTAGATTATGCCATAATTGACAAAACTACAACAATAAATTAACAGAACTATTTCACGATGAGTAAAAAATCAATTGCTTTACTATTCGATCGAAATAACTATCGAGCGTAGCTATGATTTCAAAAATTAAAACATTAATTTTAAATCTTCCCCATAACATAACAACGTGTAAATGACAGGTTGGAACAGCCAGCCGTCAAAGGGATCGATTTTCTTCTATATCAAACACATTGTGGCGGGCTTTTTAAGAACTAGAGTTACAAAAATTTTAGTGATGTTTCCAAATTTTAAATTTCAAATTTAAGATTTATGATTAGTAGTTCAATCACAGTGTATTCTTAAAATAAATTATTCAAAATTATTACTTTTCTACATTCTGCAAATGACAATTAAATATCCAAAAATAATTAAGTAACTAATTGAACAACTTTTAATCAGTTCACTTGCTGAAAGAAATAATGCCAAAACAAAATTTATTATTATAAAATAATGGAATCAAACATTAAATTTTAACAGTCGAGTAGAAATTTGAACAATAAATTTTATTCTGAACGAAGAACTTTATGAAAAAAATTTCTTAATTATTTCGAACGGCGATTCATTTTGCAGAACTGCTTACAATCGCACCTTGGAAACCTGACGAACCAGAGGATTTCACGAATGAACCACTAACTTCGATGGGTGATGCCAAGGAGGTTCAAGATGCTGTAGAATCTACTTCAGCAACGCCATTCGCACAGCCAATTATAGCTGCTTCAAAATCGAAAGCACAAAAACAAAGTGAGTACAGACAGCGTATCGCAGCATCTAGAACTCCTGCTCCTACTCAAGGTACATTACATTCGAAACACTCCCTTTCACTACCAACTTTTTCTATCATCGTCCTATTCTCAACAGAATACCACAAACTGTAAGAAGTTAAATATCACACATGTTTAAAAGTTGTAAAACAATTGCTTGAAGCACATTCATACTTGTGAAAACTATGTACATTGTAAAAATATAAATAAAACTTGACATAATTGTATTTATGTGTACAAATAAGTGTAACTTGATAAATTCAATTGTGATTTCCATTTACCTCTTTCTCTATATCCATACAAAATATCTATCAAACAAATTAAATTAAACTTATCTTTTGAAATATGCAACCATGTCATCAGTATTTGCTTATAACGTTGTCACGTTCAAGTATCGTCAGTAAAACGACTTTACAGAAAACCGATTTTTCACACATACGATTCAACAGTTGGTAGTTATGTATCAAGAAGTGTTCAGTAGTATATGAGGGATACGCTACATATTGTGAGATTTTACGAAACTGCAGGATTGAATGTTGGTACCCTTTTTCTTCATTAGTAAAGGTCGCGTGTCAGTTGAGCCGCTGCTCCCATAGAATGTTCGTGATACCGACTTTTTCTTAACGAAACATGGAGTTGTCTAGATAACATGTGCGCGCGATAAACTACTACGACAACAAAGTTGGTTGAATCGAAGAACATTGTATTAAACGGTAGCAGCGCGCATTTGGTGAAGGAAATCAATCACGGGCAACAGTGCTTCGGTGGTACACTGAATTCAAAAGCGGATATTGTTTGCTAATGGGCTACATACGGGTCGGCCCTTTTCAGTCACTGTTTACAACATTGAGCCAGTGCGGGTCATGATTCAAGGTACAAGATGCATATATCAAGTAAATGATGGTCCTATTAGTGTGTGGGGGATACGCAACAGTCAATTCAATTTTACATGACCATCTCTATCTGAAAAATTAAACCGTTAGTCGTTGGGTGCCCCAACACTAAACGATTTTCAGAAGACAGAGGGAGCAAAATCTGGCAAGGAACGTTGAAAATAATGAATAATGGTGGCCATCGAATTCTGTATAAAATCTTTATGAATGATGAGACATAAATTCATGTTTTCGATGTTTCTACCTTAAAGGAGAGCCATGGGTGAACACACGAGGATGACCAAACCACAACCATTATGAGAAATCAATGATCTATGAAAAAAGCTATGAATGCTGTTTTCTTTTAGGCGTACTGAATAAATGGTAGCAATTTAGCTTAAAAATCAACGTACAGCTATAGCCGAGTAATTGCCACAAAATGTTTCAAAATCTGTAGTAAGTCAGAATTCGCAAGTTAATTTTGTATCACGACAATGCATGTCGTCACACAAGGCAAAATAGACAGTTGACTTTTTGCGTGAACAATTCCACATCCGTCATATACCCCTGAGTTGGTCATTTGAGATTTCTGGTTGTTCTATAACCTAAAAATATATCAACGAGATTATGGTTCACGACAAAGAAAGAGGCTGATGGGGGAATCAATTTTTAAAGCATTTTCAAATATAACTTGCTTCAATTTTTTCAATCGCCCTCGTATAGGTTACAATATAGTCCTTTTAGTTAATGACGTGCTCATTCTATTTATCGTTTTTCCAATATGTGTCTGGTTCCTCGTTTTCGATTCCTAGAAAACTGAATTCGCATGTCCGACCGAAAGTCATACTGGTATCGATTTGAAGGTAGGGTGTGATTTAATTAGTATGTCAATACAACTTGTAACGTGCTAAAATCACGTCACAACAATTTGAATTGAAACACCTGATTCCAGTCATCCCTCCATCTGTGTCACGCCACTGGCTAACAGTCTGCTGTGCCTATTCAGGTTATTGGATGGTATGCTTACCGGCTTCAGAATCTTCGTTCTGCGTTATATCCTTTGCAGACCTTCAAGATAATTAGTTGAACTGGAAAATCCTCTTAAACTGTAGTTAAAATGATTAAATCATATTAAAATTCATATCTTAATCTTGTATACTGTGTAGTAGTGACATATATCAAAATATAGGGTAAGTTGAAAGTTCATTTTGCAAAATGCCGCACTTAACCTAGAAAATTTAATTTATAATTTTTCCTACAGCATTATTTTTATAAACTGCTGGAATGCCTTATAGTAGCTAATTCAACTTCTGCTCTACAGAATTTGTCTTTTCTCACGATGAATTTCATAATAGTATTCCCTTAATTTCTACAATTCTTCTATGATGACCTTGATCGATTTCTATTTAATAAACTCGATTAAAATAATTTATCTGAGGGAAAAACGACGGAAGTAACTCAAATTCCAATATTCAATCATTATTTCCTTCATTTTCAAATTATATTCGTGAAATTATCACCTAAATCATGAAATACTTTCAAATCTCTTAAATGGTTGCCAAACTTGTTTAATTTTTGTGAATAGGTGAATAGTTTTTATAGATACTTCCTCGCTTTTTATGTAACTTCTCTTTAACTGTAAATAGTTTTTGTAGCTATAGAAAGCTTCCTCGCTTTCTATTGAACTTATCTTTCAATTCTATAACCTACCTGAACAGCTAGCACCAGTTTACTTTTTCAGAATCTCTGTAACTTTTCCCATTAATTTTTGTCTTTACATCCACTTTATTTTGTTACTTTAAATTCCCTGATATAGCTGGCTGTTACATAAGAGCATCGAATAATATGGTGATACATGTCTAATTTGTGAAATTCAGTTCTAGGTGGGGAGCCCTAGGCAGAAATTCCTAGGTGGAGGGTTCTAGACAGAAATTCCTAGTTAGAGACTCGTACGTAGAGCTAAAAGGTTTAGATGTAATAACTTCTATCTGGAGTCCAGAAATCCATATCCGAAGCTGAAATAGAGGTTTTCCACCATATGCAGCAGTAAGAACAAGAACTTTTTGGAACTATTTCACCAAGATAAGTCGTATTGACTGTATATAAGAAATAAATAAGCATTTGTGACATTATGTTTCACAATTATAATTGATGTAATTAAATATCTGAGCTAAACTTCATTGACTTTTCTTTCAAGATTTCAGTGACAATTATTGAATTAGAGTCTCATTGCTCATTTTTCTCTGGACTTAACCAGAGTAAAAGATAATTTTGTTACAAACTAAGAACTCTATTAAAGACAAAACTGCAGTTCATTTCATTCCTCAAAAATATACAATTCTAAACATTACCTAACCACTACGTCCGCACTGGCCACTCTTCTGCTAGTATTGATAAATTGAAATTTCCACAGATTGCTGACGTCGTTGCAGATTTAGAAATTGGCATTCACAAGCCAGTTGAACAAGTTCAACCTCCAGTGGAAACTATCGGTTGTTTATTCCATCTTTCGCAGGGTTTTCTCCAGAAGAAATTCAAAACGCGGTTATGCTGAAGATTGTAAAAACAAAGTGAATGAATAGATCATCGTTACGAATGCGTTTGTAATCTTGAACCCTCATGAAATAGGAAATTGTTTTCTTTTTAACTTGCTGCCAATATAGACAGACCAAAAGAGACTTCAAAAATACCCTGATCATTTACCGGATACTTATATCCCAGAAACTTTATTATTTTGTCCCGAAATATGGATCGAGAGTTCGGCAACACCTACCCGTATCACAAATACTTGTGAAATATTCCATCGAATTTTCAATGATCCATTTTATAGTTAATATTTTTGTTTTCCTTGAGAGACTGAAAGATAATTACATCAAAATTCAGAGTGCTCATTTACAAAATAAAATTTGAAAAATCGCCAAAAATTCATTTCAGGAATTGTTGACAGTTTTCATTACAAGAAGTCAATCAGTCGTTGTCATCTAATATTTATCATTTCATTGTACTCATTATTAAAATACAAGCTGTCAAACTTAAATTTGGTCGCGAATTTTTTTCATCTGACATCATCAATAAATCTGTGTAACTATTTCAAGTTAATTCATTTAATAACCAACCACTTGTTCTTATACAGGGATATCCACCGGGACCGTCCGTTAAAAACTTTTTGAGTTCCAATTACAATATCAAGCTGAAATTTTATACGCGGCCATAACATAACTAGCGATTTCCAATTGAAATGAAATTTTTCCGAAGTGATACCATTTCTGGTTATACCGGAAGTGGGTCATCACTCTGTTATTTCAAATGGCAATCTACATTATTTATTGTACATTTAGAACCGACATTTGAACAAGGCATAAAATACCCAAGTTGTTGGCACTTTTGACAGATTTAATTATTTTCGTTATGAACTCGATTTTTGAGGAACATTTAAAAAAAAATGTAGCTTGTAGATCTTTTGCACTACAGACACAATTTTTGCTTGAGTGGATAGAAGAAGAATAAGGGAATTTTTTAAGTAGCCTACACATGTCAAACGTATATTGCGTTGTTTAGTATGATTTTTTCAATTTGGCCATTTTCAAACAGCAATAGTTCAATTTGTTCAAATGCCACGTGCCAATTTTCATATCGCCATCAGATGAAGCGTCAAATTTCAGATGGAATTGTAACAGCATGTACTATACCCATCTCTTATAGTTCCAACATAACTTGGGAATATATGGAATTTTGATGATTTTGCAAGAACTATCAGAGAATGCTTTGAAATATTTGAATCAAATAGCTGAACTGGCTATGCTCACCTGACAGGTGCCTAAAATTAATGTACTTGTCACTTCGTTCATTAGAATTTGATATTTCAACAAAAATTGATGGTAATTTGAAGTGAAAATTTTTGAAAAACACCAGATTGATAATAAAATGGCTGACTATTCAAACGAGGATATGTTCAATCCCTTTTTATTTCATGGCGAATGTCAAAGAGTGGTGCATAGAACTTGCAGGCAATTCAATAACCAATATCCAAATTCGGCGCCTATGAGTAAAACAAAATTTAGAAGGATCAGAAGCAATTTTCTGCAATTTGGAGGAACAAAATACATAGAAACTAGAAGAAAACCAATTCTCGAGGAGGACGAGAATCAAATTAATACGCCAGCGTATTTTCGTGGGTCCATTAAGTCAGTATCAATGGATATTGGATTGAGTTATACTTCCATTTAAAGGATCCTTAAGAAACGTAACATGCAATACTACAAAAATTGAAACCTACTGACCTTCCCAAGAGGCTAAATTTCTGTGAAACTTTATTAATTCGGCTTCAAGAAGATGAGACAATTCTGCAAAAAATGATTTGGTCTGATGAAGCCAAGTTCAATGAAAGTGGATTAACCAACTGGAGAAATCGACATTTTTGGCACACAGAAAATCCATATTTCTTTGAGGTTATTGATTTCCAAAATAAATTCAGCGTGAACGTTTTTGCAATTCAATGAATGATTTGTTGGCTTATCACAATTATGAGAAAAATCTTAATCGACAAAGATACCTGAAAATTTTGAGAAGATCATTAGCAAATTTTTTTGGTGGATTATTCCTTAACATTCTGAGGGATTCATATTACCAAATGGATGGTGCACCAGCACATAAAATACGAGCTGTAGATCGGCAGCTAATAGAAATGTTCGAGGATAGATGGTGGGGTAATCAAGGACCAAATTTATGGCCTCCACGTTCTCCGGACCTAACGCCCCTTGATTTTCATTTATGGGGCAAAATCCAGAGTGAAGTGTATCTTATTCCTGTAAGAAGTAAAGAAAAGGAAACTAGGAGGGCAACTCATCATGTTCGTATACGAGCTGTCAAGTGTATCGAGCAAAATGGGGCCCATATTGAACATTCATTCAGATCGTAGATTAGTTTCTCCTATGATGTTTGCTATCATTTATTCGTATTAATTTAATTATCTTCGATGATTGGTTTTCGCTTAGTTCCTACAATTTTAATTCATCCGAATTGAAGAAAATTGCTTCCAATGCTTCGAAATTTTATTTTACTCATAGACGGTAAATTTGGAAATTGGTTATTGAATTGCCTGCAATTTCTACCCACTACTTTTTGACATTCTTAAATGAATTAAATATATTTTCGTTTGAATAACCAGTGATTTATTCCAAATGTGTTGTAAATTTTGGATATTTTCAATCTGAAATAACGACAATTCTTGTTGAAATATCAAATTCGAATGAACGAAGTGACAAGTACATTAATTTTAGGCACCTGTCAGGTGAGCGTAGTCAGTTTAGCTACTTGATTCAATTATTTTAAAGCATTCTCTGTTAGTTCTTGCAAAATCAGCAAAATTCAATATATTCCCAAATTATTTCGGAACTATAAGAGATGGGTATATTACATGCTTATACAATTCCATCTGAAATTTGACGCTTCATCTGATAGCGATATAAAAATTGGCACGTGCAATTTGAAAAATTGAGTTATTGCTGCTTGAAAAAGGCTAAATTGAAAAAATCATACAAAACAACGCAATAAATATTTGACATGTGTAGATTGTTTAAAAAATTCCTTGATCCTTCTTCTATCCACCCAAGCAAAAATTGTGTCTGTAGTGCAAAAGATCTACGAGCTACATTTTTTTAAATGTTCCTTCAAAATCGAGTTCATAATAAAAATAATGAGATCTGTCAAAAGTTTTGACAGATAAGTACCAACAACTTGGGTATTTTATGCTTTGCTCAAATGTCAGTTCTAGATGTATAATAAAACAGGTAGATTGTCATTTTAAATAACAAAGTGATGACCCACTTCCGGTTTAACCGGAAATGGTAACACTTCGAAAATATTTCACTTCAATTGGAAATCGCTAGTTATGGCAGGGTATAAAATTTCAGCTTGATATTGTAATTGGAACTTAAAAAGTTTTTTAAGGGCGGTCCCGGTGGATATCCCTGTATAACGGCACCAAATTTACCTATGGGGTTAACGGATAATAAAAATCTTTCTGACCCCCCCCCTATCCTTGAAAGAATTTATATGTTGTCTTCAGAAAAAGGGGAAGAAAGTTGAAATATTTAATAATTCTTAGATCTCAGATGTTCGTTCTCAGATCTGCTTATCATGCATGCCGACGACAAATATTGTCGACATGCCGACAAGTATTGTAGACGGCAAGAGAGGGCAAATTGCCATTTCGCCTCTAGTAGAGATTCATAAGTGTTTTGCATCACTTTTGACAACCAAACTAATTGAACTCGTACATGATATTTTATTAAGACTTTTTCTCACATATGTAAACGTGCGAAGTTCTTCAAGATCCGAGAGTGGTATACCTGAAACGGGAACGACGCAGTTCTTGTTGATGTGATAACTAGCTCCATAAAGAGGGATCCTAAGATCAAATGATTATTAAATATTCCATTTGCTTCAAGTAAACATATACCTCTACTTCGAATGTAAGAAGAGTGGATAAATTTTTTCAGCTTTGATGATGTTGAAAAATAGTACACTCGGATGCAAAATTAGCGGAACACTCGAAAATTTAACCAAATTCGAAGTCCGATATTTTTCCTAATTCTCAACCGATTTAGATAATTTTTTCGGCAAGTTATGGATCAACTCTTCTGCTTTGTAGAAATTATAAGACAAAACAAAAGAAATTTGAAAAAAAATTTATGCGGGGGCAAAACTAAAAGTGTTTTTTTTGTCAAAAATTCGTAACACCGTGTGGAATTTCGTGGTCCGAGTTGAAACGTACAATATCATGGTCTGTCAAGACACATCTTCCTGCATAACATCGGAGGTTAGCCAAAAAATAAAATCAAAATTAGAGAAGCGGAAATATAACGAAATGAAAATTTTTGAAATTCACTGGCCAATTTCACGCTCCGGGAGAACTCGAAGTACACAGGAAAAATCGTTGATTTTGCACATTTATTTTTGAATTTTTTTGTGTGACACTCTATAATAATTATCATTTCTGTCCAAAATTCAAAGCAGGTGTGTATCCTTGCGATACACTCGTTAAATGAAATGAACATGTTGAGAAAAATGTTCATGATGACCCACAAAAAAAAGCATTTGATTTTAGTAGCAAGTATGACCCCCCCGAGCTCTTATTACAGCGCGCATACGATTTCGCATACTCCCAATGATGTTGTCTATCATCTGTGGAGGTATGTTGTCCCACTCTTTCACCAAAGCCAATGTTAGCTCTTCAACGTTGCCTGGATCCCGTTGTCGAACCCTTCTTTCAAGAATGTCCCAAACGTGTTCGATCGGGTTTAAATCCGGTGACCGCGACGGCCAGTCCATTCGTGTGATCCCAACTTCATTGAGATATTCTATCACTATGCACGCAGTATGAGGGCGCGCATTATCGTGCATAAGAAGGAAATTTTCCCCTATCTAAGGAGCAAAAGGCACAACAGGGAGCTCCAAGATTTCTGTTATATATCGATGGGCATTAAGTGATTCATTGCCAATAATCTCCAGTTCTGTATGTACTCCCAAGCATATGCCACCCCATATTATAACTGACCCTCCACCGTATTGCTCAGTTCCTGCGAAGTTCGCTTGACTGTACCGTTCCCCTCGATGCCTCCATATTCCATCTCTACCATCCACGAAATTCACACAATATCGGCTCTCATCACTAAATAAAACTCGTCTCCACTGATTGATTCTCCATGCTACATGCTCCCTAGCAAACGCCAATCTTGCTACCTGATGGCCTCTATCGAGACTTGGTGATCTTGCTTACGCGTATGATCTCAGACCAACTTCATTTAATCGTCTTCTGACTGTCCTCACACTGACGTTAATGTTATCCACTGCTTGTCAAAGGTTAAGTGCCTGAACAGCAGTAAGACGAGGATTTCTTATGGTATGATTAACGATGAAACGGTCATGTATAGCGCGGGTTGCCCGATTTCTTCCTTGTCCTCGCCTTCTCACGTGCAATCCAGTTTCCCTGTAACGTCGGTAGATTCGATGGATAACCGACGTCGAGACACCCAACATGGTAACGACTGAGCGGTAGGTGCGCCCTTCCTCGATCAATGTAACTGCCCTTGCTACTGAGGTTGGTGGTAAATCTCATTCTGAATGAAAAAAACCGTTTGGAATCGTAAACAGTAAAAGAATCACAAAACACCGCAACCGATCGAATTTTTATCAAATCAAAGAATGGAAAACTCTCATTCTTTAAACAAGTGCAAATGTGGTCATATACAAAAAACGTGTGTTGTATTTCATATTTGATAAAAAAAGGTGTGCACATGTGTAAATGAAAAGTTTTATCAATGGTCCCAGAATTCGGTTGTGTATTTTAATACCTACCGACTGTTATCTCCTATGAATTCCTAATTTTCACCAAATTAACCGAATTGTCATCAATAACTAATGCAATTCGAACATAAAAATCGCAAACGACAATTTCGACACGCCTGAGTGATAATAAGAAAATTCCAAATTGATAGACGAATTTTAATGACAATTTCTTGATTCAATGGAATTTCTCCAAAATGGTGATTTTCCACTTGAAATTAAATATATTTAGCAAAAATAGAGATAAACGCATGAAACAGGAAGGGCGTTACTGCAGGAAGATGTGTCTTGACAGACCATGATATTGTACGTTTCAACTCGGACCACGAAATTCCACAGGTTATTACGAATTTTTGACAAAAAAAAACACTTTTAGTTTTGCCCCCGTATAACATTTTTTTCATATTTTTTTTTGTTTTCTCTTATAATTTCTACCAAGCAGAAGAGTTGATCTATAACTTGCCGAACAAATCATCTAAATCGGTTGAGAATTAGGAAAAATATCGAACTTCGAATTTAGTTAAATTTTTGAATGTTCCGCTAATTTTGCCTCTGAGTGTATTTGGTGAAAGAGTAGTTTGAGATTGCTGAAATGGAAGTAGTCCCGTTTTTCCAAAGTGATTTCGAAACCTTCATTACAGAAAATTGAATGAAAAAAAAAGTATGTTTTGTACTAGAATTGGAGTTGAGGGCTCGTTTGCAAGTCGTGCTGATATTTCGGAGTATTCATTCCCTTATTCTACCAATTTCGTTCGATATAACACGTTTCTTTCTTATACATTGCCTTTGGCAGTTCTACGAAACGTCTTGCCTACGTGAAAGCTAGCTCACTAAAATCCGATTCTGATCCATCACCAAATATGAGTGTAACAGATATTCATTCAGTTTCATTCTGATTCAAACTCATTATGCATTTTTCTATAAAATGTGAGAAAACTTTGCTTTCAAAAACTCAGATTTTCGTGAAAGTTTCAGTCTTATGATATTGAAGTTGAATTCAGTTGAATTTACCAACTGTCAAGACAATTAAAATGCATCGTAGGCCTTGAAGAAGTGAGATCCGTTGAGACTAAGAAATATATTGTTCGAATTAGTTTAATTCTTGAAGCTCAAAAGTTTTGCCGTTACCATGGATTAAGTGATATATAAAACTTTGTACTTTTGATACTAAGTCATGGCGACATTAAATTGCAATTTTCATCACAATTTTACGGCGTTGAAAAAATCATAGTAGGCCTTGCGAATTGGCATAAATCTCAGAAAACTTGTATCCTAACTGAATTTCAAGGTGTTTACTAAATGAAAATTGAAATTGAAATTTCAAATTTGTACGATAGAAACTCGAGTTGTAAAGCGGTGTAAAATCAAAACTAATCACTCTATATATAATTCTTAAATTTTCAATTGAATTGGTATGTGAAATAGTAATCGATTCAATGAGTCTTATCATACCAAGCTGCAGATGAGGACATAAATATTAAGGAACAGAAACACGTATGTAGCTTCCTGCCATTATTTCATGCGCTGTCTGTAATTGGTTCGAACCTATGTTACCAGCTATTGCTCTCAAAGGGAAGTCCCACATTATCACCGTGTTAATACTTAAAACGGAAGAGGTTGGTTTCAGGGAACTGGTTCTTGTATCGGAAATATATTTCATAAGCATCTGGCACACGCGAAATTCCCGGATATAATAGGAGAAATCAAGTACAAAGTGACATGAAATTCACAGAGTGATACCTTAGGGCCTAAACGGCTTTCAACGGGAAATAGGGAGCACCAAGGCAACTCGGAAATGGAACCATAACTCATAAATAGTTTCATCGATTCTCATTAAATTAGGTATAATTGCCCACTACATGCAATTTGATAACATTTCTGAGAATAAATCAAATAATCTAGAGCCCTACTGAAACTATCAGTTTTTACTTCATGAGGTGGAACGAACACCCTGTACATGGCTTTTGAAGAACTTTTATAGTTTGTCAAACCACGAGGGATTTTATATAATAATGCTTACCGATAAACTGGCACACTTGCTTGAGGAACTTTACAGAAATTCAAATAACTATATAATCTGCTTTTTTTCGTTACGGTCCATTTCAGCAAACAAAACTAGCATTTAACAGTTATTTCCATGTCCCCTGCAAACAAGTTACTATATTTCTGTAGACATTCCATTTTAGGACCGTTCTGGAATATTAATTTTTTACATAAAAGGTAAAACACCTAGAATTTTTCTTGATTTTTCATATTTTGTCGGAACCGCAAAAGATCGTTCTCTCTATCAGTATTGGCTGTTTGAGGAATTTCATGTTGAATCAAAATTATATGCTTCATATGAGGCCATATTAGAAAATGATTCACTGATTTTTTTGGGTTTTTCATCGTACTTCAACTGAATGAATAAAAAGTTGATTGGCAGTCGATTTTCTACTACGGTTCCGAAATATTTTATACGTCTGTGAAAATATTGTATCATATGCCCAGTAGACACCAAAATAAATGATTATTACCAGTTTTGTATCCTGAATAGGGCCGTAACGGAGAAAAAGCTGCTAATATAGTTATTTGATTTCGTGTAAAATTCTTATAGCAAGTCTGACAGATCAACAGTGAACACTAGTAAATGCATAAATCCCTTGTAATTTAGACAAAATATAAAAATAGAGTAAGGCTCTGAATTATTCGATGTACTCTAGATATGCTATCCAAATGTTTTTTCGTTTGTTTTTCCTTTAACGTGCTCTATTTCTGCCTTTCGGCTAATGACACGCCGTGGAATCCTGTCATCTCACTAACCCGGGAATTTTGCCGAACCCCTCTCGGGCCAAGGAAGCGAAGGAAGCGAAGGAAGAGATCTTTAATGTCCAACACATCTCTGTTAGACAGGACCGACTGCTTTACATCTCCTCCAATAGATGGGTACTCAAGCGATTCCCAGAATCCGAAAAATCGCACCGACTTTGTGGGGATTCAATCCAGGTAACTCTGCGTAGGAGACGAGCATCATATTCCATTAGCCACCGAGCCGGTTAGTATCCAAATGCATGTAGTTAAAATCTACCTAATTTGATGGAAATTAATCAAACAATTCAATTCCGTATTTCGGTATTGAATTGGCTCAACTATCTTGTGAATCTCCATTTCCGTTTCTCGTTGGTATCCCTTATCTACCGTTGAAAACTGTACAGTCCTTGGTGAAACTCCCCGTATATGAATGAGTAGTTATTTGGATTTGGAAAAACTAGGTATTAGGTATGCGGTTCACAAAATATTGAAAGGAAGTTATTATCTTTAAGTTGTTATTGAAAAGTAATTCGAATCTTTCAACTTTCAAATTAAAACCAACTAGCTCCGCCACTTTAATAGAACAGATGAAGCGCGAAGACAGGCTGAAACTTTCGCAATCAGGCGTAATCTAAAGCAGCTAGTCGACGAACCGACAAGAATACCTGATCATCCAACCAACTTCCCGAACACCTTGAATTCAAAAAAAGGAATTCAGATCCAGATGATTTTAGAGTAGAGGTCACGATGGAAAAGCAGAGGGAACCTAGAGCAATAGCACTCGACATCTCTAAAGCTTTCGATAGGGTTTGCCATGCAGCCTCGTTGATTGAACATGTTGCATATGGGCTTCCCGAAAAATTGGTTCAAGCTTTTTCAGATAGATCAACACAAATTGTGGTCGGCGGTATAACATCTGATTATTTCCATTTGCAATCCGGGGTACCTCAGGGATCCACTCTTTTGCCAATCTTGTTTCTGTTGCAGATGAACGATCTTCTGTCATCTACAGAGAACAAGTTCTTCGGTTTTGCAGTCGATTGTACCCTGGTTTTTTTCAGTAGCCTGCGGCCAATTGAAGCTGCAGAATCTCAACAAATCAATAACTTAAACTCCGACCCACACAGGATATCGAAGTGGGTTCAGTTGAACCTGGTGAACTTCAACGAAAGCAAGTCGCAAGCAACTACGTTTTCTAGGAGGGTCCGCGCTAGAGAACCTCCTCTAACTATGTAAGGCCAACGAATTGCATCCAAAGATTCGATGCACCTTCTCGGAATAACGGTCGACTCCGGGTTTTGCTGGCATAATCATGTATCATTAATTGCTAGGTCTGAATCAGCTAACTTTAGCTTTCTTTTTAGAGCCAAGCGATACTTCACGTCATCTCAGCTGTTACTTCTATATAAAGCGCAGATTCGACCTGCTTTGGAATATTGTTCCCATGTATGGGGATCTGCGCCCAAACATTTGTTGCAGATGTTGGATACTGTGCAAAAACAGGCTGTGCGCCTCATCGACCACCCGGAGATCACGCGCGATCTCCAAGAAAACAAGTTGCTGACCTTTATCTGTTTTGCCACAATACTAAGCTGGCAAGGAGTTCTCATCTTACAGCGGCACATTCAGCGCCCCCTCGGACCTCTCTCTATGAAAATTCCTTTGTTTACAGGGTCATTGAGCTGTGGAACTAGCTTCGTCCAACATCTTTTCAACATCCTACAATTTGGTCCCGCTCAACAAGCGAGTAAACAGACACCTCAATTCTATCCAGGCGCTCACTCAGGCAGTTTAACAGGTTCGCCTATTCCTGGGAAGCGCGCATAAAAAAAATTTTTGAATTTCCTTCAAAATATGCTCCATATGAACTGATCCACATGTGCCAACGTTTTTTACAATCATCGAAATATTTTATAGGCTTTTTCAGGGATGTCCTGCAGCTTATTCTGTGAATTTTCTTTTATAACGTCTACCCTTCAGGGCAATGTGTAGAACTTTCAATTCTTCAATACTAGAAGAAGAGTGGCCATGTCGGATACAGTGGTTATCTTATGGCGAATCCTGTTTGTTTTTAATGAATTGAATTCGTTTGTTACTGAAGGAACGACCAATCTAACCTATGTAGAGATTATTTAAGTCTGGAAAATATAACTAATAACCTCCTGATTTATTTAAACTCTCTATAGAATTTTTAGCATCAAATAGGAGTGATAACAATTTATTTTGAGGTCTGAATATAATTTCAGAGTTCAATTCGGAGAGATGATTTGCGACATTTTCACTTATCCGTTCAAAATATGTTGATGGGGTTGTTGGTAATTATAATAGAATATATTCGGCTAATAGCTGTGATGTAATTATGTTTATTCTACTATCTTATCAATATCACGGCCATAGCGATTCTTGTAGACTTCAGTATTATTGCTCTCAACTTCTTTTTCAAGATTTTCAATGACATGAGTGGTCTATCGATCTTTGAATTATATGCCGAAATTTCAGGTCAATTATGGTGGTTTCAATCCTACATACATATGTACTAGTTGGTTTCCTGAGGATCTTGAACTTAACATAATTTCGCTAAAGTAAAATGAAATGAGAGTTTTGTCACTTTTCCACAATTTATTCAATAATCACGACCGGTTTCGACCCTACGGTCAATTTCGAGTGGATAACAATATGTCGTGATTATTGAATAAATTGTGGAAAAGGAACAAGACTGTCCCATTTTGTTTTACTTTAAAAATGAATTTTCATAAAATAAATAAATCATCAATACTATCATCTAATTTTGCTATTTGAGTACCGAATAGAAAGGAAATATTTGATAGTTTTCACCTTTTTCGAATTCAAATTCATTTTTCGAATGAACACTGATTATGAATTGGAAAAAATCATCAATATTTCTATGTTATCTTTTAGATGAATGAGTATGTCATCGACATACCTATATCAAAAACTTTAAAGGCAAGTTAGTATTTGATGTGCAGGTGCAGGTTTTGACGAGTTACTAGTTTATGGGAAAGAATTTGACTTGAAAATTTGGCTACCAGTAGAATGCGGCTGTTCAGCAAGTTGATTACATCTGAGATAAAATCGATCATGAACATTCACCTCAGGATATGATAAATTGATTATGGAAATATACCAACATCAAATGTGTAGTATAAGTAGCATTATAAGTCAAGAAATATTGCTTTTAATAGCTACACATTAAATATATCATTTAGAAATTATTAGATACTTTAATTTTATTTTATCTGGATTACAACTTATACAATTTATAGTCACTTATACAATGTAGTGTATCAAAACTTGAAATCAAATAAATAGCTATTCAAATAAATAAATAGAAAATTTGCTCTACTTGTATTTTGAGAATATTACAATGTCATGTAAACCAAAGAAACAGAAGGAAGAAATGGCATAATCCATGTAATCTCAATTTTTTTTCATATCCCTCTCACTCGAAAGAACTATAATTAAATCACCGCCAATATTATAGAATAACACCTCAACTCCAATATTAAATTTATACTCTTGACTATTGACTATCAAATTGAAAATCACTGAGTATTACTCTATATTCTAACTTTATCTATGTTAAGAGCTATCATAACTATGTATTCAGTTTACTGCAGTTTCGGTGTCGTATGAGCTTTTCATTATTGCACACCCATACCCACACGATACCTGCCTAGTCTGACACCTTCTCATCTCAATTCATTGGAGCACAACAAGTACACGTGCACATATACAATTAGCGCCCATCAACGAACCGCCATAGATGCTACCACAATTGCCACCAGTAACTGATGAAAACAAAAGGTGGATCTGACAGGAAACTCCGAAAAGTCACACTAGTTCGACAGCCTACCGCAACGCAATACATTGAGTCTGCAAGATGCGACCTGTCAAAAAGCTAGCGTTTGTTTGCTTGATAATCATGTGCTATCTCATCTCGATAATGATAACATGCAAAATTTAACGCTATATGAGTGAAACAATTGAAGACTTTTATTCAAGGAACAATATTCAACCTTCCGAAGAATGTTAAATATTCTTTTTTGATGGAGCAGGTCTTTCGATACACCATACATAATCATCATTAACCAGGGCGACACACACTTGAAGCGCTCCAAGGAATTGACATGAGAAGGTAGAAGTCTGTTTCAGTGTTGTGAATGGGTGTGGAATACTGACTAGGTCAAACCAGCTGCGTCAGGGGGAGGTATTTAGCATTATACGGAAGGTTTTTCCCCTGAAAATAATCATGAATGTATTTGCACAAAAAGCGATAAACTTCCCATGTTATTATTAAAAAGATATGATGTACACCTGGTTCAAAGTCAGACAAGTTGTTAGGTTTTCAACAGATAGCATCTTGCACACACAGTGTGTAGGGTTACGGTAGGTTGTCAATTTAGTATAGCTTCTCTAAGTTTTCTGTTTGATTTACCTTTCGTTTCCATCATTTGCCGATGGTGCTATTAGAAACCTCTATGTCGGTATGTCGGTTCATTGGAGGACGCCAAACGTAACTGTATACATGTACATATACCAAATGCGTTGCAACGAACTGAGATGAGTAGGCATTCTGACCTAAAGTTGTGAATTGGTGTGCAGTCATGACGAAAACAAAAATGACCAAAACTGCAGTCTATCGAGCCTATTGATATTCGACCAGATTGTACTACTAGTATATGGATCTGATTGAGTATGATTAGGTAGGGTGAATCGGAAAAGCAGCTCCTTCAAGGAGGTGTATCAAACATTCTACCATTCTCGAAGAATAGTTTGATGAGTATTTTTTATATAATTTTCATTCAGTTATTTCATACCGAATCTCAATTGAAAATGTACATTATCCTTATGTATTGCAAAAATTTCGAAATACAGAATCAACTGTGTCCCTTTCGAATAATTGAACTCTACTATAAGACAACTTTTATATATATTATATATATATATATATATATATATATATATATATATATATATATATATATATATATATATATATATATATATATATATATATATATATATATATATATATATATTATATACTCTGAACTTTCAGCTCTACTCTCCAAGAACATCGCCATTTTCGTTTCATCATTTCAGGAACTCTAACTGAAAATATAAAAATCGCAGCATTAAACAACTTTCGTGAGAGAGAGTGTAATTATCGTTGCGCTCTCTTCACTCCGGATTTCTGTTTTAACAACAGGAACACGTTCCTCATTTGGAGCCAGCAGATAATGAAAAGTTCATCAGAATAAACATTCAGATGAGTCCAGGATGACTAGTATATAATGAGAATACTGCCGTTTCTAAATTATTCCTGGTATTACAATAATCAAGGTGCTATTTTCGAGGTTGATGAGCGAGCGTTTCTTTTCGTGATTTCAAAAGAATTGGATCGACACTCGTAGTAGGATAGATTGTTTTTCCTAAATTTAGTGTGCACTATTTTTCAAATAATATTTTTGAGGGCTAAGTTTCCTGCTTAATTCGTGAATTATTAAAGTAATAGTTCAAATTTCGAATATAATATTTTATCGGTATCACTTAAATGTATTGATTATTTTCTTAGGCTGGTCTAGAAAAAAAAATTTTCATTTATGTACCTTTTTTAGGAATATCTGGGAGAGGCTACACTTTTGGCAATGTGTGTTGAAGCATAATTTTCTCAGCTTATAATATGAAAGATTATCGATCTAGGGTAACTTTTTCTCTTTCATAACTAACTTGTAATTAAGCTTGACATGAAGCTTTCCAGAAGATTACACCTTGATGGAACTGCAGAGAGTGGCATATTAGGTCAGCCATAAAGGGCAAGTTTAGTACGATTCTGATGTGGATATATGAGAATCCTCAAGTCAAGGTTGATATATGAGGCTGGAGATTGGTGGGCAATTTTTGATAAAGCAACGAAACTAGTACAGAGAAGGCAACCGGAGCGTCTCAATCGACACCGGCGGCTGCGAGTTCTTCTTGGCATGATTCCCTGAAGGAATAGCGATAATGTGGGAGTTGTCAAGATGTCTTATCTTTCAAATGACATAGAAGGTTGAATACTCAATAGAAACGACTAAAAGAAGAAGGTAATCTTGGTGTGATCACGGTAGGAGTTACGGAACGTAACTATTTATCAAAAAATGGAATAAGTCACCCAAGTACGAAAGATTGGTTAGCCAAATTTGGCTACTGATTGTGAGGTTAGTTAATTAGTTCGTTAGTTAGATTTCTCTTCTTGTTGAGTTAGAAAAGGTGACATTTCTTTGACAGCAGGGCAGCTTCCCAAATCTACAAGATATGACAACGAAGAAAAGATCAACCGTTGATTATCACTTAAGAGGAAATAGGAAATGAGGTAGAGGTAATAAGTCTAGAAGTTAGACTCAACAACAGAAGGCACATAATCAAATAGGGAATCATGTTACCTGTGAAGACGTATATATTGGTTTTTCTAATAGGGCTGATGTGTTCTCGGAATGTCATTGAAGCCATATTTAAAACTGCAGAAGCATAGCGCTGTAATTAGTTATTAATATAGCTTATGAATCCGACATGGTAGGATACAACATTTCGGACTATTAAAAAACTTTGCAAATAATCGTTCAAGTATTTGTGTTTCTGTATACAGGGTGTGCGTGCTGAAAGGCCCACTAGATGTGTCTGGGAAACGGGTTTATTGATTAATTTCAAATTTAGGGATTTTAGTCAATTCATAGCAATTCACAATTTTCAGTTATTTTCAGAGCGGTACTAACTTCAGTTATACAAGAGATCGACCACAGCTTTGCTATTTCAAGTATCAAAGTGTACTTTTTGATATTATATTAATGAACAGTATTAGTTGTCAAACATGTTTTGTTAAGATTTGTCCTATCGAAAAAAAAAACATTGAGCTAGAATTATTTGATCAAAATTCTCGGAATTGTTGTGTCATCATCTTTGCTCAGAAAACTGATTCAGAATTGAGAAGGTGTAAAACTTCTCTTAGTTTAAGGAGCAGTATGTTATTTCTGAAGATAACGTACTTTCTGATGCTCTTTTATGTACATGCTGCTCAAAAATCACCTGTCGACTCAATGAATTGAATTTTCAGGAAAACTTTCCCTAAAATACGATTGGTGGTAGGTTTTCCTAAACGTAAAATGGCTCCTTTTAATTTAATTCACGATTTCATCATAATCCTGTAGTTATTCTGGAAAATTTAATCAGTAGGCCGTGAAAAATTAAAACAGACACAGGGAATCTAATTCCGATGTCAGTTTCTATGTTCTATGATTTTAAGAATAAGTTGTTGTATCAGTAAATACTTCTTCATAAAAAATATACGACGAGTAGTTCGCGTGCAACGAGAATATTTCCTAGCATTAATATAATTTTAATTTATATTATATTAGTACGTTCTTTCAGTATATTTGTGTATATTTGTTCAGAATAAAATTATTCCCACCCTATGAAAAATTAAGGTATCATTTATGAAGGATAACTATAAGAACTCTGAAGATATTGTTTCCACTCTGTTATTGGTCTGGAAAATATTAAATATATATAATATAACATTTAATATATTAATTCTTTCTGACCATTTGTTCCTTTTTTGGTTTTGGTTTGCTGAGCTAAAATATCGATATTATTACTAGTACATCAACCTACACAGGATGATCACCCAAGATTGCACTAAGTATGTATATGAGGAAAGGGGTAACTGGTTGGTGAAAGTTTTTTGTTTATTTTTGCGTTATTCGAACTATATTCTGAATATATTTTCAATGCCATGGAACTTTCGATTATGACCCAAATTAGGAATCATCTTTTTTTCCAACGTCAATATGTACGTTTCATTTTTTTATTAGAGGAAACAAACATTCAAACATCTCTTATAGAAAATACTTCCACTTGATTTCAACAGATAAAATAATATAAATTTCCTAATCAGAAATTCGGGATGTTTGGATTGCTGTTAGCTGGCCTGAAAGAACGATTCGAAATCTCTCAACATCAATTATTTGTTCTTCCATAAGAAAATTGTCAATTTCGTCATATCCAATGCACACTGAAGCGTTAGTATATGCAGGGTGTTTTCAATCATGTGGCAATTTGGAGTACATTCAAATGTGTATGAAGGGTTTAATCATATACTACCTATTATATTATTATTATTATTATATTCAATTTAAATACAATGTGTCCGTGCTACTGGACCAATCGTCTGCGAACGGGTTCATCGATTCATTTCAAACTTTGGAATGAAAGTAAATGGATACTGATTCACAATTTGCCATTATATTCAGAGCGGTTCAATTTTCAGTTATACTGAATCTCCGGAATTATTGTATAATATTTTCCTGCCCAAAAACTGACTCTTTGAGAAAGATTATAACTGATTTTAAGTTTCAAATGCAAAGTGTTATATTTGAGGGCAACGTTCTTTCCAATGTTATTTTATTTACAGAAAGCTCAAAAATCAGTTGTCGACTCAATGAAATTTAATTCTCAAAAAAGCGTTTCTTGCAAATGAGAGCATCTAAAAGTATACTTTATTAGAAACACATTTACTTTACTTTCCATATTTTACTAAAAGAAAATTAAATCAACAAGCCCTGAAACATAGACATAGACAGATTCAATTCCGATGCCAGTTTCTATGTTTCACATTTTCTTTGTAAAGTTCTATGAATTTCGACCTCAGTTTGGTATTTGGAAATCATTTAGAAATTGCAATATAACCTATTTTGTTTGTGTAGAAGTTCTTCATTCAAAAATGGCAAAGATATATTCAAACTAGGATATGAATTCATTCATTATTCATGGCCAATGTCAACAAATATTAAGATGAACTTGCAGAACATCTAACGCAAAGTACAAAAAATAATCAATTCACAAAATTACAATGAAATTTTAATACTTATGGAAAACAGGCAGCGGAAATATGTAGAGTTAGTTTCATTAGCAACAATAAAGACATTCCAGTTACCGTGTTAGGTTATTTTTTTGCCAATCGGTTTGCGTCTGTACGTGCAGCTGTTACGGAGTTAGGGATACGTACATCAATTAATAAAATTCAGGACATAAATGACTTCCACCGGTACGAATTCTCATTATTTTGTGTGCAAACTGAAACGTTGCAAGAAAGAAGAAGCGTTTCCCGATGGTAGTGTTCTCCTCATTGTTGAACATTGTTGAGATTAATTAGCAAAATGATCTGAAACCTTAAGGAAAGTAATTAAGTAGGTAAAATTAACGGAACCCCTGATTCAGAAACGACGAATGTCAAACATTAGTGAAGGTCCACTGAATGAATCTCAGAGAAATGACTTGACTCCACTGCTACTAGAAAATGAGAAAATTTGAAGACAGAGAAACAGATGTAGTAGGTATAACTCACAATCAAAGAATTCTGGCCTGACGAAATCTTTCTGTGAAAAGTGCTCACAGTAAAATATTTATGGAATTTGCAATTAAACCAAACTGAAACTTTTTTGTGATTTCACAACACCTTTTGAATGAGGTGTAACTCAACCCCTGTTCCTTATCAAAATTCACGTGTTTATGTACAAAGGAGAGTGGACATCTTACGTAGTTGCTGAGTCCTGAGTTATGCACGTCTTCTACCCCAGATTATTAATGCCACTAGAAAGTCCGATCGTATGATTCAGGGTAGTGGTTTATTAGAAATTAGCGCATGAATTCATTCGGACATCCATTTCTATTCTGCCTCTGCTGTTGCTGTCACTCAAATCTCTCTGCACAGCATTCAATTCACATGATAAATGGTTTGGATCAATTTCTTAATTCTCATTTTGAACCTAAGTTTGCTTTACTCAATCATTTCTACCTGTCTTTTGATACGATTCTCCAACTCCTTACAATTCACGCAAATTTTAAGTAATCTTTCGAATTATATCATATTTCGATTTTGCAAATTCATTATTTCCCGAATATAGTCATTAGCCGTATAAACTTCATGAAAGTAGCTACCTGTAAACATTAGAAAATCTACGTAATGAACTGGACATCTGCACTTACTCCCGTGAACAAACCTCTATACTGCTTAGAGAAATTACTGACCCAATAAAGTTTAATTTTATTCTGCATTTTCAGAGAGTCCTGGTCTTAACATCAATTTCACATCTTCACTTCATAAAACTCGAGCTCGTTAGTTTAGTGTAGTGCCATTTTTCACGAAAGAATAATGTATCCGTATTAACTTTGAATTTCTCAATGACGAGTTGATGTCCTTTTTCTCGAGCCTCGTTCCTGAAAAACATGCTGTCAAAAAAGCACCGAAAATATTTATGTTTCATTCCAAGTTATTGTATCGCCTTCACAGTAGGCCACTACCGAAATAATATATTCACGCCAACAAATAATGCAATCATCAAAATATTTTTCAAATGCTTTTTCCTCAATCGATTCAGAACGGGTACCTCGAAGTGGTGAACTCAGTTTTGGAAAAAGAAAAATGATGGCCAGGGCCGTAACAGGTGAATTGCTTGAGTTTTTGGTCAGAAATTCATTCACAGTGATAGCCTTGTGAGATGTTGCTTTATCGTGGTGCAAAATGTATGAGTTTTCTTTCCACAAATCAAGCTTTTCTCTCTTAAACGCCGCATAACGCTCAGGTAATATTTTTCATCTACCGTCTGGCCTTCTGGCAGAATCTCGAATGCACAGCACCGAGAATAATTTTTTATTGACATACACAAAAAGAGAAAGAAAGAAAACTTATCTAAAAAAAATGAAGGGGTAGAACAAAGAAGACGTCTTTATCTCAGAATGCTCTGATATCGGTTATCCTCCTATGGCTCCTCGGGCTGGTAAACGGATCGTTGCTACTTCCAGACTTCTGGGTAGGCCTTGTCATCGAGGTCTAACCTAGGATTATCAATGCACTAAGTAAAAGAATTCTCACTCCTCAATGCACCTGTTCTGTCTAATTACAATATTTCAAAAAAAAAGAATTTACAATATTTTAACTCACAAATAATTGAACAGAACGTGGCTCATTCAAGTAAAAAGCAAAAAAAAAAAAAAAAGAAAATAGAGTTAGATAAAGATAATGTTGAGATATTTTAGGCGAAATCGAAAAAAGAAACAACGTGGACTCGAGAGATAAAATTACTAACCCCGAACTATTAACGGGTAAACTAACCATCCACCTTTCACACTTGTGATTTAATTATTAGTAGGACATTTTCTTCATTTATTGGAGATAATTTTCAAACTCTTTCAATTCCTTAACTTTCACGGAAATCTGACGCCTTCAGATAATGTCGCAGTCAAAATGAATAATGAATTGAACAGAATCATCGGAAAATGGAACGGATACACGAACATACAATACTAGGGAAATTATGGAGAGAGAAAAGACCACGAACTCGAAAATGAGATCACGGTTCAGTTTCATCTGAGAAAAGAGAATGAAAATTAGGATTTGGCGATTGATAGAAGCAGCCTGTCAAGTGAAGTAAGCACGTACACGTCTTTTTTTCGGTTTCGGTTCAGTTGGAAGGCACCATTCCGAAGTTTGTTGACTGGTTTGCATGTCGAACTCATAAAAACCCATGCCTGATCACTAGAGACAATGCGTTTTATGAATGTGGGGTCGAAAGTGAGTCGTCCTAGCATCCCTTCAGCGACCTTTACGCGATTCAATTTCTGAAGAAAATTCAGGTCTTTTGAAACTAGTCGAGCAGCAACGAGTTCCATGTCCAAACAATTATTTAAAATAGTACAAATTTATTCGTCAGACACAGAAATTTCATTGCTCATCTCTCTCAGACTTGAATGACGATTTTAAATTACCATTTTCTTCAGTTTCTCGATGTCAACTTAAGTTGAAGATTTTGATGGCCGATCAGAGCGTGGCCAATCTTCCACCACTGCTTTGTCGCTGTTGAAAGCTCTGCACGAATCATATGCAAGTGTTTTTGATGAAATCGATTCACTGTAAGCCTTTTGTAAAATTTTCAGAGATTCTGCACACTACATTCTATTGGCAATACAAAGTATTCTTTGTCCAATATATTTAATTCATTGTTAATCGCAAAACTGACTTGTGAGAGACAAAATGGACCACTGTTAACAATTTAAATTATAGATCGCGTTCAAACCCCGCATTAATTTAGAGAATAGTTGAATTTGGGAGGCTTTTACTTGGTAAAATTCCATTATCAATAATAAAAAACATGAGAATATAACTATAAATGTTCTTGAGTAATTAAAATCTTATTGGTCGCCTCCTCCTAAGTGGTTATTTATGACAGAATATTAGAATAAAAATTTTAATATTAGAATATCGGAACATAAACGCAGTTTTTCAAATAAAAATCAGATTCAAATTACGCGAATCATCTCTTAGAAAATAATCATTCTTTCGACCCACAGTTTGAAATTTTGCATACAGATAATAAATATTGAAGGTAGATCTTTGGGAAACTTTAGAAATAAATAAATACAAACACTCAGGTAGACTCATCAATGAACAAGTCGATTTAAGCCCTTCACCTCTATTGAATCTTTTCGGGAGCAATCTATTCCTTTAATTTTATTGGATATACCTGTCATAAATAACCACTTAGGAGGAGGCGACCAATAAGCTTTTAATTACTCAAGAACATTTATAGTTATATTCTCATTTACATTTTTCTGCATAATCATTCGTCTGAAGAAGCTACGGTGTAGTGAAACGCGTTACGAATCGCAATTAATTTTGGTGTGTGTCAGAGAAAACACAAGTGTGAGCTCAGGAAATGTAACAGGAGAACCATACTATCTTGTATATGATTCAATAAACGACTGAAAAAAACTCGTTTCCCTGTCGCTGTTGCACTAGCAATAGCTTGTCTGTTTATGATGTGTTAGTGAATCGTGTGTACATAAAGAGTACCAAAGATTTTTCTGCTTAGCCGCTTCATTCTCTCTTTGGGACAGGAATCTGTAACAATGGAAAAAGAAAACCAGCAGAAAAATATTTCAACAATCGAACCTCATACATGCCCTAACAAATCTAAGAAAAGATTTAACATAGCAAGCAAGGTCATGAAAGGGACTAAGGAGATAATAAAAAAATACATAACCTGCGATATTTCCACAACTTCCTTCTCTGAAGGTACAGAAGTATAAATGACATCTATTACTGAGACACCGACATAGTAGCGTCATATAATGAAAATGTTCATACCAATAAATATTGTCATGTCGGAAATTTAAATTTAGATTTAAAAGATCTCAAATTTTAATGAAATTCAAACAAAAAGTCGGACAGGCTTTTTTATTTTGAACGGATTTGAGTTAGAAATATCAAACATATACCAAAATACTAAAGATAACTTTAGCGATATTATTAACTATGAATCGACGTATGAACTTAATGATTTATATCTGAAACTTGACGGGAGAAGTAGAATGTGTATGTTTTGAGTATGTAATTCGTTCTTCACTCCGTGAAATTTCTCCGGAAAATTGAAAAATATATCACTCAAAAAAATTACATAGGCACTTAATTCGACGAGAGTTGAGCTAGAAACCCTATTCCGAACAAACCTAACCAAGTTGAAATTTCAATCACGTGCTCTGGAAGAGACGAGCAGAATTTTAGGCTCTTAACGATACTCGAAATACGAGATACTGTTTTCCAGTCGCGACGTCGCTACAGCGGAAAGCTTCGCAAAAACTTTGTGTCTCGTAACTTCTACTAACTTTACGACGTGCCACTGGCTGCGTGAAAAACACAGCAGGAAGGCGAAAGGAAGATTTTTTCATCCGAAGCCATAAGTGCCTCGTACGAGATGAATCTGAGTCATTTTTAATCAAAATGTTCCACGGATTCCGGCTCTTGATACGGAAATTCAAGAAAATAAGTTTTTTCGATAGGAAACAGTAATAACAACTGGTGCATATCTCTGATGTTTTTATTTTGAGAGATGGAGTGAGAAGTAGAATTGAAGTCGTTCAAGGAGAAGTATTTAAAAGTAAAACTACACTTATGTTATGAATGAGGTGGCAATAATGTTTTGTTCGAATTATAAAATGAAGGAGCAATGAATTCAAAGAATAAACGAGGTATACATGACATGTTATAATTTGATAAGAAAATTTCGGGTTGTTTTATTAGCAAAGAAGAAGCGATTACTAGTGAAAAATAACAGACAAAAAAAAATCGAATTGTGATCTCATATACACGAAAGGTGTTTTTTGAGTTCAGCCTATAGAGCTAGAATGAAACAATTGAGAGATATTGAAGCCTTCGTTTTTTTCGAAATATGTTCAGCTTTGATTATTACATTTTTGCATTCGTTCGAATCCATTCTGGAAGAGATTGCTCCATCCAGTTGCTGCTAAAATCAAAATGGCTTTTCGGAGAGCATCAACAGCTTCTCCTTAAGACCACGCAGTCGGTTCTTGATTTTGGAAGAAGTAAAAACATGTTAGGACTAGGGTGCATAATGTACACAGGATGCTGTAACAATTCGATGTTTTCTTGTGTTAGATATACAATTGTCTTCCGGACTGAATGTGAACTTGCATTGTCTTGATGAAGGATGATTTACCGGTCCGGCTTAGTTTCTCGAAGCTTACTAACAACTTGCGGTAAAGAATTGGTTGTGTACCAATCGGATGTAACTGTTTTTCGATCTCATGAAGGATTTTTTGCTCCATGGCTTGTTTTTGAAATATATATTGCTACCATCTTTTCATGAACACTTCGGCCACGCACTCTTGGAACACCGAAACAGAAGATTTGCTCTTATTTTGTTGCTCGCATGCTAATCCCAAGATTCATTTCCAAGGACAATGTTTTGAACACTTTTAGACTTTCCTAAGTTAAAACGGTTCACAGTTTTTTGACAATTATTCGCCCCGAAGCTTTCTGTTTCTCGGTCAATAGAACCAACGGGTAACTATTTCCTTCACACGTAATTCTTCATGCATATGCTTTGATTCGAGGTCTTTGAAATTCGTAATGATGCTCCAATCTCTCGATATGGTGCATATCGAGCTTCCTGGATAAACTTATGCATACCATTCACATTTTATTGAGTAACCAATAATTTTGTAGCACCTGCCCTTGGATCGTCGCTAAGCCCTTTTGCATTTAAATTCTTCATACTAACGAGGAATTGTTAGCTATTGGTTTAATGTCGCAGACAGAAACCAACTCGCCTATAAATTCTAATTAAGATAATCCTTTCGAGAATTGTAGAAAATCGCAGAATGCTCACGGTTTGATTCTATTTTTCAACTATTCTGTTAACTTCAACAGTTTGTTGTAGCAGAATCACAGCACGCATAGAAAATAAATTTTGGATTTATATTAGCAAATCATAGGTTAATTTTTAATACCGACAGTTGACTTATGGTGTCCGCTTTGTCCCAGCATTCGAAACATAAAAGACATTCCTCCTATATATTATAGTTTGATGTTTCACCGAACTTATATATAATGTTGAAGTCGTAAGGCCTTTTTCGGGTATAATCCGAGGGAATGACGGTAGTTTGAACCGGGCGGAGAAGAAGGAACGCTGCAGAAGAACAGAACATCGGAACTGCGAGATTTCTTCGGAATCGGATACTTCGGTCTTGCAGAAGACAAGCGCAACGATATATCTAACAAAAATTCCGAGAAAAAGTCCTGACAAAACAAAAATCAAAAGGGTCTCCAATTTTTCCGAGTGGAGGAAATAATTTAATCGGACTTTTATGTCTATACAAATTCTTCAATTGCATTAGATGGATTTGAAACCGGGACTAAAAGAAAGCCTCCAGTTTCGCATGTTGCATCGCAATGTTTTCATTCCCCTAAAATTCCTAGAAAACTGGAAAATCTTCGATCCTAAGAAGGGCTGTCGGTGGACTGTTGCAAAATTTCACTCTATTTTCCTCATTCCGAGAATTACTGACGGACAGAAATTAATGAAATTAACAAACGTCCAGATGTCAAAACAGTGGTTTTTCTTTAATTCGTCCTGCTTATACGGGATTACAGGGAGTAAGGATTCAGGTATCGAACGATTTCTACGTATCTTGAGATCGGGTCCGCGAAGATGAATAGTTACTTCACGACGTGATTTTCGAATTTGGGACGATTTTTGAAACCTAAATTTTCGATAAAAGACCGGAAACAAGGGGGCTGGACCAGTAACCTCTCATACCGCTCCTAAGATCGCTACTCAAGCTTGGTTGTACATTCGATTTGTCGAAACATATATTTCCGAATTTTATTTGATTGAAAACTTAAAAGAAACTCAATATAATGTTAAAAGGAAAGCGAACGTAGTTGGATGTTTATTTTGTCTATTTTTCTAAATACCTTGTTCGAGCCAAGAAATCAATTTTAAAATTTATATATTCAACATTGTGTGATTAGGTTAGATTTCTAACCTGACCTAACAATGCCTCTCAAATGAAATGTTATAATGAGGAAATAATCAAAATAACGTGTGAAAGTGAATGCAATTTGTCGTTTTTCCATGTATTTTAATGTCCTTCAGCATGCTGAAGGAATAAACTCAGAATTTACATATTTCATATTTTCATTCATGGTTATACCAGCTAATATGTGGTACAAGGAGCTCACGAAATAATTAAGATTCTTTATCGAATTAATTAGAACTATTTTACGAAATGAGGAGGCTGTTCAAATAAAACAAGGAAAGAAAGCACAATAACAAATGAAATATTTTAAACTGAATGCACGCAAGTCTGTGTTAATTTCATTCTAGTTTTTGTTTCAGTTTATAAAAGTTGAAGTATGTTTGTGATATACAATTACCCAAATGGGAATATAAATGGAATTAAACGTGTTTGATGGTGCGCAAGTTTAAACTACAGTTGTTTAAGCTAAATTTGCAAGCTACGAATGCACATGTTTACATATCAACTTGAAAAATTTGAAAGAAATTAATGAGAATGATTCTTCGAATGTGAGTATTTACTTTCAATACATAATATTGAGTAGTTTCGGAAATATTTATTTTTAGGTTACAATCCACTTGATGAAAAGTAAGTATAAAAAGTATCCACTGTAAAAAGGTTGGAAAATTAAATGAAAAGCAAACGAAGTGTGAGTGACATGTACACCAGTATGATTATTAAAAGTGATGATTGAGGTCGATGGATATCCTGGAGGGATATAAATCACTGACTTGGAAGAAAAGATATTAAGTAAAGGAAATTCAAAACTTATCTGTAACTCTCAAATTCAAAATCAGCTTGTGGAACAATTGGTCATATAGTTGGCATAAAAACTTTAGCTTTTCAGTTATTTTCCTGTCATTTTGGTAAGTGGATACGTTGAATATTATGTTTGAATTTGGGAGGCTTTTACTTGGTTAAATTCCATTATCAATATTATTATTGAATATTATGAGTTAATTCTACTGAAAACACATTTTTTTTAATTTAAAATGAATTGAATATATATATATATATATATATATATATATATATATATATATATATATATATATATATATATATATATATATATATATATATATATATATATATATATATATATATATATA
Organism: Cryptolaemus montrouzieri; assembly: GCA_013387265.2. NCBI lineage: Eukaryota > Metazoa > Arthropoda > Insecta > Coleoptera > Coccinellidae > Cryptolaemus > Cryptolaemus montrouzieri. The sequence continues at coordinate 46,327,387 of JABFTP020000124.1, read as the reverse complement.
TATATATATATATATATATATATATATATATATATATATAGAATACATTTTATTCATTCAACAGCTTTGATAAATTTTATATATATATATATATTATATATATATATATATATATATATATATATATATATATATATATATATATATATATATATATATATATATATATATATATATATATATATATATATTATCAATATTATTATTGAATATTATGAGTTAATTCTACTGAAAACACATTCTTTCGTATATTATATATATATATATATATATATATATAATCCAAGACGGAACTATGAAATTTTGTGAATATATAGTGAATTGTGGAATATAATCTGCTCGAACTCTATGAATGTTCCAAAGTTTCAGTAGGGAAGACGATTTGAATGTCTCTATCGATTCAGTGGAAAACACTGTTTTTGTCATACGAACTTCATGATGATTTCATTTATCATTTATATATTCATTACCGTGTTTTCCTTGATTCAATTTAGGCAATTGCTTTTAATTAACTCACATTTGTTACATCGTAAATATGCCGCGAAAGTGTTCTAATTACCCGGACTGTTTTTGTTATGTGTGAGGAGAATTAACTTTTATATCTCAGCGTCGGAAATTAACGCCATTAATTAAAGGGTTCTTTCTAGATTATTTTGGTTTTCCTGTGCGCTTCCAAGAAAAATCTAGGGTTCCACATATATATTTTGTAATGTGTGTGAAACTCTTATTAGCTTGGGCTTAAAATGAATCTAGATATTTGCATTTAGGTATACCGAAAATTTGGAAGGAACCAAAAGATCAAGAAGTAGGTGATTGTTATTTCAATTTAATTCAAACACTAGGAGCTTCAAGAAAATTCAAACGCACTGTTTAGTACACAAAGTTGTTAAAGGTCAACAGACCATTTCTACATAGGCGAAATGCTAAAGTCTCCAAATGGATCAGAAACTTAAGGTTCTGTTCCTAGTCTATAAACGCAAATAGGTTGAAACGATTGAGTACGTGACTTGAATTTGTCCGAAAAACAGTCTGAGATTTTGGTGTCCAGATTGGAATCACTTTCCCCTAGTACGGAAATTTCCTACTTCCTTCATCGTGACCATGAAATGAAACGTTATTTTTCTAAAGAAGATGAATAAGTCTATTGTGATAATATTCCAGTAGTAACGAATTCATTAAATCTTGACTAAAATCCATATAACTGGCAATTGTTCATCGACTCCTCAAAAACTAGCTTGAAAACAGTGTTGCTATATTTCGGAAACAAATGTCCTTCAGTGTCGGATGTCATGGTTCTGAGAGACTCAAGAAAAATTGACATTTCTCTTTGAAAAAATTAAATACAGTGAACATGTTTGGAAGATTTGTGGAGATCTCAAAGTTACTGCTCTATTGCTTGGACGACAGCTTGGTTACACATAATATTGTTGCAACGAATATTTGTTGCTCAACAAATACCGAAACTAATAAAGGATATAAACTTTGGAGGCAAGCTGAATGTTCAAGAAAAATTCACCTGCAAAAGTGTTTTGAATGCTGCCAAAATTTTCCAGGACACCATAGAGCAGATAATTACTAAGGGTTAATCAAAGAACTTATAATTTCATACGAAGCTTTGTGATGTAATATGTTTTTACTGCTTCATTCCATCTGGATTTCTTCCCGATAATTTGAATTCTGGGACTGACGAACAAGGAGAGATATTCCATCAGGACATTTCCCCAATAGAAAATTGTTATGGAGTCCAGGATTGCATCAGATTACTGTACTTAAAAGGGACCTACCAGAGTCTAAATGTTCACGAAAATTATAGCTTTTCATTGTACATTAACACTGAAAATCTGTGTTTTAATTCGATAAGCATTTGATTAACATAATTCTTATTCTTATGCACATCAAATTACATAAAAAGTGAAACAAACTGGTGAAGCCGTATTAAAACATCAAATGAGTATCGGAATAAAATACAGACGTATCGAAATGAAACACAGATACTTAGAGAATATTTTTTCCATTGATATATGATTGTTTCGTGGCCATAATACGTTGAATATTGGGTCGAAAAATGATTTAAATTTTACTGGCCACCGTTACTTATTTATCCTAATGCTGAATTGCTTGCTGTAAAGTATAATTTCTGACCGCTTAGGACAGTAATATACATTTGACTCAAGGTGGAAAAACATTGTTGTTGTTATATCGTTATAGATATGAAATTAGTATTTAACAAAAACTTACCAGCGAATAGTTGACGTGCAGAATCGAAAAAATTACTCACCTGAAAAATAATAAAATTCATCAGTTGGAACGTAGTATAGTATATGTAGACACAACCAAATTTATATGGAGTCATTCGGAATTTAACATCATAGATTGTTTTTAACCATTGATCTTCTACTACTTGTTTAGACTGAAGTTTTTCGTTGTAAAAACACTGGATAGTATGATAAGAAGTGCTGAATTATCACCACATGTTCGGGATATTGTACTCAGTCGTCACTGGGATTTGAAAATATAAATCTCAAAATTTAAAAAATGCTATAATCATAATAGAAAATGCCTTACGTTGGATTGTCCGATTTGCAGAGGGGTCGAATAATTGCTCTCGTTGAAGAAGGGGTGATATAGGGAGACATAGCGGCCACTATGGGGATATCACAGGAGTTGATTTCAAAAACCTACGCCCGATGAGTAAAGTTTCAATCTCTGCAGAATGGGCCTAGAAGAAGTCGTAGGAAGATTTCTTCTGAAGAACAAGACCGCTTTTTGTGCCAAATTGCAAGAAGAGACCCTAGTGCGTCGCACCCTATACTCCAAAGAAACTTTCTGGAACCAACAAGCATCATTGTATCAGTCGAAACTATACGTCAGAGACTTCGTTTAAGGGGTTTACACAGCAGAAGGCCCTAAATAGTTCCAGAGCTAACCAGACAACATAAAAATTAACAAACTTTATTGGTGTTTTGAGCACCGAAATTGGAATATTGAGAATTGGCGAAATGTTCCTTTTTCGGATAAGACCAAAATTGGTGTTCGATCAGATGGCCTCCAGATCCGGGATTTAAGAGGTCGTGGACGACAACCTAGAATCCGAACAGCAAGACATATTCCAGAATACCAAGGGGACAGTGTGATATTTTGGGGTGGCATTATGCTGGGAGGCAAAACAGATTTGATTTTGTTTCCCTGCAGTATAACGGCTAGAAATTATGAGGACCTAGTGATTGAGCCAATAGTGAGACTCTGGCGAGGTGCCCACGGTGAAAATTAGATTACGCTAGGATAATCCAAGAACACCACAACAACTCATCCATGGCGTCACAGAAGAGTGGCAGAATATCAACCAAAGAGAGTCAAAAACCTAATCCAAAGCATCACAGGCGGATTCGGGCTTGTATCAGGGCAAGAGGAGGTAACACAAGTTATTGAGGTCGAGAAAAAAATATCTACCCCGTGAGAAAACAGTTTTCAATTTTTTTATTACGTGCGGAAAGAGTCCCTTATTTTCTTTTATTTGTTCCTTTCTTGAAATGAACCTTAACTCATTTATTTTTCCAATTAAAATATCTCTAAAAGGATCAATTCTAACAATCCTTCGAAATTTCCAAAGTTACTGAGGTAATATTCAAAATATCGGTGATTTCATATAAATTCGGTTGTGTCTATAGTACAGTATAGTATATAGTTTATATCTTTGAATTTTGACGAATGAGTTGTCCTTAATAAAGAATTAAAGTACTGAAATTTTCATTCATTATCTAATCATCTTCACTGACCTTTTTCTTACAGTTTCTCTCTTTTTGATGTACTAACACAGTATTCTTTGATACTATGCTGATTATATTGTACGAGAAAATCTAAATATGATGATATCTTATTATGATTCCGTAAATTTTGTTTTAGAAACATATAAAACTTTCAGTAGATATCCCAGTGATATTATAAGCTATATTATTTTGATAAAAGAATCGACGCCTAACAAATGATTCTGAAATATATATTTTGCCTCTGCAGTATAATCATTAATTATCTTATTTCTTTCCAACATATTTTTTCATCTTTCTGAGATTCTCCATCTTTGCTGATAGTGCTTACTAATCCATCTATACTACATCATTGTCTAGAACTAAATACTCATTGTTTCAATATATACTAATAGATCAGCATTTTCGTCTGACCTAATATCTCTCAGCATCGCTAGGACAAATTTTTTTTTCTCTTGTATTCAGTAAGAAAATAAAGATCGAAACTAGAATTAATCATCTGTGGGATCACACATCCATCCAAATGCTTAGTTATTATGTGCGAAGTATCAATTTTCGACCCTCATGAAGAGGAAACTGAATTTGTTTCCGAGAATATGAATATCTAACGTTTGCTAATATTGTTTAGTTTAGATACCGTTGTATATAGCAGTGAATTTCAAAAAGAAGAAAGCGAAAAAAAACCATTACTTACCATTCTTAAGATACAATTAATAATTGTGCGAATTGTTCTGCATACGATGAAGTGGAAGAGAATAATATGTGAAATTTAGAAAATGTTTTACCCTGGGAAAAAGCCAAATCGCAAAATAGGACTTTTTAGGTGGTCATCCATCTATTCAATCATTGCACACTTGTTGGTTCGTGAAAAGCACTATTTCGACTGTCATTGATTGCGTGCTGCATTTTTTTCCGAACATTTGATCACGAATTGCTTCTGTTATTACAGTAGAGTAGGTGTCGAAGGTAACTTTCGTTGTGAAGTGTTGTGTATTTTGAGGATGAGTACGCAAATAAAACATTTCATTAACCATTCTCAATTAGAAATTATAAATTGTTAATCGTCTTAGGTTTTTTCATCATGTGCGTTCGAAGTAAATCTAGAAAACTTCAAAGATGTTAGAGTTAAGATGTAGACACATTTTCAAAATTTTGAAACGATCCACTTATTTTCTTTTCAATTGAATACGCAACAGAATATAAATTCATATTTCAACAAAGATAACGTGCGAAATTTTTCAATATATATTGAAATCTTTTATTCAAGGAACACAATATCCAAGCTTCCGTAGATTGTTAGATATGCTTCCCTGAATGAGTTTTCTGGTCAACTCATTTTAATCATCGTCAACTACAGCCACACAACAGTGGTAGAGTTCGGTAGGATGTCATGAGTAGAAGCAATAGACTCCAGTTTTTGGTCTGGTTTCCAATTCACAACACCAGTCCAGATTGCCTCCTCTTCATCTCAATCCCAGTATGGATTCTTGAATTTATATGTTTGGTATATACCCTTTGTTTTCATGGTTCCCGGTGGCGATGGTAAATGTCAGTTCCTTGGACGGAGTGAATACATATACATCTCTTGCTGCGCTCAAATGGATTGAGATCAGCTGTGCGGCCCTAGTTGACGATGCTTATAGAGAGTGCTTCAGACAAACAGCCTTCAAGAAAGGATATAGAGAATATCAGTTTCATTTTGCCATCGTACCTAAATGGTATCATGCTTTCATCTACCACAAGGCTCCTTCTCAGTTGTAGAAATTTGCTATAATTTTCGACCAACAGAGAAACTAATTTTTCAATTTTATACAGTCTTTTATGCTTGCCGGCTGTTTCATTATTTTCAAAATGTATTAATTTGTATAAAAGTAAAAATTTACTCCTAAGAGTGGCTGACGAAATGAATTCTTTGTGATGAAGAGGATCTTTAGCCCAATAGTTATTTATATTTGGAGCAAGAATCAAATCCTCCGCAAAAAAAATTTCCCAAAAATTTGAACATTTCATTGAAGGTTGTTTCAGTCCAACACGTAGCCCTCAAATGTCTAGAAACTCCTCTATTGATTTCTTGTTTTTATTTGTTTCAAGTACAATTAGGTTTATAATTTCATCATTGATAAATAATTTACAAGCATCAAATGGCGAATTTATGTCTTCTATATTTCACAGGGAACAGAAATCTGAAATCATCTCATATGTAGGGTCATGTCGACATATTCCTGAAAAATAACTAGCGCTGGTTACTAAAACTAACAATGACGCGAGAAAAATCAGTGAAACTATCTCTGCTCGAATCAGATTTCTCGAACCCTAGTCCATAATTTTCGTCGTCGATTGAGTTATCGCTGTCTTTTACGGATGAATTACATGTGCCCTCAATTTGATCAGCATCATGATTATAAAATTACGTTCCTGTTGTTGGTGATGATGGCTGATGGTCATCAACTCCCTCTAGGTCGCACAGCCTCTGAGCAACAAGCTCAAGGAGTTTCCGAGATCTCAACGAATTCTAATTAACGAAGGCCCAGATGAGTCACTCAAATCGCAATGCACAACACAGTTCACAACAACTGCGCAATAAAATCGATAGTGAAACGACCGGAAGGAGACCTGTGAAGGGACTGAAGGATGTTGGCTGAGGCGCTAGCGCGATATGTCTCTACATGACTCGCCACAGCACAGCCACTGTGGTGGGACATCCCTCAACGAGGAAAATTTTTTCCTCATACATATCACCGAGGATATGTACATCGGAGTACATATCCCCAAGGGATATATAGCCTTGAATGGTCGATGATGATAATAGACTTCATTTCCCTAAGAAACTTATAGTAAATTTCCGGTCAGATAGAAAACAAACAGAAAATATCAAAATTGTACCTAAAGATTTTCAAAAATTTTCAGGATTTAAAAACCACACGTACATGCAGACACGGTGCATATCCCTGAGGATATATAACGCAGCCAACGTGTCAAAAAAATAATGTTGTAAATTTAGCTTTATTCACAGATTAATGACGCATTTCACCATATTCTGCCTTCATCAGATAGGTAGTACATTGCTTGTAGTGACAGTCGGACGAGTTAACTGAAGTTCTCTAATAGCAGAGATGATTTCTGTTTTGTTTTAAAATTCTCCAAATAAGGTCTCACCCGCTTCAATAAATGCTTTCTTCCCTACAGATTCATCTTCGAATAGTTTTCTTGTGTTTCGCCAATACATGAGATATTTTAAATGACGCGATTGTAGCAACTTCTTTTTTCTAACAAAATAACACGTACTTTACGTTTTCCTAATTCACACTGTGACGGAAAATCCTTTTCATAGATTTATGAACCATTTCATGATGCCCATCTAAGTTACCACGCATAGTTATTGCTACTGACGCACAACAAATAAGACAAATACACTTATCCTTCACCATAAAAAAGAAAAAATTCTTCCTCCCAATCGTAATTAAAATAATACGTTTCTTCTCTTCGCTGCACTCATTTTGTACTATTCAATAAAAAACTTTGTATCGACGTAGTATTGCTTTCAGGTTACAATTTAGAATGACTCTAATTCCTGCAGGCGCAACATTTATATCGACGTGAAGGAAATTCTCGAATGTTTCCGTCAAACGCGCCGCCAGAAATTTCTAGAAAACCGGAAAGACTGAAAAACGTGGCTTTCCTTTGACAAGTACCGCGCGTTCCTTTGATGAAGCCGCATGTTTTCGCTAGCTGAGTGTTATTGTATTACGTGATAAATTTAGGTAGTTTAGTTACCTACTTATTATAAAATTTTATTCTTCTTTAGATCTAAAAAAAAGCACTCTGTCGATCGCGATCGACCGTTTGAGCACCCTTGGATTAGAGGAATAAAGTTAGACTGGGTGTATCAATATAAGTTGATGTAATAAATTGTTGATTGCTATTTCCAATATTTGGATAACTAGTCAATCATATGGATTATGACCATTATTCATCGCTACTTATACATTTCTCTTTCAAGATATCACTATGTTATAAGCAGGTATTCTATGATAATGTCGATTTGCAGATAAATATTTGTCGGCAATGCATGTTTTTATTATGACTTGTAACATTTTTCGTTGATTCACCTTCTCATAGTTCATAACGCAGAGGAGGACATCACATTCCACATCTTGACATATCTGTACCTGCGCCTTCAAAATGAAAAGTGCGTCGTTTTTGCCAAATCCGTTTCTGAATTTGAATTACAAGGAGGTAATTCCTCCTTCGATTTCATCTTGAATCTGGTTTTGATATTTGGAAATTATTTCTCATGTAATGCTTATCGTTCTGTCTTGGTTGAATTATTTTACATTGGATATCTTCTGAATTGGGATAAATGTTTAAGGTTTATGTTTATTTGGAAGATCTTCGGTGTCATAATATCGATAAATAATTTATTCAAAGGTTCTGATTATAATGTTGAATTATTTCGCTTTCCGTAACTCTTAGTCCTTTAAATAGGTTTATAAATAAATATTCTACTCAATAGAGCAAGTTCTTGGTGCACTGCTTCCACTCCATGAGTAAATTTTCTTTTCTGTGCACCATGATTGTTCACAAGTATTCCTAATTCATTTCCCCTTATCATTCTTGCCACTTCCTTGACTTTTTTGTCAGTTTAAAAAATTGTGTTCTGTTAATAGTTTCTCAAACAGCACAGTTTCCAGTTAATCATGTTCGATCAGCATCTCTCATTTTGCGTACAATATGTCTATGAATCAAGAACGAAAACTAAAAGAAGCTAATGAAGTATGGAAGCAAGAAAATGAAATACAGAAAGGAAATATCTGAATATTTTTAAGGATCATCAGATATTTTTCTTTATAGATATTTGTATTTATTTCATTCTTCCATTAGAATTAGGATCTCTGTTTAAGCCATCTCATCCACTGTTTTTCCGTTTCGAAATTTTGTTTGTTACGTCGTTCAGAATGTCTCTTATATATTTATTATATTTGTAATTTCTATTTTCTTCCACATAATTAAAAATTTTCTGCAAGTTATTCATGTAATAATGTATGTATATATTTTAATGTATATATAAATATATTCTTACTTTCGTTTTCGTATGATTCTGTTCAAGCTTGTTAGAATTAATTGCGATACTATAAATGTGTCGTTGGAGTTTCGTGTATTTCATTCGGATTCCGCTTGCCAGTAATACCTCATCTGATTTAACGTCAGCCCACAGTTATATCTACGTGAGTGTTACTGCATTTCGATATCTGATTTATCGCTTTGAATTCCATTTAAGATCATATTAAGATTTTATTGCTTTTGAGTTCGGAAAAAAGATTTGGTTTACCTTGAATCGCTCGACAAAGATTGTACTAGTATGCTGTTCGTATGGAAGGTCCCAATTACGGGAGGGTCGAGACTGAGCAACATAAAGTAATTCAATATTGGTCTGTCCTGATTTGGCATTCGGATATGATATTTGATTATATAGAATCCCTGTTATATTTCGATATTCTCTCATATTTTTAATAGTCTATCAAATATTGTTTTATAGATCAATACATCTGGGAAATCTAAGTTCTCGCAGATTCTCCTTCATAGAATCGTTTAACCCAAATTGTCTACGAGCATTATTATAAAGTGGGCAATCACAAAATAATAATGTGTTATCGGTATTTGTACATTGCAGTTAAGGAGAGTTGCTGAAAATTTTCGGTTTAAGAGATATTCATGTGTGTAAAAGGTGTGACCAATAGGAAGGCGGTGTGTTCCAATAATATCCTATCTAGGAAACTCAAAAGCTATGTATAAAGATCTTGTGCATATTTTAATGTCTTTTAACGGTGTTTTTTTTCTGCATCCAACTTAACTGCCATTCCTATAGATCTTGTTCGTGATGTGGCCATGAAAGTCACATCCGGTATTTCTGCAGATGTTGCAGCCAGTCGTACGGCTTTAAGAACTGATTCATTTCCAACATGGCTAGATACCCATAAAAATGTCATGAAAAATTAGTTTTCGATAAGATTATTGCACAGAGACTGTAGATTTTGAGTAATAGGATCGGTTGTTTGAATATCTATGAGGCTTTCCAGTACGCTTCGATTCCTTTCTGTTTGATCTATTTTGGGTTGAGTTTCCGAAATTGATTTGTTATTTTAATTACCATATTTTCTATTTTTTTCTTTCTTTTTAGATTTTTCGGATAACTGCGTTCTGACGTTTTATCCTAGAACTGGTTGAAATGAAATTTGTTTCATTCATGAATGTTGGATAAATCTGACTAGAGACCTATCCGTTCTGACAGCTATATTCAAACTATTCAAGATTAAATGAGAGGAGACTATTAATTCAGACTGAGGTCACCAATATAATTTAATATATTAATTTCTCTTTGGTATCTTTGCTAGAAGAAACCTCATGGATATCATGTTGAAAAATCATATTAGAATTAGAACCATTGTTTAGCGATATTTGCTTCATAATATTGAGCTCTTGCAAGAATATGTTACTTCACTTTGGTATCATCGTGAGTCTATGTATCATATTGTTATAGCAGATATTTTATATTGATATGGATGTGCGAAAGAATAATGATTGGTTATATTTATATGGAATGGTTAAATAGAAGTAGAATATTTAACGACTTTAAAAGGTCATCACTAGATTAAGTTAAACTAAAAGTTTTGAGTTCCCATTTTCCATTTCCAAACTAAAAGACAAAGTAGGATAAATTGAATTTATGAAGATATTAAATGAATCTTTATATTTAATAAATTTCAATTTTAGGTTATCAGAGCACAAAGCACAAACTTTGTTTTGATAAACAACAATTATTATTATAATTGATCGATGAAGCCTGAACTACGTGATAGTTGATTTTCATTATGAATAATAAAATAAAAAGAAATAACTGTTTTAACTATCACTAATTTATTGATGTAAAGAATGAAAAAATTTATATTTGTTGGACAGGTTTCGGGCATACGTCCATTATCAACAACAAGCTAATGAAAACTGAATACTCATGTACAATACAGGAACTAACATCAATAAAATGCTAGTAGAGATCACAGTAACTTGAATTTTTCAAGGCATCTAGGGTAGAAAGGGTTAAACTCCTTAATGACCAGTTAGACTTAATTACCTTCAAACACTACTATGCAAGTTACTGTGACCTCTACTAGCATTTTATTGATGTAAGTTCCTGTATTGTACATGAGTATTCAGTTTTCATTAGCTTGTGGTTGATAATGGACGTATGTCCGAAAGCGGTCCTACCAATGTAAATTCTTTTCATTCTTCACATCAATTTTATTATATATATATATATATATATATATATATATATATATATATATATATATATATATATATATATATATATATATATATTATTAATTATTACTTTCAGTAAATCTTCTCAGCTCTTCAAACAAGCGGAACGGGTTATAAGTTCATACATCAATAAATTAGTGATAGTTAAAACATAGTAACTTGTTTTATTTTATTAATGATTAATAATAATTATTATATTATATATATATATATATATATATATATATATATATATATATATATATATATATATATATATATATATATATATATATATATATTATTAATTATTACTTTCTGTAAATTGCGGAACTTGGTTAGTAGTCAATTTTGCCTAAACTAATCACCATTATCTAAACTTCTCAATTCTTTAAACCAAGCGAAACGGGTTATGAGTTCATGAATAAAATAAAAATTTGAACAACAATGTACCATTCAATCAGAAAGTATCAATCTTTATCTAGTAAATAGAAGTTTGTGAGAAGTTTCCTTCATTATCTTGAGATAATAAAACTTTTATACAAAAAACGGCTCGGTGGCGTAGAGGATATGATGCTCGTCTCCTGCGCAGAGTTACCTGGGTTCAATCCCTACAAAGTCGGTGCGATTTTTCTGATTCTCGGAATTGCTTGAGTTTCCATCTTTTGCAAGAGTCTAACAGAGATGTAGTGGACATTGAAGATCCCTTTCCTTAACACGAGTTACGTCATTGGCCAAAAGGCGAAAATGCAGCACGTTAAAGGAATAACAAACAAAAAAATAAAACTCTTCTCTTTTGTGTCATAATATGTATAATTTGCAGGTTCACTTCTAGTGACATTCAACTTCGAAAATAAACCATTGATAAAATCTAGCACTAGAAGAAAAAATGAAAGTTCGAGAAATCTTGAGAAACGTTTCATGAGGTTAGGTGTAGTTGGAAATGGCTGAAATCGTTACTAGAATGTAAAATATTGTAACTTATGAATCATTTTTATGATTTCGCGTTAAAATATTCATCAATTGTGTTCCTTCGAATGGAAAAATCTATGTAGTAGGCGTATTAAATGTGATAATTAAATTGGTTATGAAAATTCGCCGACATATAGTAGAACAAAACTATTGTTTTCTGGAAATAAGGTACCTTCGAACTGGGCTCTTATACCTCCTACTGCTACAACTACTAAATGGTGAATCTAAATTATCAAAATTGTATGGTAAACCTCAATTAACAAAATAAGTAAATTATTCTGGAAATAACCCATGCATTCATTCTTTTAACATAATATTTTTAAGTCATCAACTACTAATTAGGGAAAGAGCAATTTTTTCCTTATCTGAAACAGTTGGAAAAGGTGATTCCCCAATTTCCTGAATCAAAATCTTGTAGTTTCGTTAAGAAGAAGTCCACTGATGATGAAATAGAATTTAAATCTTATATATTTTTGAACTCAGAATTAAATTTCCAACTAGATGAGTGACTCTGGATGTGTCCAACAGAAAGGTCAGCAGTGGAGGTCTTCAATAGCTTAGAATTCGTTCTAGCTTCGGATACATCGGTGAAATATATCATTCTCGATCTATACTAATACCATGAATCCATATCAGAAGTTGACATAATTGCTATAAGATTTGATGATATATTTTGCACGAGCAGAGTATGTTAAGATATTGATCGGCCATTCTGTTCCCGAAATAATGACACAAACGGAAACAGCATATTGATGAAATTACTACTATCTGAAAATAACCTTGTTTTGATAAAGCTGAAGTAGTTTAAAATTAATTAATTTAGGTATTGCTGAAAGTTTATTACTAACTTAATTTGAGTTGCATACACTCTGAAACGAATCAACTATGGGTTCAATTCATGTTAAGAAAGGCTTAATGCATTGGTGTGAACATGGAAGGGATAATAAGCAATTCCATTGGGAAGTGCAATTAGGTGTGATTGGAATGCAGGAATCATGTAACTGAAGCAATAGAGGTTAGCCAATTTAATGTGAGTATAGTGGTATGTGATACAATCAAACGGTCATTGCGAAAGGACAGTCTGCAGCAATAACGTGACGACCACTGCAATATGCGACTCGTTTCCGTCATTGTGTACTTATATGTATAACACGAATTGTCCTCGTTTGGCTAGGATTTACTTAGGTTTTCATCTATTCGTCTCAAAGAGAGTTACATAAGGTTGAAAGACTACATTCACATTGATTAAGCCATAATGTAAAATTTTTATGGCATCGTTTGTACAAAAAAATAAACATTAAAACACGCTAAGTCTTGTATGCCTCAAGAGAGGAAACTTAGTCTTCTATACTATTCGAGAGAAACAGGTGAAGAAACCGTGAAGAAAAGCCCTGACTCGTCGCTGACATATCAGTGCCAGCTACTTTGAGTATGTAAAGAATTGAAATGAGCTTCATTGCGTTTATGTTTTATCCTTTTTAATTTTAACCAGATTTGACATAAAATGTAGGTTAGGTTAGTCAGTTAATTGAAAAGTAATGAAGAAAAAAAAAAACTGAAAAATGTCATTAAAAGTAACAAATGAGTTTTAAGTACTCAGCATTCACTCGTAATTTCGACTTTCGACTTTCACTCGAACACCTATTCTCAAGTAATTGAAGGTAAATCGAATCGTTCTGCCAAGACCAAAACCGAAAAAAAGATCTAAATATGATCTTGTATGTGAAAATTAATGTGATGAATCGAAGATATCAAAAAGCAGAAGATTCACAAAGATCTAGCTGAAATCGAATCAGACCACGGATTACTGGCAAGCGATATCGAAATAAAATATATGAACTAAAACGACATTTACAGTATCACTATTGATTCTGAAAAGCTTTAAACGGAAACACATTTAATATCAGTAACAGCTGTGATTCTGTCTAAAACAACGTTTGGAGAACTCAAAAATGATCAAGTCCAGTGCAGTTAAATGGGAGATCCACTAGTATAAGTCATAAGAGGACCAAACATTTGTGCGGAATGGATTAGAAACATGCTACAAGCTAGAGTGAAAGGAAATTTGTAAATTTGGTGGCTGGCAAGGCTGTTTTCACGTAGAAAGGTGTAATATCTAATTTGTTGTGGTCCTTAGTGGTTGATTACGATTTGGCATAAATAAGCGCACTTGAGGTTTATTAACAAGCGTACGCTGATCATATAGTTATTCTGAGTTCAGAAGGCTATTTCAGCTCCTCAGGGATGGTGTGAAGGAGAGAACTTGAGAAAACCCAGAAAGCCTTATGGTGTCATTAAATAAGAAAATGAAGATAGCCGTATCCTTCCCGATTCTAAGTTTGGTGTTTATGCCGGTTGTGAAAAAGGAGAAATATCTGGGGATTACTCTGAATCGTAAGCTCAGATGAAATTCGCAACTAGAAAACACAATGCTAGGCACATCTTATTGACGAGTCAAATAACCTGTGGGAAGAAATGGGTATTTGCTCCAAACTAACTTCAGTGGCTATATGCAACGAAATTGACCATGTATCATATATGGCTGCATTGCTGGTGGCAGTGAAGCCTTAAAAAGCAATATCAATTTATATGTCATAGAACAAGCTGCGTGATTATCACTGACGCATTTAGCTCTACACCTACTGAAGCAATGGAACTGATACAGGGAATTTCACATCTTCACCTATATAGGAGCTGCTGAAATGGCATCCTTTTCCCTGCGCTTAATGGGTTTGAAACTAGTGATGATGAGAAGCTGAGTATGATGTCTGATTTTGTGATATTCAAAACCAACATGAAGATGTCATTCCAGATCTTCATTTCTAGCAGACAAGAGTGAGCAAGCCCCTAGGACCGTCTACTAGATGGTCTCTGTTCGTTTGTAGGCGCCTTCAAAGCTGTTCAAGGTTTTGGAGCAGATTTATGTGATCGAAGTTTTTTTTTTGATCGGAAATATTTGCCATTAATCACTGTGCCAACCTCTTGAATTTGAGGGAATTAACGAGTATGTTAATGGAAATTATCACGAATACCCAAGCTGCTCATTTATTGTGCAAAAATTTCTTCCATTTCTCGCCCAACTGGACGACTGATGTGTGTCCTGGACCACTAAGACCTGTAATTCTCCCGGATACCGTAATAATGAAAAAAGAAAGGTTGTTAGAACTGAATATACAGGAGTACAGGCTGAGCCCCACAGGTCTTATATTTTCTGGCTTGCCCTCAGTAAACCTCTCAGTGCAAGGGCCAAGGCTTAGCTTAAACTCTCTAAACTAAACCTGAGAGTTTTAATTGACATACTAACAGGCCACTGTCGCCTAAAAAGATCTAAAAGATCTAAAGATCTAAACATGTTAAGATTGAACGAGAACTCTTTATGTAGACTACGTGAGCAGCTGATTAAATCAATTGAACACATTTGGTTTGAATGTTCAGCTGGAGACAGAGTCCTAGGCTTGAGAGACTTAGGTCTAACCACCGAGCTTATTAACCTGACACACACAAAGTTTGAAGCCTTCACAAGAAGGATCACGCTCAATGTGAAATTTGGACAAAGGGGTCGCAGTGGCAGGGCTGCTAATCAACTCACACTCATTTTAAAGCTATCTATCTATCTGACCCACGAAAACCAAAAGCAAGAGCAATAGTGAACCTGTACATTACTAACTCGCAGCAAATAACAAATTATGTGGAAGAAAAATCGTAGCAAATCGAAGATATTCCGAAAGACGTTGCACAACGAAACCTCAAAACAGGAAAACATTGAAACAGATGGATGACAACAGAGAACATAGTTTTAATGAATGAATGAAAGAAATAAGAATACCAAATTGAAGGGAAATATTTGATGATCCATGGAAACATTCGAAAAAATGTTCATAGATTGAAGAACTGCAAACAAAATCAGCATTATTTAACAAACAAAAAAAGCAAAAGAAAAAATGATAAAAGGAAAGTGTATGAGGAATAATTGAGGGCAATGGTGGCATCTCATTGGATACAACATGAGATAAACTCAAGAGATGGACTATTTCCATCACGTTGACGTAGAACTCGTAGACATAAACATATTGAAGGGAAACAACTTATAAAAAGGGAAACAATTCACATATTAAGATCGATGAAGACGGGGAAGGCGGCGGAACCAGATGAAATACCGGTTGATATTGTCTAACTTAAATATGAAGCTTTTTTAGAACTCTTATATGAATAATCTATACTAATAATATACTGAGAAAAGGTTTGATTGTTCGTTTGTCTGTCTGAATAGGCTGCGAAACTACTTGACCGATTTTAAAACTTCGTTCATTGTTGGGAAGCTACATTATCTGCGGTGAACATTTTATTTTCAAAGAAAGTCAGGGATCCATTCTAAAATTCCAAAGGTGTAACCCATAGTGTGAAAATATCACAATACCAAAATACTTTCTTACATCGCGTGCGCTGCATAAACAGAACAGAACAGAATAATGTACTACTACTTTGCAGAACATAAAATTATCGTCCAGAAATATCGCGACAGCATATTTCTCACTGTTGTAGTTGAGTCGCAATAAGTGTTTTTTCCAACTTTCGAATTAGTAGGGAATGACCCACAAAAGGACTCATGGCCAACTATATGTTGGTTTAACGCAGGTCGGACGTCCTGAAGATCAATTGCTGCCATAGAACAAGTTAACATCAAGTATCGTTTACAGGGAACCTCTGAATCAAAAATTTGATTTTCAGCAGCAAAGACAGCAGAATATATAGTGAAGGCCTTTTCACAAACATTAAAAATGAAATATAAAAAAAAAGGCAAAGAAAATACAAAAGAAATTTTAAGAAAATAAAATTAGATTAATGATATTTCATAGTCGAAACGAGGAAGTATGTTTGGGAGAGTGTGTGTGTGTGTATAAAATATTATAACTTCTGGAATGTTTGTTCAACACCGTGCGAAGCCGGGACGGGCTGCTAGTTTGACATAATTATGAGATCGGAGAACTTCAAGCATTTGAACCATTTCCTAAGATATCAAATATGAAATAATTCCATCAGTACAGAACGATAAGTCTCATTAGTCATACTCAGAGATTTCTGCTGAAAATCAGAAACGAATTTAAGATAAGATCGAAACAGAAATTAGTTCAACGTTGTTCGAATTAGGAACTGGATTTGGCAAACGCGAAACACTGTTCAATTTGCAGGCGCGGATACAGAGAGGTAAGGATGTGCACTCTCTACTTTGTGGACTATGAGAATGCATTACACCAACTGGATGAAAAGTTTGAATCGAGTTATAATTATGAATACTTTGCCTGAGCGCTTGTGGCAAAAGCTTTACAGATGAATCAATTTGAAATAATAATAAATAAAAATGTTGGAGCAAATGTTGGATTTCCCAGTTGTGGGAAAGCTGCTCGTATTATAACAGAGAAATTTTTCAAGACATTACGCCGTTTTTGATAATATGGTACAAATGGAATGATGGTTGCAATAGGAAAAGAATATGAATAATTATATAAAGCAAACTATGTTCTATATTTATCCAAATATGCTTTAGCCATCGTTCAAAGGACGAAATCTGCTTAACAGATTTCAATGAAATTTAGAAATTTCAATAAAAATGGAATTCTGCAAGAGAACATTTTTCTCATTAGCGCCTCATATACCCTTGGGGTTAACAAACACTTCAGAGAAATAAAAAATGGTATTCCTGTTATCTATGAAAAAAACAGGAAAAACGCACTCAAACAGTTTATGATGCCATGAAAACCGCAAATGCAGTTGAGGGTGATCCATTTCAATAACCGATTGAAAACACACAATTATCCTTGAAACACATGCGAGTTGATTGTTTATTGGAAAATTCTTAACTTAGAAATTGTTCGATCACCTGACTGTGATTTCAATCGAATTAAAACGGGCAATATTTTTATTGCAAAAATTCTTTATTGTGAATTTTGAAAGTTGTTTGTTTTACATCAGAAGTCCGAAATAGTTCTCCATTTTAAATGAAGGCAATATAGTCTGGTCACCCCAGATTAGCATATTTCAGAAATAAAAATCGAAAGGCCTCAGGTGAGTTGACCCATATGGACATGTACTAGAGTCTCCTTCAGCATTCTGTCAATTCGGGTAGGTTATATTGTGATGTTCTCTAGACTCAATGCAGGAATTTGATGAAGAACCATTTTACGTGAATCACATAGACTAGCAACCAACAAGTATTTCTAGAGCTTTTCATTAGGTAGACTCCAAATTATTTCATTGCTGGTGAATAGCATAGTCACATCATATCTTCAAATTATCACATAACGATAACATCTATCGTTGTGAAGATAAAAATTCATTAGAACATACAAACAAGTGAGCACTATCAACCAATCAACCTGTAGAGGCTTTCTAATAGATAAAATCCAATATAATTTATGTATTGTTTTTAGCGTTATTCAGTGGTTGATGAATCTAATCTTATACTGTCAAAAATAGTGACTATGAGAAATTCAGCAAATTTTATGGTAAACTGTGTATGGACTTCTCCTATGTATCTATGAAAGATGTGTGAGTATGAGGTCTCATTGAGCCCATTATCCTTCCTTCCTTTGTTAGTGGTATCGATATGGTCATTCACCTCCAAACAGAACTAGCTTGATCTATTTTTCCTTCTTCTTCTGCAATGCAGCGTGTCGGTTTCTCCTATAACATATCGTCTGCAGCACCCGGCATCTTGTTTCATGACATTTCTTTCCGGGAAATATCCAAAACTCACTGTTCAGCAACTCATCACCTCATGATGCATTTATGCATTTTATTATTCCCATGGCTAACCAAAAGGCTATAGAACCTTATGTCCACTTAGCTTTGTGATCCGCTTTAATGTTGCCATAGCTTTGTTCGTGTTTGTGAAAGTGACCCCTGACAGCTCTTCATCACATTTCCATGTTTCCGAGAAGATACTCAATATCTTAGCAAATATGAATAACGTATGTCACAAAAGTCTTGGAAAAAAATTCGATTACATAAATTAATAACTGAAAAAACTTCATTGAATTGATTATATCATTAGGATTCCACCTTATATCTAAACTCCATAAAATAGTATTCAAATGATTGATAGGGGCCCGTTCTGCTCAATGGCGCGTTATTTTCTCCGAACACCTCCCATGTGTCTTTAGACGACATCCACATCGATTTCATTTCTCGTATCTTCTGAAAGATTCTCCATCTCAAACCTTCTTCTTTTTGGGCTTCCCATCCATTTTCCATATACTTTCCTTGTCAGTAAACCCTAAAAATCTTCAATTGGTCTTGCTTGTGGAACGTTAGGGGGGTTATCTCCGTGAGTCATAAATGGGATGTTATTAGCCTCTAAGCAATGTCTCGCAACTCGCGCATAATGGGAATACGCCAAGTCTGGCCAAAACATTATTTCGCGTTATAGGTATTGATGAAATCTAATAATTTTAGGAGACATATTCCAGTATATAGGTTTGTATCAACAGCTTCGCCTCTCACATGCCCTACATATGGTCTTGAAACCCCAGCTTCAGAAATATCACACCAAACCGAAACCTTGTCTTTTACTTCGTTTGGATAGTCTTCTATGTTGTTTGTATAAAAACCAGCATTACAGTTGATTTCAGAATAGGATAATGTAAAATATTTTTCATCATCCAAATGTATGGTTCTGTCATTTGCGAAGTGAATTCTTCTTAAGGCGCGGCAACATCTGGGGATATTGTCCAATTGATTCTGGGTGTATTTTGGACACCCTTTCACGATATTTACGTCCAGCATTCAGTAATTCTCGCCATATTGTCTCATGAGAAGTACGAAATCTTCTGGATAATTTTCGAAATGATATTCCTACTGTGTCTCTTGCTCTTTTTAAGAGCTTGTTTCTTCGGATTTCATTCAGAACCTTCGGTCGACACTATTTGGCAAACTCAAGCATGGTATTCCTTGCTCAAATTCACTTTTTACGGGATAAATAGTTTTCTAGAAATATTCTGAGCACGAAAAATGTTGATGATTTCACGCTTAGGAACTCGCCCAACTAAATTGTAAATACTTCTTCGAAGTTCTAGTTTGTAAGCCATTTAAGCTAACGTATTTAGAAATTTAAAAGAAGGAATACTGAATAAAAATCATAAATAACATCTGTTGATCACGGCAACTAGATCTTCGACGAATTGTGGGAACTATGCATGAAAAAACTTCTTCCCAAGGCTTTCGTGACATACGTTAGTAAGCAATGTCGATTGACTATTGTTAGTGTAGACTTTAATAGTTTAGTCATCAATCTTTATCCAGGTAATCTCATTTGCCGCTATCATCTGACATGTCTGCGCTACGTCAAAGACATGCACCATATATCATTATTTATAATGTCTATTGTTGTAGGAATATTGTGTACAAATATTGCATCTATTTTGGTTCTTAAAGCGTATTTCCATTCTTATGCAGCACATAAAATCCCAAATATATATATATATTTCCTTTGAAAGGTCAAATTGATAAATGCCATTACGATTTTTGTTTAGTGTGGCGGAGCTCAATCTTCAGGAAACCAATTTTCTCACCTAGTCATGTTGGGATTCCTTTGATCGGATGAAAAGTCATCAAAGCAGGCTGAATTTCAAAGTAAAGATATTGATTTTGCTCATCTTTATATTCAGGACCTCATTCATAAAACTTACAGACTGGAACTCTCTCTCCAGGAAAAATAATATTGACAGATTGTGCCTAAATTAACACTGTTTGGTTAAGGAGTCTATTATTGGTTTTAATTCACCTTCCTGTGAACGTATTATTCATTTCAGTAGAAAACACTATTGTTATAGCAAAAGTTGTGATGTAGTAAAATAATTCGTCCAATATGGTGAGTTCTGAAATAGATTTCAATTTATTTCACGGGGAAGAGATTATTGTACAATCGTGAATCATAGAGAGGCTAACATGTCTATTGGTATTTTATTAGTGTATAGACCAAGAAGAGGTATAATGTTTACAGTGTAATTATGGCTTTCATGTATATATTACAGAAATATGGTTTCATTCTGCTGTCAGCTGATTTTGAAGTATGATGGATGGTTGTGGACTACAATGCATTACAAAAAGCTATACCAGAAGTTGTACTAATCAATGCGGTACCTTTTCTTGGTTCAAATTAGATTATGTATAACTAAATATTTCTTTTAGAAATTTCAAAAATTTTATATCCGTATTCGTTCGATCACTCATCAATCATTCCTGCGCTAAGGTGTGATGCTGAGATCGATGGCGACCCCACATAAAGGTGAAATACTTCCTAGGCTCCAGATGCCAACCTCCAGTTATTTTACAATTTTTTAGCTTTTTAGCTCATCCCTATTACGACTTCGTTTTTGATATACCTAACTTGGCTGAGCCAATTCACTCTCTGCAAAATGCATGGGATCTATGCTGCCGCAATACTGAAAATTTTCTAGCCCAGTTGGACCCAACAAGAAAGAGTAGATAACTTGTGAGTTGATCAAGAATGGTTCACGTTTGCAAGAGCTCCATTTAATTGCTTATCTATCCGAAAAGCATTACTTTTTATGATAGGGAGCTAGCAAATAATGAATAGAATAGAACAGAAACGAACCTGATCAGCCTTAAACAAAAGTAATCCTAGAATTAGAATTATTAATGATACAACTACAATAATTTGGACCGAGCAAACCAATTCCGAAATCATTTCAGTCGAGTTGGTATGGGGCTTAGTGACAACCATTTTGGTGTTAATCCAACCCTGCTAACATCTAACTCTGGGGATATTGTGGACTTAGCCTTTATTCATCGTATTGACGATCTTTATCTCACCAAATAAAATGCGTGAAAAGCAATGGCTGTTGTGGATGACGCATTTTCATTCCCAAGAGTCTGACTGATTATACTCATATTTGATTAAAAGATCACTTGAGGAAGGATAATTTCCGAAAGTAATTAACAGAGCAACGGTTGTTCTAGCATGTTAGAAAAATGGTGTAACTGATACCGGCAAATATCTGTTTTTGAGTGGTGTTTCAACGATCGTAGAACTTGAATGTGTCAACGAATATGGTCTTTTGTTGAAAATCAAGGCATTTTGTAACCAGCCGAACATAGAATTCAATCTGATAGATCTACTGAAACGCCAGCATGTTGTCTTCTTGGTTATGTTTATTTTAAGGTGGGCTCCATGAAATATATTTTTTCAGTTTGTTCCTTGACCTGTGTCGATCATTCGAATCGAGGAAACCAAAGGTCGCTTGTTTTAAATTCCGCTGCCATGGTCTGCGTGGTGTTTGCTTACAATGCCTCGAATCATATCCCGTTGACAGAGAGTTCTTGAATAAAATAGCCAAAATTACGTCGGATGAATTTGATGTTGGAATAGGTGCTTGGTTCCGGGACTGCCACTACTTCTCTCAATAATTGATGATCATCCGCGCTTTCTTGACAGCGACCATGTCATGTTACGCTGATGACGCGACTGTGGCGGTCTTGGACTCAACCCTAGAAAGTTTATTGGTGATAATAAGAAATTGAAGTATGTATTATAATATCCAAAGAGATTTATTGAAAATCATGGGGATTGCAATTCTGACCATTTTCAGCTGACAATAAGTATTGAACTAAAGTTGAAAATACTTGTATATATACAAACAGGTTGGTACAACACCAATTAGAATGCGAACAAGAAGTAATAAACTAATTATGATAAAAGCAAGTATTATTCAAAGATTTCAAATAGGGACGAATAAACCTGGCCATACTGGTCGTTCAGAACATTATCCTTATGTTGGGTTTGTTTCATTTTTAAAATTTCTAAGGATTCCAAGAAACTTAACTTTCGTCCCTTGTAGTGGATCTATGGGAGGAAAATGGTTGCCATATTCGATACAATGTGAAGCAAAAGTAGATTCGTCTGTTCTCTGGTTTTTGTAATATGATTGATGCTCTTTGAATCTCGTTTTGAATGAGAGACTAGTTTGACTTATAAAGACGCCTTCAAAATCCATACAGGACAACTTGTTAACTCCATAATTGTCAAATTTATCAGTTTTATCTTTACTATAAAAAAATTCCTGGAAGAGTTCCATTTGAATCTTGAAAGCTACTTTTTTATTCTGTTCAGAAATGACATTTGCAATCTTTTCGTTGATAGGCCAAAAAATAATAATGACATATATTCATCTGTATTGGTTGATTCTAAACGTATGTAAATACTATGACAAGCTTATTGTGTTTGTCTTTTCGGATTATTTCGTTTATTATATTTAGGGATCACCGTTTTTCTTAGCTATTTCTTTAATAGTTGATACCCCCCTGGACAGATTTTCTTCGGATAATGGCAGAATGAATCATTGAATCAAATGAGATTTTAGGTGTTGAGTCATAGGGAATGCAAATATCAGTGATGGTGGGTTTTAGAGATATATAGAAACTAAGTAAGTCTGTTATTTATGAGTGATTGTTAGTTCTACAAAGTGAATCAGAGTATAGACTTCTCTCTCTGTTTTGAATTTGATTTTGGGATGAATACTGTTGATGTAAATTAAAAATTGATCTAGTTGTCTACATCTTGCAAACAAAAATGGTAGTATATCGTCTACATATCTATACCAAAATTGTACTAATTTTGATTTGGAGAATTAAATATGATTTCTTCAATATCAATCTACGCCATGAAACGTGAGAAGATAATCCCATCGGTAGACCGTAAGGTTGTTCCTAGTATTTTTTATTGAATTTGAAATAATTCTCTTGTAGGCTTAACTTTTGCAAAAACATGAAATTATTTTGTAAAACCGGATTAACGTGAGATATTTTCAAGAAACACGTTAATTAGATCAATGTTTAACTTACAACTGTAGTATTCATCCTGAAATTAGAGGGAGAAGATTTACTTTTTGGACCTAATAATCACTCATGAGTATCAGACTTAGATTTAATATACAGCTTGTCCCAGAATGAGGTATCAATCTCTCGAAATTCAATAGATGTCGTTTTTTCCCAAAATGCATCCCTGCTGTGATATTTACACTCGACATTCAAAAGTATGAATTGAGTTTTTACAATAAAATTTTTTTTTCAACGGAATTTTCGGAAATTCAAGACATTGTTTGAAAAACTATTATTGCATAAGATGTTTTCTTGGTTTTTTAATTTCGCCACCTATGCGCTCAGGGTGAATTACCCATAACACTCTTTACCCTTTGAATTTTCAGGGAATAAATGTTTCACAAATCTAATGAAACATTAGATTCTTCAAAGTTTTTACGTAAACAAACTAAACTTGTAAGATTCCGAAAAATGAACCAGTAACGAGAAAACCAGCTCAAAGAGCCAACGATATTTTGAGTGAGAATTTTTTGTTCATTTAATTTATAATTTATTTTAACTAATAAAGTCTTACTACATAGATCCCATTTACATTATCTGTTGAAATTCATTATCACTAACTCTTATTCGAAATCTAGCTATTGAAGCAAGAGATCTTTGTAATTTAATATAAATTTGAAGATTGTTTTTATCTCATGAGAACGATGAATTAATCTCTAACGCAGCATATCTCTATGTATTACCTAACCGTTAAGATAAAATGTAATGAGGAACCATCGTGCATTAACCTCATAAGGTGTCATACTAAAAAATTTAATGATAACTTGCGAAATATCACTCTTTTTCTTTAATCAGCGATACACATTCAAAAAAGTATGCCAATTAGACACCACATACAAAATCATAGATGGAACACTTTATTATTGTTTTGATATTGGACAGCTCAAGCATTTAATTCTTCGTATCTTTCGGTTTCATAAGATAATAGGAATATGGAATACACTTTCAAAGAATATGCAGATATGCATTTAATGTTTGGTCTAGCATCTGGTAATGATTCGCGTGCTAGAAGACTTCATTTGGAGCGATTTCCAAACAGAAGCCTACCTCATCGGCGTACTTTTGTGAATGTAGGTGGCCGATTAAGGGAAACGGGTAATTATTTGCAGGATATTATCAGCATTCTTCGTATGAAATCTTATTAAGGTACTTTCAAGAAAATAAAAATAACTCAGGTTGCTTCAATACCGCGCATACAGTTGAACTAGAAGAAAGCATTTTAGAAACGGTTGCTGAGGAGCCTTCTACCAGTACTCGGAAATTATCAAGCCATTTCAATTCATGTAGAAATACGGTCCTCAGAATTAGGAGCAATCAATGGCTTCACTCTTACTATCTTCAAAAAGTTCAAGCGCTGTCTCCAGAGGACTTACCTGAAGAGTGCAATTTTGCAATTGGTTTTTACACCAACATGATCAAAATGATGCTTTTGTTGGTTCAATCCTTTACTCTGAGGAGGCAGGATTTCGGAGAGATGGCATAACAAATTTTCATAATTAACATTTTTGGGCCGATGGTGATCCTCATGCCATTGTTCAAAACCGACACCAACAACTGTTCCAAATCAATATTTTGGCCGGATTTGAGTAGCCACCTCGTTTAGACGGCACGAGTTATCTAAGTTATCTAGACTTTCTTTTAAATAACTTGCCAGAACCTTTGGAGGATACTCCACTATCAATCGGAGGAATATGTGGTTTATGCACGGTGGTGCATTACATTACATTTTAGTTTATCAGTTAAAGGTCATTGAAATATGACCTTTTCCAATCAATGGATATGATGAGGTGGGCCTATCGCATGGCCACCCAAGTCACCAGACCTGAATCCCTCAGATTTTCATTTCTGGGGCCATCTGGAAAAGGCAAGTTTATGCTGTACCCACTGGGGATAGAGATATGCTGCTTGAGAGAATAGTTTATTCTAAGGAGATAATAAACAATCCTCACATTTATATTTCAACACAAAGATCTCTTATTTTGACAGCTATAACTTGGTAGTTATCATTTTAAACAGATAATGTATTTAGGGTCTATGTATTAAGGTTAAGATTATCAAAATAAATAATATATTAAATATATAAAAACTTTTTTTATAAATATCGTAGCTTTTGAGTCCGTTTTTCTCGTTACTGGTTCATTTTTTCTATATCTAATAAGAAAAGCTTTTTGCGTAAAAACTCAAAAAAATCTAAAAATTTCATTGGACTTGTGAAACATTCATCTGCTAAACACTTAGAGGGTAAGTAGTATTAGGGGTAGGCCTCGCTGAACAACATTTTATAGAGTACTTTATTTTTAATTAATATCTTGAATTTCAGTACATTGCCTTGAACGGCACAGATTTTATCGTAAAAATTCAATATATTTTTTTCAAATTTAGGGGTGAATATCTCAGCAGCTATGCATTTTAGAAAAAACATTCATATGAAGTTGTGGCATTATTTTGATAAGATCTATAAAATTCCGAGAGATTGATACCTCATTCTGGGTCACCCTGTACATCGAAAACCCACCTTTACTGCATTCCCTATGACTCAACACACCCATAATCTCATAAATACGCTGCATTCAATTCAACTATTCATAAACCTTTCCCTCTGCCATTATCCGAAGAAAATATGTCCAGGGAAGTGTCAACTATGAAATAAATAGCTAAGAATAATGGTAATCCCCCAAATATACTAGACGAAATGATCTAAAAAAAACAACACGAATAGATTATTATAATACATACCAACGTTTAGATTCAATCAATACAGATGAATATATTTCATTCACATATTTTGTCCCTAACAGCGAAAAAATTGTAAATGTCGTTTCAAAACAGAATGAAAAAGTAGCTTTCAAGACCCACATGAAACTTTTCCACTAATTTTTCAAAAGTAGAGATGAAACTCATAAATATGACAATACTGGAGTTTTCAAGTTGTCCTGTATGAGTTGTGAAGGCGTCTATATAGGTCCAACTGGTCGTACATTCAAAAAAAGAAATAAAGAGCATCAATCAGATTACAGTAACCAGAGAATAGACGAATCTACTTTTGCTTTTGCAGAAAAAAATGATATGCTTATTTTCAACCTGAATCTTTGGTTGTCGTGTTGTAATATTTTTGCGCAGCATTGACTCATTAGCTGTCTTATCCATATTTATCTTGGAAGCTGCAATGTATGCTAGAAGTGGCTTCTTGCACTGTGAAAAACTTAGTGATTGCTATATGGAAGGCACAAGTCAACTTTATGGGCTCTTACCGAAGTATGCGGTAGTTAAGGTGTACAATGAATTATCAATTATAATTAAGTGAATAAATAATGAAAGTGACTTCAAAATGCCCTTATTACGCTCTCACTCGATTCGATATATATATATATATATATATATATATATATATATATATATATATATATATATATATATATATATATATATATATATATATATATATATATATATATATATATATATATATATATATATATATATATATATATATATATATATATATATATATATATATATATATATATATATATATATATATATTCTCTTTAATATAACTGTGCTTCCTTTTCCTAAGCTACCCACAAAGCAATTCTTAGCATAACAACCAAAAATAGAATCGACCGATCAGGTCAAAGTATAGACCGTAATACCCTGAAAAGTAAGTGCAGAATCTGTCATGACTCAAATAAAGTGTATATGAATTCTACTTCCAATATGATTTGGTTTTGTACATTCATTTGTGAAATTGGTTGTATACATTTTTTTACTAACTTATGATATAAGTCGCAAACATATGGTATTGTTTCCATATCTAATTCTGTTGTGTTCAGCGTTTCTTCCATTTCTTGACAATAAAATCATATTCATGTTTTCTTGGACAGAACAAGGAAAATATATTTTTCACTGGAATTAGTTTTACTGGAAATTCCACAATCCACCGGTCGCTATCATGAGACGCTGCATTCAGGGTATCATAGTGAAAAACAAATAATTTGCAAGGATTCAAAATCATGATATGACAATTCCTGCAGGAAACAATGAATTTAAGGAAGGAATATATTCTACAAGTATAAGGATGAGAAAAGAACGATAAACTGCTAATGAGCAATTATGAATTCATTTAAAATGTTTCGTCCCTCACAAATCCTAATTCGCGTGCACTCAAACCATGTGAAGTAATTTGGCCAACAGATTGCTAACTTTTTTATTGTACTTTCTTTCCGTTTCCTCTTTTTCAGATTTCATGCAATTTAACAGAATAGTATAAACCAAAGCCTCCTTCACATTTCACTCAGGAGAAAAAATTCAATTTACTATAAGGGATGCACTTGTAGAGAGATACTAACAGATTTAGCTGTCTGATTCCATTATCTATTCTAATGGACAAGATATGTAATAATACCGGGTCTCCACCCGAGATGGGACATTAAAAGTATATGGAGAAAGGAATGACCGATTTGAGAAATTTTGTTTTGTTGTCTTGAATGTTATTCGAACAAATTCCGAAAATATTTTCAATGCTGTGACACTTCCGGTTATCCGGGAAGTTGATACCATCTTTGTTATTTCGAATAGCATAATGTATGTTTCTATTTTTTCTATTGTAGAAAATTACATTCGGAACAATTTTTTCCTCATATCATTGCCCTCTGAAATCAATCGAAAGGAAGCTATGAATTTTTCAAACGGAATTTTGCGATTTTTGGTTGTCTCTCAAAAGGCATCATAAAAATACTAGAGATCATTAAATATCGATTATTTCTAGCTCGTTGTTAGTAAAGAGGTTCATTCAGCAGAATTCAAGGCCTCACGGTATTTAGGGTATTTCCGAAGCATGTGACAGATAATAGTACATTCAAAGGTACGAAACTCCGTTTTTTCAAATTAGGCAACCTATTTTAACACCATTCAACTCGTAATATTAATAGGCATCGATCTGTTATATGTTTCCCAATACCTATAATGCATCGTAATATTGTTAGATGTACTTCACAAAATATTTGTAAAGGGGAAAAAATTCGAACTTCAAAATTGTAGATCTAACGTCAATAATCTTGGAATACGAGAGTAAGATGTTCGAATCTCCCTCCATCTAATTTCAAACATCTTTCCAACCGATGAAGAACACCGTGTTCGGTTGTTCTTCTAATTTCGTCTCGATGAAGGCTGCCAAACGCTCAATGAACCTTACGTTCCAACTTCTCTCGAATTCACTGGTGTTAGGTAAGAGATTTCTTCCAAACGGCTCCAGAGAAAAAAATCCAGCGATCTGAGCTATGGAGATCTTGCTGGCCAATTTCAACGACCGAATCTCCGAATTCACCTGTCCTCGGATCATGTTAGTGAGTAGACGTGAAACTTCGCCAGTGCAGTGGGCCGGAACACCATCCAGTTGGTACCAGAGGTCTTGATGGGCTCTTAGGGGCAATACGTTAAGAAATTCGGTAAAGAACGTTTGCAAAATTTGCATGTACTTCGCCCACTTAAATGCACGTCGTATATCATTAAACGAAAGTGTGGATTCTCGTCACACCAGTATTGGGCATTTTTCTGGTTGACAAAGCCTTCTCTAGAAAATTTCGATTGATCCTTCCAAATCATATTACCTAAGAAATATTCATCTTCTGAAATTCGAATCGACATCATTTCGCAGAAATCTCTTTTACGGGCTGCATCTTCAGGATGCATTGTATGTACGGATAAAATTCCTGTTTCGTCAGACTTCAACATTTCCAAACCTCTAGTCGCACTACGTATTGATGAACTTGGATGAGTATTAAAATATGCCAAAATGCTGATAACATTATCCTCATTTCTTACCGTGGGTTTAGTTCTGGTTCCAAAATTCATGTTCTGACTTCCATGATTCATGAAACTTTCTTTTATTCGTTTGACATTGTTCCTGGTCATTGGTAGTGAACTCGGATATTTCTCACTGAATGCTTTGCATGTTCGACTAATTATCTTCTGACATTGACCATGAATAATAAATAATTTCACGATTTATTCATGAGAGTATTCAAGATTTTAATTCATTTTGGAAAATTTTACACTCTTCACTAACACTTTCAAGAGAGTCGGATCCAATGATCATTGAATCTTTAAAATTTCAACATGAAATGGAAACTATATTCATGACAAATAGAAATCTGGGGGAAAAATGGTTTCACGAAAACGTGAGAACCAGATGCAGCAACATGCAGATTAAAAATTGTCGCTTTTCAGTTTCGCTTGAAATGATTGCTCTCGTATTTCAAAATGATTGAACTTGATTTCAAATCTAGACGTTTCGAAATCAACAAAATGTCCTGAAACAGAGTATTTCAAATATTGTTTCACAAGTTAAAACTCTGATATTTTTCAGCATATTTGAAGGAATACGACCATGGTTTTCTCTGTTGGCAATATTTTAAAAAGTACTTACATCTAACTTTAAAAAAAAGACATGCTTCATTCAGCGATGTATTTCTGGTAATGTGAAGAAGACTTTCCTGACAAGTAACTGATGTAATTGAAAATACCTACTAGAAAAGAAGAAAAACGAGAAGTCAGATTCAATCCACTGCAGTAGTAATTGATTTCACACTTTTTCTCTCGGAATTCTGACCAGGATTACTTTGATCAAGATTTTGAAATGAGTCTCGTATTGGGAGATCGAAATGCATTGAAAGATTTCCGGTCATATAATCTGCGATTTCAAGGTCCTCGGGTAAAAACCGTAATTTTCGGAATAAAATCGCGAAAAGCTCGGAAAACGATGCATTCTAAGTATAGGTAAACTTATAACAGATCGATACCTACTAATGTTACGAGTTAAATGATGTGTGCAAAAATAGGTTGTCTAATTTGAAAAAACAGACTTTTTGGACTTTCGAATGTAATACGATATGCCACGTATGTATGTATGCTGTGAAGCGTCTAAACGCATTGAATTCTGCTGAATGAGCATCTTTAATCACAACGAGCTAGAAATAATCGATATTGAATGATCTTTAGTATT
This sequence comes from Cryptolaemus montrouzieri, assembly GCA_013387265.2. Lineage (NCBI taxonomy): Eukaryota > Metazoa > Arthropoda > Insecta > Coleoptera > Coccinellidae > Cryptolaemus > Cryptolaemus montrouzieri. The sequence continues at coordinate 46,296,454 of JABFTP020000124.1, read as the reverse complement.
TTTCTGATTCCCTCTAAGAGACAACCGAAAATCGCAAAATTCCGATTTGACAATTCATATCTTCCTTTCGGTTGATTTCAGGTGGCAACGATATGGAGAAAAATTGATTATAATTTAATTTTCTGCAATATAAAAAAATAGAAACATACAGTATGCTATTTGAAATAACAAATATGGAAGTATCACAGCTTTGAAAATATTCAGAACTTAATTCGATCAACATTCAAGACAACAACAAAAAACTATTCCAATCGGTCATTCCTTTCTCCATATACTTTCAATGTCCCATCTCACGTGGATACCCTGTATATAACGATGCTTCTGTAATAAGAGATGTATCAAGAAATATTCTCGAAAAATTTTGGTCAAAAAGATATCAGGGAATTTTATAGAATGTTAAATTCAACAAAATATTAATTAACTTGATTAGAACTACAATGCACCAAGAAAGTTACGCACCAAATCTGAGTTTCAAATTTATTCAGAAGTTCAAAGTTTTCGTAAAATTGTTCTTCAAGTTAGCCACCAGCACCAAGAGAACAATCGAAATGAAAATGGTACCCATAGAAATTCAAATAGAATTAATGGTGGAAAATGTATAAACTCTCGGAAAACAACGAAAACCAGTGAATACTGGATAGTTCCACCCCAGCCAGAATTACTGCAAGTGGAATTCTCATTGTTTGCATCTCGCCAGAGTCTTACCATGGGCTCCAGCACTAGCACCAAGTAATGTCTAGCCATTATACTCACAGGAAACGGAATCAAATCTGTTTTGCCTCCCAGCATAATGCCACCCCAAAACGACTCACATCCCGCTTGGTATTTCGAAATTGGTCTTGCTGCTCAGAGTCTAGCTTGTCTTCCACGACCCCTTGGAACCTAAATTCAGCGGTCATCTGATCGAATACCAATTCTGGTCTCATCCGATGAAGAGCATTTCGCCAATTCTCAATATTCCAATTTTGGTGCTCGATATACCATTTAAGTCTGTTAATTTTTTGTTGTCTGGTTAGCTCTGGAACTCTTAAGGGCCTTCTGCTGTGTGAACCTCTTGAAAGAAGTCTTTGACCTATCGTTTCGATTGATGTACTGATGCCTGTTGCTTTCAGAAATTGTCTTTGGAGTATTGGTTTCGACGCACTAGGGTCTCTTCTTGCAATTTGGTGCAAAAAGCGATCTTGTTCTTCAGAAGTGATCTTCATACATTTTCTTCTAGGCTTATTTTGCAGAAATTATAGCCTTACGTATCGGGCGTAGGTTTTTGAAATCATCCCCTGTGACGCCCCCATTGTGACCGTTATATCCCTCTGTCTCACCCCTTCTTCAACGAGAGCAATTATTCGACCCCTCTGCACATCGAACAATCCAACGTAAGGCATTTTCCACTATAATCATATTATATTATATCGCAGGTTATGTACATTTTGATTATCTCCTTAGTACTATTTATGGCCTTGCTTGCTATGTAAAATCTTCATAATTTTCATAGATCTCAAGTGAGTTTAGACATATAAGAGTTAGGTATATTTGATGAAATATTTTCCTGTTGGTGTTTCTATTTACAGATTTTTCCTGTCCCAAACCCTTTCTCTTCACCATCGTCTTCTGGAAATTATAGAGTGCAAGATGAGAATGAGAAAGTGAAGTTGCTAAGCCGAAGAATTTTTGGTACTCTTTTTGTACACACGACACTAACACAACATAAACGTTTCAAATCTCGATCAGTCTGTTTCGAACCTTATTCACGATATCTGGCTAGTTTTGCGGGCTTTTTGATCAACTATTGAGAATGTCTCGGACATAATCGAAGGGATTCTTGTCTGAACTTCTTGAAGGCCATTCCATTGAAGTGCTAGCAATTTGGCGATATCATACATAAAATACAAAAAAGTGGTACAACATTTTCTTCAGAAGTGTTTGTAACATACCTCTGAGCGATTAGGGTTCCATTATTTACGATTATCTGATTAGTGTGTGCTTTAAGAGACATTTCCTCCCACACCTAGGCAAAGTTGCACTGAGCATATCTCTAATTTCGACATCTGTATACTGGAGAACGTCGATCGCAATGAAAAAGTCAAACTTTTGATTTATCTGTACATAAAATTGTTTGCGAGTAAGCTTCCAACCTATAGTCAAAGTAGAATCTTTTTTGTCGAAGCTCCATGAGATAACTATTCGTTGTCTGAATGAGGATCTAACGGCCACTGCTCGCCATTGTCGCTAGAGATCGTCCTTGCGCTTTTTTTTATAATTACTAGTCTGTCTGTATCTGTTAATCGTTCTGGAGGCAGTTGAATCGGATATTCTAAGCCTTCAGCTTCTTGTTGCGTAATCTAACTCAGGTCGTCTAACAGAACAACTTCAGCACATTCTGCCGGGGTCAAATTTCGTTATTCGCGTTGTGTTATTACCGAGAATTGAAATCTTCGAAAAGCACAAACGTTACTCGTGCAAAAGATGATCAACATCAATATGTTGTGATTTCGTGCAAAATCTCAATTCATTTCTTTCATTTCATTTTCCATGTTAGGAACATGTCCGCCAAGAAGAAACATCGAATTCAGTTTACATATGTCCGAATATATTCGAAAAAAATAGTGTCAACAATTAGTTGCCTATCGCCAATATAATTGAGACATTGAAATTATGCGTTAGTTGCTTGGTGCAGTGTATATTACAACATTTTCTGTGTCACTTCATGAGTCAGCTTTTTGAGCATTTCTTCTTCAACAATTAGTTCTATAGACATTTTCATTACTTAAATCAATATAATTTGGTTATTGTACGAGAGAATAAATGAATGAAAATAAAAGTCTTTTTATGTTCAAGACTTGAAATTATAAATAATTGAAAATGTTTGATTTTGATATGGTCACTATAAAAGTTGGTACAAATAATAACGGATAAGGTTTTGTTTGTTTGTTTGTTATTCCTTTTACGTGCTCTAGTTCCACCTTTCGGCCAATGACACGCCGGGGAATTCTGTCACCTCACTAGCCCGGGAATTTTGCCGAACCCCTCTCGTGTCGAGGGAAGGGATCTTTAATGTCCAACACATCTCTGTTAGACAGGACCGACGGCTTTACATCTCCTCCGAAAGATGGATACTCAAGCGATTCCCAGAATCCGAAAAATCGCACAGACTTTGTGGGGATTGAACCCAGGTACCTCTGCGCAGGAGACAAGCATCATATCCCATACGCCACCGAGCCGGCTAACGGATAAGGTTATTGTTGAATAAGTGCTTCCACGGATACCTGCTGAAATAATTGACTCTTCAACTACTTTATGTATAAAATCTTATATATAATGCTGTGAAAAAACTGCGCTGCGAGACTTGGAATATAGTTATATTGCAGATTGGACTAAATTTCCTTTTATGATTTTCATTTCAACAATAGATGGGTTAATGGTTAATATTCTTTATATAGTTTCATTGCCACTGTTTTTGTTTTTAGTAACATGGAAATCACGTTGGTTGAGAGAATGTGCCTCAAACAAATTATTGAGTCCAAATACAACGTGGATAACTAATAATACATCTATGACCTTAAAATATCCTAACGACATTGGAATTGCTAGCAAAGAACCGTATCTCAAGTTCTCGAGATGAAACAGTTGCTCAGATTATTAATATCGGACGTTATCGGCATCAGTAAAGGTAGACCATTCCATATGTACTTCTGTAGACACTGAACAGTGAAGAGGAAGAACTGAACTGGTGTATTAATTTAAAACAACTTATATAACTGATGAAGTTTTTGAAGAATGGTAAAATACTCCAACCTGTTTGATCGAGATAATATCATATCTGAAGAATATGCTGGCCTTTTCTTTCATTAAAATTTGTGCAATTTGCATTATTCAAAAGAACTGCGTGATACGGCAGACTTTAATTGATCAAATAACTTAACTGTCACATAGGACAATTATTGCTTCAATAACATACACTGACATAGCACAGCATCGGATGTTGAATTCTGCAGTATAATAAACATTCTGCGATGGCCAAAACTTATTCCATATGAAACATAAATAAAGTCTACACCAAAACCCGTTACAAGCACGAAGTATTATTCAAAAACTCATAAGTATGATACCCGCAAAGTTTCGACTTATCTGTGAAATCCCAAATGCCCTAGTCGTCCAAATACACGATGCTGCATACGCAACTGTGGATTCCTAGCTCATCTTCTAGCCCTAAATTCAATCGGTTCTTATCTTCTGCTCTCTGTTTGGTTATGTCTGAAAATTCATCCGCAAAGGCTTTATTATACCGTAAAGCTCAAAAGAATCCATTCTATAGATGTTGATGCAGCGTGTTAGATTTTAAACTCATTCATTACACTCTGAGAGCAGAGCGAAAGCGCAAACACTCACGTTGTTTCAAGCCTTCGGTGATTTAACGGACGATTTGGTCTTGCTGGTTGAGTTCTGAATACTCCACTCGTTCACCGTTCCTGCAAACTTATAGATCATTTATAGTTTGTTCTCTTTTTTGTAGAAGTTGTGATGAATTAATTTATTTAAAGAGAATATCGGTTAGTTTTTAGAAATTTCAAACAGCACATACGCAGTTTTGACAAATTAAAGTCAAGTTCTCACTATGCAGATCGCCTTCAAGAAGAAAATTATACTTTAAATAAAAATTTTGACATTATATGAATGAAAATGAAAGACTGAAACTGAACCTAATACAAGCATTGGAAATATAAAAGAATTAAATATTTCGGTAAACTTCATACCCGACTAATATAAACCTAAATTCTACAGTATTACTTCAGTTCTTGAAAGAAGAAACCCTGTTTGGATTGAGTTTTCTCCTATTGAACTGAGTACCTGCGTTTATGAATGTAATATATACGGCACATTATTCTTTCAAATGTATTATTCATCTGATAAATCCACTGTGTGGTGCAACGCATCATGAGTTTATGAATATAGTGGAAATTGTAACATCACAATTTCATTCAATTAGAAGATAGTTTGATGAGGACTCAACTTGTGTATTTGCTAAGCGAAAGTACTGAGACTCATCTATAAAATATATATTTGAATATCATAAAACAGAATTACATCAACAGATCTTATATTGTATGAATATTCACAACCAGTATGAAAATTAGAGTAAATAAAATTCTTTCATTATTAAATTACATGGAGGAGTATATAGAAAAGATCAGAATTTCTCTCAAAGATTCTTGATTTATTGAAGACATTGAAGGTCTTTCGAATACTATGCTATCTACTGACGACTAGTCCTTAACTCTGGTAAGAAGTTTTCCTAAGCAGCAAGTTTAGGCTCATGAATTTCATGTAAACTACCATACTGTTAGTCCAAAGTACTTTCAGAATAAATTAGGTGTGTATGTGTGGGTAATAATGGGTATAAATCATATGGAGAAACTTCTCGAACCCTTTTAGTTTTACTCCATCTAATAAATGTGAACTGTTATTAGAACTCTTCATTCAAAACAAACTTATAAATAGAAAGAACCGGTTGGGTGAATGTTCAGCATTACTTTTACCCCATATAATGAATGTGAACTGTTATTAGACCTCTGCGTTCAAAACATACATATTGATAGGAAGAATCGGTTGGGTGGATAATCGACATATGAGCAAAGGGAGAACTTAGAAGAAAGCATATTTTTTTGATACATGGATGGGACGTGATGTACTGGTCTTGTGATCCATTCGTTCTTCAGATATAACTCCTATGGGTTTTATTCTCTGGAATTACGTCGAAAAAATATTCATAAAACACATGTTGCGAATCGGTTCATAACTTGAAGAATTAATTTGGAGATATTTCAAGCTTTATTATATTATTGGTAAGTTGAACTTCGATGAAAATTAGAAACTTTTATACTTTATTAGTAATTCTATTTAATGAGGAAAATATTATTCAATCTTTCAGGAGGCGAATATAATGAAATTGATATCTTCAGTAGGTTCCTGATACAAGAACTTACTCAGAAGGTGCTTCGGTAAGGTCGCAGATTTAAAACGTGCAAAGTCATCAAAGTTTTATCTGTATGTACTGCAGAATTCTACATTGTGTGTTTTTCGCGATCATTTGTATATATATGGACCTACTGAAGATATCAATTTCATAATATTCACCTTCCTGAAATATTGAATAATATTCTCCTTAGCAAAGGCGAATAATAATAACGTATAACATTTTCTAGTTTTCATTGATATTCAACTTACCAATAACATTGAACACTACCTCTGTCAATTAAAGCTTGAAATATCTTTAAATTAATTCTTCAAGTTATGAACCAATTCGCATTGACGTCTGATTAATTTGTGCGGCAGCTATAAATATCCGATATTCGAGTCATTTCTAGTATTTGATGCATATTTTTCGACGTAATTCCAAAGGAAAAAATCCATAGAGTTATATCTGAAGAACGAATAGATCAAAAGACCAGTACATCACGTCCCATCCATCTATCAAAAACAATTGCTCTCGTCTAATTTCTAACTTTGCTCATATGTCGAACATCCACCTTACCGATTCTTTTTATTAATATGTATGTTTTGGACGCAGAGTTCTAATAACTGTTCACATTTATTAGATGGGGTACAAGTAATGTTGAACATTCACCCAACCGGTTCTTTCGATTTATAAGTATGTTTTGAATGAAGAGTTCTAATAACAGTTCACATTTATTAGATGGGGTAAAACTAAAAGGGTTCGAGAAGTTTCTCCATATGATTTATCTCTCACACATACACACTTAATTTATTCTGAAAGTAGTTTGGACTAATAGTATGGTAGTTTTCATGAAATTCATGAGCCTAAACTTGCTGCTTAGGAAAACTTCTTACCAGAGTGAAGAACTAGTAGTCAGTAAATAGTATGTTATTCGAAAGAGCTTCAATATCTTCAATAAATGAAGAATCTTTGGAAGAAATTCTGATCTTGTCTATATACTCCTCAATGTAATTGAATGATAAAAGAATTTCATTCACTCTAACTTTCATATTGGTTGTGAATGTTTATACAATATAAGAACTGTTGATATTATTCTGTTCTTTATGATATTCAAATAAATATTTTGGAGAAGATTCTCAGTACTTTTGCTTTGCCAATACACAAATTGAGTCCCCATCAGTCTACTTTTTAATTGAATGAAATAGTGGTGTTACACTTTCCACTATATTCAGAAACTTATGATGCGATTCAACACACAGTGGCTTTATCAGATAATTAATACATTTGAAAAAGAATAATGTGCCTTATATATTACATAAAGAAACAGGTACTCTTTTCAGTAGGAGAAAACTCAATCTAACCAGGGCTTCTTCTTTCAAGAACAGAAGTAATACTGTAGAATTTAGGTTTAGTCAGCTTTGACGTTTTCCGGAATCCTTCATTTCTGCATATTTACAATGCTTGTATAAGGTTCAGTTTCAGTCTTTTATTTTCATTTATATAAATTTTATTTAAAGTATGGTTTTCTTCTTGTAAGCGAACTGCATAGTGAGAACTTGCTACCGGGATGGGGTCACAAACACGATGGATACACTGATGGTTAGCACAAATACTCTTTGTACACGTAAATTCGAAATGAAATAAACACACGGTAACACGCTTATTAGGAGGGGCCTAGCGCGATCTATGTTGAGATACCGTAGTGGAAACGGTAACAAACTTGATTTTTATTTGTCAAAACTGCGTTTGTGCTGTTTGAAATTTCTGAAAACTAACTGATATTCTCTTTCAATAAATTAATTGATCACATTTTCTATAAAAAAGGGACTAAACTATTAATATATCTATAAGTTTGCAGGAACGGTGAACGAGTGGAAAATTCAGAACTCAACCAGCATGATCCAATCGTCCGTTGAATCACCGAAGGCTTGAAACAACGTGAGTGTTCGCGCTTTCGCTCTGCTTTCAGAGTGTAATGAATGGGCTTAAAATCTAACACGCTGCATCAACATCCATACAATTGATTCTTTTGAGCTTTACGGTATGATGAAAGCCTTCACGGATGAATTTTCATACATAAACAAACAGAGAGCAGAATATAAGAACCGATTGAATTTAAGGCTAGAAGACGAGCTAGGAATCCACAGTTGCTTATGCAGCATCGTGTATTTAGACGACTAGGGCATTTGGGATTCGACAGATAAGTCGAAACTTTGCGGGTATCATACTTATGAGTCTTTGAATATATAGATAGGCTCAGAATGAGTAATCCTTCGTGCTTGTAACGGGTTTTGGTTTAGACTTTATTTATGTTTGAGACAGAGAGCAGAAGATAAGGACCGATTGAGTTTAGGATTAGAAGACGAGCTAGGACTCCACAGTTACGTATGCAGCATCGTGTATTCAGACGACTTAGGCATTTGTGATTTCACAAATAAATCGAAACCTTGCGGGTATCATACTTATGAGTCTTTGAATATATAGAGGGGCTCAGAATGAGAAATTCTTCGTGCTTGTAACGGGTTGTAAAGTCTACACCAAAACCCGTCGGTTCTTGAAGGTTTGTGGTAAGAACTTTCTATCGGTTGTCGAACAGATTGAATTAAGCAAAAAAACATTTGTATAATGCTGATGAATCGACCATTTTATGGAGTTGGGTTCATCAAGGGAAAAAACCAGTACCAGGTCGAAAAGTGCCAAAATTCCTCTAAAAATTCATGCCACTCTGCAAGTCGACTGGAACTCACCAATTACCTAAGGAAATAGACAAGTAGAGGTCTTGGGAAAAGCGGCAAATCCACGAGCATTCAAAAACGAAGTTGTCTACAGAGCATCTACCAAAGGATGAATGACCAGACTATTATTTAATGGATGGTTTAAAACATCTTTTATCCCCGAGGTAAAGAATTTTCAACTAAGATTAACAAGCCCTCTAAAGCTCTGTTGTTGGTAGACAGCGCACCTTCGCTCTCACCTGAGGAAGAGGTTAATACTGATCAAAACTTCAGAGTTGGATTAAATTAATTAAAGTGTCGTATAGAAAATGCCTTCTTAATCATATCATTTCGCCTGAAGGTGAAGAGATATCTTTCATTTCGAAGCAGTATAATTTGAAAAATGCCGTGAACAATCTTGCCCAATCTGGACAGCTCTGTGACATGACACTACAGAAGTAGAAGAATCAGATGATGCAAATATTCCGCTCTCAGGACTTCAAAAGAAACTTTGTCCAATCAGTGAAAATGGTTTGAGAATTATTACCGAATCATTAAGAATCATCGATTCAGAAATTGACATAATTGAGAACATTACCAACTGGGCTGTGGAAGACAAAGAGTTTTTTATCGATTTAACTAAAGAAGAGCTTATACAGAATGCTTTAGGAAGGAATATCGAAAACGTAGAGGAATCTTCTGACTCAGAGGATGGTTCAAAAAGTATGGTAAAAGTGATACATGCAGATACTGTCAATGCGTTCTCCCTGATCATCAAATGGGTCGAACAGAATTATCTTTCTATAGAAGGCGTATTGCTTATGAAAAGGCTCGAGAAAAAATCAGTTCAGATGACGCATCGAGAAAGGTTCAGAGTAGAATCGATGGATTTTTTAAACGACATAAGGAATAGCATGTTGTTTATGTACACTAACTCAGCTTATATTTGAATTCTATGTTTTCTATGTGGAAAGATTGTAAGACAAATTCTATAATTTGATTCTGTTTTATAATAGAAACAATTTTTCGTTCAACTTTTCCATATTTTCATACTGAACTCGGCCTCATCAGAATTTGGGTTGTTTCTATTTTGAAAATTAAACAAATTCAAGTCACTTCAGAAATTCGGGCATTTCGATAGTCCGGGCATATAGGGGTTTTACCCCGACGAGTTGCTATATATATATATATATATATATATATATATATATATATATATATATATATATATATATATATATATATATATATATATATATATATATATATATATATATATATATATATATATATATATATATATATATATATATATATATATATATATATATATATATATATATATATATATATATTTATATATGTTATTTGATTCTGTTTATCATTAAGAACGATATCTGGTCTATTGTGTTTTACAGCTCTGTTGCACAGAATTGTTTTATCAAAATAAAGTTTATACTTGTCATTTTCACAAATAATCTCAGGTTCATATTTTTGAAATTTTTTCTTTTGGGAATTAGGTCATGTTTAATTCCTAGATTGAAGTGAATAATATTAGCGACGGCATTATGTCTTTCTAAATAATCTGTTGAAGCAAGGACTGAGCAAGATGATAATATATGAAAAACTGTTTCTGAAGAACAGAAACATCTACGGCAAGAATCATCTATATTTTGTTTGATGATATGTTTTCTATAATTCCTTGTGAAAACAACCTGGTCCTGGATCGCAATTGCCAAGCCTTCTGTTTCAGCAAACAATTCTCCAGATACTAACCATTTATTCGATGCAATTTCATCAATATAATCATTTTCAATTCTTTAGGTGCTTTCCGTGTAATTCCTTCTGCATCCAACTTTCTCTTTTAGAATTATCATCAAATATATCAAAATCTACCTTTTGCATTGTCAAGTTCAGAGGTGTAAGATTATAATCTGAAGCAACAACAATATCATGTAATTTAGACGTTCTCTGTTTATCATGAAAATGGGAACGTAGATGAAAAATCTGTTTACTATGAAGATTATTCAAATCAGTTAATCCACGACCTCCAAGATGTCTAGGTAGTGTAACTCTCTGAACAGCTGACTTTGGGTGGTGCTTATGATATTTACAGAGCATTTTCCTCGTTTGACATTGTAATTCATTTAGATCAGTTTTAGACCATTTAATAATTCCAAAAGAAGATGTAAGAATAGGAACAGCATAGGAGTTGATAGCTCTGAAAAGGTTTTTACTAGTTAAATAACTCTTGATGATAATTCTTAGTCTTTTGTAATATGAACTTCTAATAATTTCTTTAGTGCTGCTATGGTTAATTGTCTTCTCTTGACAAAATCCAAGATATTTATATGTATTTCCTTGATGCATTGGCTCGATTTCGATATTGGAAATCTTTATAAAATCAGAGGTGATCTTTCCTTTTTCAATAGAAAGATTTTTACATTTTGGAAGCCCAAATTTCATATGAATATCATTGGAATAGTTGAAAGTAATCTCAAGTAGACTTTTCAAATGAGATCTGGTTCCGGCATATAATTTAATATCATCTAAATAAATTAAATGACTTAATTTGAATTCAGTTAAGTCATTTAATTTATTTAGATGATATTATATATATATATATATATATATATATATATATATATATATATATATATATATATATATATATATATATATAAGAAAGCCTATGACACTACTCGTTGGTACATTGATATTATTGTCTGATTCCATCTTTCGGAGGAGATGTAAAGCTGTCGGTCCTGTCTAACAGAGATGTGTTGGACATTAAAGATCCCTTTCCTCGACACGAGAGAGGTTCGGCAAAATTTCCGGGTTAGTGAGGTGACAAAATTTCCCGGCGTGTCATTATCCGAAAGGCAGAAAAAGAGCACGTTAAAGGAAAAACAAACGAACCAACAACATTCTTTGATGATGCTATAGTATGTATATTTCCTTATGGTTCGCTCTGACACTGACTGAATGAATAAATAAAAACTACTTTCTGAATGAAACCTAGCAATTCATACTGGCACCGGTACGTATCTGGTATGCTTTGATTTGAAATTGCCCCAATTTGGTGCATGAATGAAAATATTTCGACTCGACCGCAATACTATCTAATGATAAATATCGTCGTTTTCGAAGCAACCGTTTACTAAATATCAACAGGACTATTCGAATACATTTAGCATACATATAGAATGACAGGCGGCATTTTCCGTCCTTTCGAAATTCATCTGAATGAAGGATACGAACCTGCAGAGCCATTTGGTTTAAAATTATACGGGATATCAAATGCATAGGATTGGGACCGAAGGACGTTTTTAGCGGATGCGTGCCAGACGTGGCATAAATAAGGGAATCCGGAAATATTCACAGACCAGTGAATCCAATTCCGGAAGATAAATTAGCAAGAAGAATATCTCTAACTTTATTCGAAGCATTAACATGAGGGAAACAGCGCGTATTAATTTGTATTACAATTTCACGGTGACCTAATTTGAAGTGAGAATTGGACTAAGGAAGCATTCTGCTTGAGTTCAATAATTTGCACTGACTGACAATAGTGCCAAATGATTGGCATTTCCCTATTCGGAGGAAACGTTAAATGGTTGATAACAGGAATTAAATAACGTTTATACAAATTTATGACTACTGGAGGATAGAACTTATAGATACTCTAAAGAATAATCACATTTGATTTGTAATCAAGATTGTTGAAAAGAATTATTATAATCTCCTCTTTTAACCAGTTGACCTAATTCTCATGTTATTGTTTCACAGTAAAATATTCTATCTTTATTTTTTGTGAAGTCAATTGAACTTAACTTTGTATCATTGAAGATAGACGAATGATTACACAGGTCTGCAACAAAAATGCTATCTGGATATTCTCAACTGATTTCTATATATTAAGGTGTTCTGAAAACAAAAAACATACTCAAAAAATTCCAGAACGTAAGGTTATTTCACAAAACGCAAAGTTTTATTACAAAAAACGGATTTTTTGAGCTGAAATGAGCTTAACTTGTAGTATAAATGATAGGTATAATTTTATTTTGATTAATGTTTTGAAACGTTAACAGGACATAGTTATCATTGATTTCTAAATAAGGAACACCTCGTTCGACCTACATTAATAAGTATAAACATGTTGTAGCCTGAACGTGCGCGCTCCGATAGTGTAGAAGTGGCGCGGGACAATTACGTGTTAACTATTCATTGTTTTATAGATCTTGGTTCAATACAGTGCAATGTCGTCTGTGCGGAAGTGTGTGAACTCTTCGGATAGTTTTTTGTTACATTTGTGGAGAATATATGACATTAAGGCAACAAGTTAATATTACGGACTTTGTAAAAAATTTATACTTCGCGTATTTTGGCTTCAAACTTGGATATCAGGATAAAGTATGTGCATCTCATAAAGTCTGCAACCGATGTATTGAAGACCTTCGAAATTGGTTTAGGGGCAAGAAAAAAGTTTTCCGATTTGCGATTCGTAGGGTATGGCGCGAGCAAAAGAACCATAGTGATGATTTTTACTTTTCTTCGTGTAATGTGGAAGGGTATAATTCAAAACGGAATCAGTAAATTTCATACCCCAATCTGCAATCAGCTATTCGTCCCATCCCTCATGGGACCAAAATACCAGTTCCCAAGGTCCCTGCTACCTTGGAAGAGGTTCCAAGTTCTGACGAAGATGGTGCTGTACCTACACCCGATGACCAGTCTACTTTTGAATTTGTAGATGACAGAAGTCCAAAATTGTTTTTTCAAGGCGAGCTTTATGATTTAGTAAGAGACTAGAATCTTCCCAGAAACGCTGCTGAGTTGCTTGGATCAAGGTTCAAAAGCAGGAACTTACTTTTGCCGGGAGTGTCTTCCTCCTGGTTAAGATATCGTGAAAAGCAGTTTACTTCCTACTTTGCCCAAGAGGTTTATTGCACCAATATTGAAGGTTTGATGAATACATTTAAGATCTCATACGACCCAGAAGAGTGGCGAATTTTCATAGATTCTTCAAAAAAAAGCCTTAAAGCAGTTCTGCTCCACAATGGCGGTTTCTATGCTTCCATTCCTGTCGGCCATTCCGTACACCTCAGAGAAACCTACAAGAACTTGGAATTGATTCTTTGTAAATTAAAATATAAGGACCACGGTTGGCAAGTGTGCGGTGATTTCTAAATCTTGGGCATGGCGCTCGGACAGCAATCTGGGTTTACCAAACTCCCTTGCTTTATGTGTCTATGGGTTAGTAGAGACCGAACGAATCACTGGACCAAAAAGTGTTGGCCTGCGAGGGAGCTTAAAGTTGGCGAAAAGAATCTCCTGCATGAAACTTTGGTGCCTCTTCATAAAGTTCTTTTACCAACGCTTCACGTAAAGCTGGGATTGATGAAACAATTTGTAAAGTCACTTGCAAGAGATGGAAATTGCTTCAAATACTTAATATCAAAATTTCCTTGTCTCTCGGATGCAAAGTTGAAGGAAGGTGTTTCGTTTCCAGATATTAAACGGCTTATGGCTGATCCACTATTCGTCACAACCATGACGGATCCATAAAGAGAAAGGTGGATTGCCTTTAAGGAAGTTATAACAAAACTTTTAGGCAATAACAAAGACCCTAACTACAAACAAATCGTCAAAAGAATGTTAAAAGCATTGCAAGCTTTAGGTTGCTTAATGAGTTTAAAAGTACATTTTTTTCATTCCCACCTCGACTATTTTCCAGAAAATTTAGGAGACGTGAGTGAAGAACAAAGTGAACGATTTCACCAAGATATTAAGGAGATGGAAAAAAGATACCATGGAAGATGGAGCGTCTCAATGATGGCGGACTACTGTTGGACGCTTAAAAGAGATCTTCCAGATGCTTCCCACAAGCAAAAATGTACCATAAGGAGTCTCACTGGGAAAAAGAAATGTGTTTAGTGCTCACAAATTAATGTATTTTAGATGAGAAAATAAGCTTTGATACGCCATTATAAATTACCTTATTTAAAAAGGAATTATGTTTTATTTTACGATAATAACTTGTTTAGCATAGACACCTACATTGTCAGAAAACGTGACGTGCTAGGGCAAAATGAAAGTCGTGTTCGAATTCAGCACACCCAAAAACATAACAATTACACAAAAAAACCAAAACAGCTCTCAATTTTGTTTTTTGCAGACTTTTTTTACTTTCAGTAAAAACGATCTGTATAATTATATGATTATATGTATAATTATATGATAATATTCGTTATTGACAAGCTCAATTTCTATGTTTTCAGGATTGCAGATTTCAATCATCTTCAGTTAGTGGTTCTTCTGCGTTATGTCTCTTACTGTATCTTTCTTCACTTTAACGCCTCTTTCAGTAGTCCCAACATAAGCAAATCAATATTCAATGCAAAACAAAAACCTATTAAATTCTAACAGCCTGGAATATATAGAATTGAATAATGTGAATGCCCAGCAGCTTACGTAGAAATAACAGGTTGAAACTCCGAATCCAGATTCCAAGAACATCTCTCCCCAGATAATAAATCCGCAATATCTGAACATATTGAATCTAAAAATCTCATAATTAAATTAGATGATTAAAAATAATAGACTTCGAAAAGACGTAACTGTCGAAACCAATCATGTGTATTGAAAATAACCATTATTGAAATTAAACGAAAGTGATTAATTTCATTCATATTAAATCTGATTATTCATTGCTCTACCATTTACACTTATCTATTCCTGCTAGACGCTTTCGATGAACCATGGTACTGTTCGGTTCAACACGTCATAGTTTATTAGGATTGCTCAATAATCTGTATAGTACACTAAACGAAATAGGACATTTGTCCTTGTTTTGTGATTGTTTGCATTTCATTTTATGTGTTCTTTATATAATATTTGACCTGCTTTGAAGTATTGTTCCCATGTATGGGGATCTGCGCCCCTACATACAATGTTGAATAGTGTGCAAAAACCCGCGATGTCTCTCAGAAGACAAGCTGCTGACCTTTCTCTGTTTTACAGATACTTCCATGGAAGATGCTCCAAGGAACTGAATCTTGTATAAAAGCCAGATTTTCCGGAGTGTTAGTAAGTTGCGAGAGTACAATTAATTCTAAGCAAAGACGTCCAATGCCTATCCCAAAATTATCGTCTAATCCCATTATTGCTCTTCATTTCGAAGTTCATGGAAAGAATGATAATCGATGAGTTCATAAAATATCTCGAGTTGCAGGGTATCATCAGTGTTGGACAATACGGCTTCTATAGACAACGATCAGTTGGTGACATCAAAATTCGAAAAGCATAGCGAATCAAAAGCCATTGCTTTCGATATCTCAAAGATCTACGACAGGCTTTGGCATGCAGCTTCGATGAACAAACTCATCGCATATCGAATTTCCGAAGAATTGCGTGGATTGATTAGTAGCTTTCTCTTCCGTAGATCGATTCGGGTGGTAGTTGATGCTGTAACAAATGAGTCTTTTCAGGTTGATGCAGAAGTACCCCAGGGCACCATACTTTCTCTAACTACTTTTCTGTTACAGAGTAATGATCTCCTCCACTCCATCCAAAAGATAATATTTGGGTTTGTGAACGACTGTACTCTGGGTCAAACACAGCGTGTCACTGAATTCAGACTTAGAAAGGACCGGTTTAACCAAGTCAATTTTGACACTAAAAAGTAGCAATCAAAAACGTTCTGCAGAAAAATCCTCTAACCATGCAAGGACACCAATTTCCTCTGAAAAGAACATGCATCTACTAGGCGTCACAGTCAATGCTCGAGTTTGCTGGAATGACCACGTATCAGCCATTGTCACGTCTTTTTCTGCTGATTTTTTTTTGGGAGGAAAGTAGTACTTCACGCCATCACACCTGACGATTTGATGCAAAGCACATGTGCGGCCTTCTATGGAATACTGTTCCCCTGTGTGGGACTCCGCATCTAAACATTCATTGGATAGTATCCAGAAGAAAGCAGTACGCCTCATCGACTACTCTGATATCACGCGCTATCTCCAGTCTCTCGATCAAAGGCGGCAGGTTGCTGATCTTTCTCTTTTTTACAGATGCTTCCATGGTAAATGCTCAAGAATAACTCGAATGCTTGGTTTCAGAAAGAAACTAGTTCCAAAGAAAAACCAGTCTCGTGAAAAACTCACATCAGCAGACGTTTCAACTGACTAGCCCATGTACTTCTTTCTATAAATATTATTTAGTTTCCAGGGCTAGTGTGCTGTAGAACTTTCATCAAAAACCTCTCCAAGAACTAACAATTAGGCTCTCTTCCTGAAGCGACTGAACACACACAATTAATCATCAGGGGTGGCAACACCTATTTCAGACATGCATTACCTCGTCCCAAAAGTTAGGGATAAGGAAAAAGTGTGAGCTCCTGTATCTTGTACAAAATCAAAGACGAAATATATTTAATTTTTCATTAATACTCTCTTATCTGTCTCATTTTTTTTTGTCTGCGAATATTTTTGCGCTATCTGATTCATAAATAAGCCTGGTCCAGTATTGATTACTCCCCTGGATACTCTCCTGCTTCTGGATTTGTGCCCTCTAATTTTTCCAAAAGTATCCCATGATCCCCATTCTAATGCTTCATTGAGATATAGATACGCAAGGGTCATCTTCTGAATGTCATAAAATGTCTTTATATTGAAGTAAATTATTTCATTTAAAGCTATTTTTGTTAATCTACACTCTCTGAACTCATGTTGATTTTCATCCAGAATATCATTGTAGTTAATGTAATTTATTAGCCCCGACTTCATGGTACATTTGATTCAAAGACTCGAAATCGTTGGCAAAACTGATATAGACCTGTAGTTGCCACATTAGCTTGAATCTCTGTTTTTCAGAATCGGCACTACCTTCACAACTTTCAGTTGTTGTTCGGAAGACAGATTGATGAGGTGACTGAGTGGTTCTGCTAGGTATTTAACCACTATCTTCAATAGGTGAACCTAAATTCTCTATAATCTAATTTGGCGTTGTGGCAGCAAGAAGTAAGGAACTAGCCTATTATAATTTTTTTCCTTTGTGGGTGATCGATTGTACTGCAAGTTGATGTAGAAAACATCTGCTCTATTTTGATTAAGGTTGCTTTCATGTTTACTACCATGACTTAAATATGATAACGTTCTATTAACTCCTCAAATCGTTTTCCTTTTTTTCTTATGGGCAATGTTTTTCAGCGTTTTCTATTCTAATTTGTTTCTCGATTTCTTTGTTCAATACTTGTTTCACGAACTTCACCAGGTCTATTGATGATTGTAAACTTTTCGATGGGTCATCCTAGCTTTAAAAGCTTAATTTTGTTAGTGCTTGTGAGTTGCTTGTGCTATAGAGATATCTTATAAACTTGAGAGGTTCTATGCAAGTGCGACAAACGATGTATGGACGTATATCCGACACGAAAATGAGTAAGGGATTATAAAAAATTTCAGATTGAAAAATTTAATTCCCATGAAAAGGTATTGTAATGCGCCAGTTCCAACAGATGTAAGATTGAATTCCAAGTCTATTTACCTCATGCTAACATCCTGTTCGAGAAACAATTTGTTTTGAAGGGTCGTTAAAGTTAACGTAGCAGAAGTCGTAACCATATTCCGCAAATAAAGTTGTTGAGGGCAGTAGCAATACACGTTTTTCAACGGGATTGTATGAGCTGAATTGTTTTTCTAACAGTTGCGAAGAATGGTTCAAATTCAAGAAATAGAAGGGCTGCCTTGGCACATAAAAAGAAAAAACTTTTAAATAGTTTCTGAGATCTGAGCACTTGAATATTTGTACTATAAGAATATGAACATGATTTTAAACGAGGTGCAAACACGTAAAAATTCTAAATCCTACAAACTCTAATGAATCTAATATTTTTATAAAATATTTAGATATCTATGCATATTTTGATGACAATTGGCATCGAAGGTATTCATTCATCAATTCATAAAAATATGTATGAAACATTGTACTTGAATTTGTATTTCAAATAATCCTCTCATATTTGTAATATATGATGTTAGTTGTAATCTGGAAAATAGCCATTCGCAATCCTTCCTTCTGAAATACAAACGATTAACGCTCAAAATATTAAAAATTGATTACTGGAGCTTCTTTGACCTTTTTTTTCCTCTGATTGAAGCCCAACAAAGGTATGAAATACACCAATATTTTCTCTTTTGCAATAATAAACAGATATAATACGATGCTCGTTGAAGGTTGTGAAGAAGGGCAGACTACATATCTCATTTCTTATTATATGTTTGAAAGGTAAAACTTCTTTGGAAATACCCTTAAAATACAAGGTGATACATAATAGTATTCCACAACTTGAGGGGGTAAATCTACGTGCAATTATGAGAAAAAACGTTCATATCCTGTTTATATGAACGCTTTTTCTTATAATTGCACGCTAAAGCTTCGTTACGAAGCTACAGGGTAAAGAAATTTCCGGAAAAAATTGTTTTTTTCTTCAAAACTCCTGCAGTTTTTGAGATATTCGGCCCACATTTGGAATACAAGCTATTTTTTA
This sequence comes from Cryptolaemus montrouzieri, assembly GCA_013387265.2. NCBI lineage: Eukaryota > Metazoa > Arthropoda > Insecta > Coleoptera > Coccinellidae > Cryptolaemus > Cryptolaemus montrouzieri. The sequence continues at coordinate 46,277,241 of JABFTP020000124.1, read as the reverse complement.
TAGCCTCCATCATTACACGTCCTAAATTTCAACTACAATCTACAAGGTGTTTTCTTTTCCGGAGTCATGTCTTTTTTTGCGCTTCCAAATTTCTTCGTCATCTTCGATCAATTTAGAAACTTTTTTGACACCTGTAATTTCTTAGTATCTCTGACCGTTCTCGAGCAAAAAATTATTGAACGATTACATGCATTCGCTGAATTGAAAGCACTTCTAATTAAAAAAATGACTAGTAGGCTTTGACACACAACAGAAGCTAAGCGATTATATCAGGTGCGCTTTCCAAATCGAGTTACACCAGACATTTTCAAATATCCACAGAAGGTTGAGGAAAACTGGTACTTTTACTGCGAATAATAATTTAAATGGTGCAACTCAAACTATGAGAACTCCAGATATTGAGGAAGAACTTTTGAATTGTATTGATTTGAATCCTCATGTGAATACATGAACAATTGTAAATCAGTTGAATATTTTACATTTTCTAGTTTGGAGGATTCTCCACGACTATTCATTATACCCGTTTCATATTCAACGCGTCCTAACCCTACTTCCTACTTACAGTGGTCAACAGTTTCCAAATTGAACGGAGATTACGAGAATTGATCGTATGCTGATCAGTGGCGTTCTGCAAAAAAGTTTGAAAGGGCACAAGATTACATGGCTTTGAAAAAAAGAACACCTTGTACATTCAAGTTAAGATCTAGCACGTGCAATGATGAAAGCTGTAAAAAATAGCTTGCATTCCAAATTTTGGCTGTATATCTCAAAAACTGCAGGAGTTTTGAAGAAAAAAATTCAACACCCTGTAGCTCCGTAAAGAAGATTTTGCGGTTTATATGAACTTTTTTTTCCTAAAATTGCACGTAGATTAACCCCCTCAAGTTGTGACATACTATCATGTAAAACCATGTATAATGGAATCCCATTTGTTTACTGATACACAATCATCCGGTGGTTTTCAGCAACAAAACGTATAAAGCTTCATTCATTCAGTAGAAAATAAAGATTGTTTCTAAACTTTTTGATATAATTTATCTTGAGACCAACTTGTTTTAAACTATTTAGTTGCTATCCTATTTTTGCATTTTCCATGTTTCCTCGAAATCCTTGATGTCGTCCCAACGGAAGAAACTTAACTTAATTTTCTTCGAGACGTCGGATGTGTTCTGCTAACATATGATGGTATCATTCAATGGAAAATATTTTACTAACACAAACAACATTGCTAGCTCAAACGTAGACGTAAGCATGTGAATCACATCAGATGTCACATTCTTACCCGTATTCAAACGGAATATTCGAAATTTGCTCTAGAAATATATTCTGTCAAAAAGGATCGGAGATTGATTATTTGAAAAATCTGCTTAAAACGATTGTGAATCGGATATTGTTTCAGTCTAAAAGGTTTTGCGTCGCCAGTATCTATAGTAAGAGAGATTTTATCCGTTCGACCTAGACGATTTATTACCGCTAACTTCTTCAAACGCCTGTAACAACTCATTGATCACAACCTTTGGTTTGGGGATAAATTATTTTATGGTCCAGATTAATTTTGAATCGACTGAAGTAACCGTTACCAGGAAACATTATTGTGTTGTATTTCCCAATTTCCCTCAAGATAATCTATTTTAATTGCAAATTTTGGCAAAATCACTTCAAAAATCAAATTATGACTCAGGCTCGGAACAACCAGAGCTTCTACAAGATGACACTCTCGTTAATTTCAATAGGCAAATGTACAAGACCAGTTACATGTTGCCTTTTATTATCAGCAGTATGTACAAATTTCGAACTTGGACTAAAATTTTTAAATTAAGACGTCGTATTAAATCAACGCCACCTTTACCGATAATTGTAATATTGGAACCAGAGTCCAACAAAATGGAATCCCATTTGTTTACTGATACACAATCATCCGGTGGTTTTCAGCAACAAAACGTATAAAGCTTCATTCATTCAGTAGAAAATAAAGATTGTTTCTAAACTTTTGATATAATTTATCTTGAGACCAACTATAATTTATCTTGAGACCAACTTGTTTTAAACTATTTAGTTGCTATCCTATTTTTGCATTTTCCATGTTTCCTCGAAATCCTTGATGTCGTCCCAACGGAAGAAACTTAACTTAATTTTCTTCGAGACGTCGGATGTGTTCTGCTAACATATGATGGTATCATTCAATGGAAAATATTTTACTAACACAAACAACATTGCTAGCTCAAACGTAGACGTAAGCATGTGAATCACATCAGATGTCACATTCTTACCCGTATTCAAACGGAATATCCGAAATTTGCTCTAGAAATATATTCTGTCAAAAAAGGATCGGAGATTGATTATTTAAAAAATCTGCTTAAAACGATTGTGAAAATTCTTTGGTTGCTAAGTTGACATAATTGTAGTCTATACTGGCGCGGAGTTTAAACACGATCTGTCATTTAGTTTGTTTTATTGCTCAATTTTGAAAGTTCTCACGAGCGCGCTTTGCAATTTTCACAATGGATAAAAATTTGTCTCAAATTTTTAATTGCAAATAGAATTTCGTATTGAATCGCTGAAAATGTTACAGAAGGCTTAGGGTGAATAGACTTCATTATAAACACGTGCATAAGAGTAATACAGTGCATTTAACAGCGGCCGAAATGTAGCGGAAAATATACCTTGCTTTGGTGGGCCATCATTATCTTCAACTGAAGTTAATATCGATGTGATCGAAGTGAAGGAAATGCTAATTGAAAATTTTCATTTGAGTTTTCTAATCTCTCTGAACGATTGTTTGGGAATTACACGCGTTGCCGCTCGGCAACTTCCTAAAGACATGCATTTTTTTCAAAAATTGAATCGTGTGAAGGTCGCAGATCACATGCTAGAACAAGTCCATTCCGACCTCACTTCTATAAAATACATTTAAACTAGTTATGAAGCATGGGTTGATGAGCTTGACATGCAAATCAGGCAACAAACTTCCGAATGGTGCATTTCAACTGAACCGAAATTGAACAATTCACGTCAAAGTCGATCAAAAGTTAAGGTAATTTTGTGGCTTTCCCAAAATTTCAATTAATCGTAAATGTAATTATGGAATCATACATAACATGACATATATTAGCGTGACTTAAGACCATAAACAATGGTGAAACATAGAAGAAAGGTACCTAGAAGTCTGTACTCTGTAGATAAAGCGCCAGGGTTTACCGATCATGCGTCCTGATAGAGGAGCGTGGCCTAGTACTCTGCCCACTTGCTTGAACGTCGAGAAAGGCTTGAAAGATAGATCTGAGGAAGCCGGACTCTTTCAACTAGTGTACCTGTTTTGTATTTCTCTGATGAGTTGGCCTTCACGCAGATAGTACATACTACTACATTGATTGTATACTTTCGAACCATTCTTCGTAAGTCGAGACTTTTATTCACCTTTCATTCCTTTATTATTTCATGTCCTTTTAGCAGTAATTGTTTGGATTTAGTGTGCACACATTTTGAAACATTTTGGTACGAGGTTTTGTGGTATATTTTTTGCTAGATTGCAATACCGAGGTTTTCCTCAAGGAATGAACAAATGTTTGCTCTTAGTATCCCTAGGACGAATGTATTCATGCAATCTCCAATTTCGTTTATTTGAAGAACCTATAATTCCATTTCCGCTCTATGTGATATAAACTTTGATTCATTTTCCTCTTTGAGTAGGTTGTATTTGAACAGTTCATTCTTCACTCTAAAATTCTGCAATTTACTCTTGTTTTTTCTTATCATTAAGTAATCTTCTTGCTACGCTCGAAATCGGTATTTTGATTTTATGTTAATCTTCATAATTTTGCCAATATGCATAGTATTTCCTGTAAATGGGTTTTACCTGTTGGAAATAAAGAACTTATTATATTATTATATGAACGTTGGTTAGATGAACAAGTCTTTTTGGAAATTTTTGAAACGAGGTCCTGTCATTCCTGTTGTTTGTCAGTTGGAGGCGCCTGTCAAGTAGACCGTTCGTGTCGTTCGATAGATCATTGTTATAGTTACAGGAAGAATTCGGAGTCACGCTGGGCTTACCTGTCCTAATAAAATGTTGGATGCATTTTGAGCTGATTAAGCCACAACTTAAACTATAGAAAGAACTACTCTGAAAAATGAATGATGTATTGATATCCTTTTCGTTTTATTGTAAGCAACTTGAACAATGTATGACCATCTAGCTTATAAGTATAGATCTTAACTTGAGCGGAACTTAATTTGGTATGATTTCGCAACTGTAAATTCTATACATCGATGAACAGAAACATAAGTGTAGATTATTAATTTCATTTTTGGTTCTAGGATAGGTTTTCAAAATAGAAACCACCTTATTACATTGTCTTGTTGAAATTTTTAGTAAATGGCCCTGTCTGTTGATTTTCAGTTTGGGTATAATACCCATTCATCTCCGATAACTTCATGGTGAAGTAAAATCACATTCACATAGGTTACTGTTGATTCGAGTTTAGGTTTATTTCAATACGGTAAACAATATTCAGTATACATAGATAAAGCATATTCTATTTTATTTTTCTATATATATTTCTCTATATATATATATATATATATATATATATATATATATATATATATATATATATATATATATATATATATATATATTTAATTCCAATTACAATATCAAGCTGAAATTTTATACGTGGCCATAACTAGCGATTTCTAATTGAGTGAAATATTAGACGTGATACCATTTCCGGTTATACCGGAAGTGGGTAATCACTTTGTTATTTCAAATGGCAATCTACCTTTTTTATTATACATCTAGAACCGACATTGAAGCAAGGCATGAAATACCCAAGTTGTTGGCACTTATCTGTCAAAACTTTTGACAGATTTAATTATTTTGTTATAAACTCGATGAGGAACATTCAAAATAATTGTAGCTCGTAGATCTTTTGCACTGCAGACACAATTTTTGTTTGAGTGGATAGAAGAAGAATCAAGGAATTTTTTAATCAATCTACGCATGTCAAATGTTCATTGCGTTGTTTTGTATGATTTTTTCAATTTGGCCTTTTTCAAACAGCAATAACTCAATTTTTTCAAATTACACGTGCCAATTTTTATATCGCCATCAAATGAAGCGTGACATTCCAAATGGAATTTTATAAGCATGTACTATACCCATCTCTTATAGTTCCGAAAAAATTTGGGAATATATTGAATTTTGGTGATTTTGCAAGAACTAATAAAGAATGCTTTGTTATGGTTATTCAAACGAAAATATATCTAATCATTTTTCAATTCATCTTAGAATGTCAAAAAGTAGTGGGTAGAAATTGCAGGCAATTCAATAACCAATTTCCAAATTTACCGTCTATGAGTAAGATGAAATTTCGAAGCGTTAGAAGCAATTCTCTACAATTCGGATGAATAAAATTGTAGGAACTGAGCGAAAACCAATCATCGAAGGTAATTACATAATCCCATGATGATAGCCAACATCATAGGAGAAAACTAATTTACGATCTGAATAAATGTTCAATATGGGACCCATTTCGCTCGATACACTTGACAGCTCGTGTACGAACATGATGAGTTGCAATCCTAGTTTCCTCAGGATCAATATTACGAAAAGCATTATGAATGCGCTCTAGTAACTCTTCTTCACTTCTTACAGGAATAAGATACAATTCACTCTTGATTTTGCCTCATAAATGAAAATCAAGGGCCGTCAGGTCTGGAGAACGCGGAGGCCATAAATTTGGTCCATGATTACCCAACCATCTATCTTCGAACATTTTTGTTAGTTGCCGATCTACAGCTCGTGTTTTATGTGCTGGTGCACCATCCATTTGGTAATAGCAATCTCTCAGAATGTTAAGGGGTATTCCATCTAAAAACTTCGTTTATGTTCCTCCCAAAATTTCTTTGGTAGGTATCTTTGTCCATTAAGATTTTCCTCATAAATGTGATAAGCCAACAAATCATTCATTAAAATTGCTAAAACGTTCACGCTGAATTTATTTTGTAAATCAATAACCTCAATGAAATGTGGGTTTTCTGTGGCTTAAAAATATCGATTTCTACTGATGGTTATTCCACTTTCATTGAACTTGGCTTCGGCAGACCATATAATTTTTTGCAGAATTTTTCTTGAAGCCGAATTAATAGATATTCACAGAAATTTAGCTGCTTGGGAAGGTCAGTTGGTTTTAATTTTGTAGTCTGATAAAAGAATACGGGTGCATGTTATGTTTCTTAAGGATCCTTTGAATGGAAGTATAACTCAATCCAATATCCATTGATGCTGATTTAATGGACGCAAGTGGATTGGCACGAAAATACGCTAGCGTATTAATTTGATTGTCGTCGTCCTCGAAAATTGGTTTTGTTCTAGTTTCTATGTATTTTGTTTCTCCAAATTGCAGAAGATTGCTTCTAATCCTTCGAAATTTCGTTTTACTCATAGGCGCCAAATTTGGAAATTGGTTATTGAATTGCCTTCAAGTTCTATCCGCCATTTTTTGACATTCGCCATGAATTAAAAAGAGATTAAACATATCCTCGTTCGAATAATCAGCCATTTCATTATCAATCTGGTATTTTTCAAAAATTTCCACTTCAAATTAGCAACAATTCTTGTTGAGACATCAAATTCGAATGAACGAAGTGACAAGTACATTAATTTTAGGCACCTGTCAGGTGAGCGTAGCCAGTTCAGCTACTTGATTCAAATATTTCAAAGCATTCTCTGTTAGTTCTTGCAAAGTCATCAAAATTCAATATATTCCCAAATTATTTCGGAACTATACGGAATGGGTATAGTACATGCTGATACAATTCCATCTGAAATTTGACGCTTCATCTGATGGCGATATAAAAATTGGCACAAGCCATTTGAAAAAATTGAGTTATTGCTATTTGAAAACGGCCAAATTGAAAAAACCATACAAAACAACGCAATAAACATTTGACATGTGTAGACTGCTAAAAAAATTCCTTGATCCTTCTTCTATCCACCGAAGCAAAAATTGTGTCTGTAGTGCAAAAGATCTACGAGCTACAATTCTTTCAAATTTTTCTCAAAAATTTAGTTTATAACAAAGATGATTAAATCTGCCAAAAGTTTTGACAGATAAGTGCCAACAACTTGGGTATTTTATGCCTTGCTTCAATGTCGGTTCTAGATGTATAATAAAAAAGGTAGATTGCCATTTGAAATAACAAAGTGATGACCCACTTCTGGTATAACCGGAAATCCGTATCACTTCGAAAATATTTCACTTCAATTGGAAATCGCTTATAAAATTTCAGCTTGATATTGGTATTGGAACTCAAAAAGTTTTTAACGGACGGTCCTGGTGGATATCATCCTGGTTTGTATATATATATATATATATATATATATATATATATATATATATATATATATATATATATATATATATATATATATATATATATATATATATATATAACAAACCAACACTATATTTGTTTTTCATTCAGATTAGTAAGAAACATTAACAAAGAATTGAGCATTCTTCTTTCCTACGTAAGATCAGGTTAACTTCATCACTAAATTAGGTGGCGCCCGTTGATAATTATTTATACATCATCACAACGTCTCATGACCCAGATCTCCAACGACAACCTGGTAGTCCGTTCGCAAGGTGTATCTTTTTAAAAAAAGAACGCTACAATGTTGACAGTTTTCTTCGATTCACGCTGTGTTGTGCACTCAGCATTCTTGCCAGAAGGACAGACCGTATACAAAGGATATTACCTGAGGGGTATGCGGCGTTTGAGAGAGCAAATTCGTCGGAAAAATGTCAGATTTGAGGAAAGAAAACTCATAGCAACTTGATAATGCAGCATCTTACAAGGCTATCACTGTGAATGAATTTCTGACCAACATATTTCATCGAACAACTACCGTTGAAAGATAATTTGCGGCGAGAACTGAAGTCGATTCCGAAAAAAGCATTTGAAAAATGATTTGATAGTTGGATTATTCGTTAGCGTAAATGTATTATTTCCGTAGGAGCCCACTTTGAAAACGATCCAATAAATTTGAATGAAAAATTAATATTTTGTTTTTCATTGACCGATTTCCGGTACTTTCTTGACAATGTTTGTTCTTAGTCGGGTCAAAATTGAAAAGTTCGGGAATTTTAGGGGCGAAATTGTACGGATCAGAGCATGCCTTTCGAAACGGAAATTTGAGTCGTCCTGGATGATTATGACGCTCTCTCTTAAAAACTCTAAAAATTCTAATTTAGGACGCTGATTTTACCGAAACAACTCTTTGTCTTCCTGGTGGTCAACGGGTGTAGTTCACGACCACTGTGCTTGGAAACAGCAACGCTTAATCTATGCTTGCCTGAAGGAGTAAACCATCCATTAAATGAAGCTTTTATCTACATTTAAATAACATACGCTATGAATGGATACCAGATAGTTTATTCAGCCGCTAGTATGCAAGCTCTGGATACAGAGCGCCTTTCCGTGACGATGCCGAGCTGTGGCACAGGCAACATTTCTTTCCCGTACTATTCATTGGAACTGAAAGATGAGCACCTTTCTAGAGGTCACACTCTTCTAGAGTGAGCGAGGACAATATTCACATTTAATCGAAGTACAAAACGAAAGCTTATGCCAAACTAGGTAGATAAAATAAGGGTAGGCACTTTTTTAGAATGCACCATTTTCTAGAGTGGGCAAGGACAATATTCATCCTTCATCGAAAAACTGAACGAAAGATAAAATAACCTAAGTAAAATAGGACAGACCAATCATGATTCCGTGAAGAATAATGCAACAGAAGCATGTTCTGATCATGAGCATAATCCCTTTTACCAAGAATATATTCTAAGCTCATAAAGGAGGAGAGTATTGACAAATAAACACCTCAAAAAAGTCTAGGGAACAATTCTGAATATCGATACATCGTATCCAGAACGATCAATATGGATGATTTTTTCAAGAAATGAACACCTGCATCAATTTCTCACCAAATTATGTAGAGTGCCGCAACAGATTTCAGTTTTTTTTATAAAAAGCTAAAAATGCAGCAGATGCGACGCTGCTTCATAATCATTTCATGTATACAGTGTTTAAAATCAGTTAGTTGACACTTTGTTTCTGTTGTAAGCACAAATAAAAGATTCAAGTTTTGTGATTCGACCATGAAAAGTCGACATTTGACTAGAGAAGAGATGTTACAAGCCGTTGGCATGCTCCAAGCTGGGAGCTCACAACGGGAAGTATCCAGGGTTCTGGGAAGTAGCCAAAGTGTCATAAACCGTTTATGTTCGCGTTTCAATGAAACAGGTAGAAACGCCATACAGGTCGTTTCAGGATTACTACAGTCGCCCAAGACCGATTTTTGGTTTTACAAGCCAGAAAAGATCGTACTACCACAGGATCTCAATTAGCTCAAGAGCTATCACGAGTTCATAATGTTCAAATTTCCAACCAAACTGTGAGAAATCGACTGCACGAACGTCAACTCCACTCCAGACGTCCTTTAAGAGTTCCACAACTGACCCATGGAAATCGCGCTGCTCGTTTAACATCGTGCCAAGAACACGTAAACTGGAATCAAGAGAGGTGGGCCACAGTTCTCTTCAGTGATGAATCTAGATTTAGTTATGATACCGATTCGGGAAGAATTCGAATATGGAGGGAACCTGGAAAGCAAAACCGTCTCAAGCATGCTCGAAAAGTTGTTAGACAGGGAGGCGGATCAGTGATGTTTTGGAAAGGTATACGCCTTGGTGGAAGAACTGACCTCGATTTCATACAGAATAACCTCACGGGAAATTCTTACCCGAATGAGATAGTTTTACCTGTAGTGGTACCGTATCTCCAAACAATGGGTAAAAATCCACTCTTCCAACAAGATAATGCCCCTCCTCATCGTGCAAGAGTTGTCTTGAACGTTCTTGAAGAGAATGATATCGATCTTCTACCGTGGCCATCCTGCTCCCCAGATCTGAATCCCATCGAGCATGTGTGGGACACCCTAAAATGAAATCTCCTGCGTCAAAACGTCTTCCATCATGAACAGGAGCTTCGATTAGCAGTTCAGGGGGCTTGGAATGACTTAGGCCAAAATGTAATAGACAATTTAATATTGAGCATGCCGCGACGATGCAAAAGTGTCATTAATAACAGAGGTGGACCTTATGGGTACTGAAAATATAAGTACCCATATCGTTTCGAAAATATAAGTTCAGGATTTTATTTTGTGTTTTACCAAATTTCGTCATTTTCAAATTTCAAATTTTTTTTATAATAGGTGCTTTGGAGAAGTTAAATATTATTTTGTTTTCTTGAGAATACATTATATACAATACATCCTAACAAAAACCGAAAGATTTCTATAAATTCGAATCATCAAATTCATATTTTAAAGATGAATGATGAGAGCTAGCTATGTATTAGCTGTGGAGCACTCAAATTTGACCAAGATAAAAATCTGTGTTTTTTCGCGACCATCACCTAGTACAAAAAACTTGTAGCTTTCTAAAGATAGACTGCTGAAGCACTACTATGTAAAATGTTAACCCTAGATATCAGAAAGAGCAGAAACGGTCGAAACGATTATTTGCCAGACAATTTCAGCATTATCATCATAATAATCACAAATAAAAATATAAACGACTATTGTTAAAATTCATTCTGCTGGTTTTTATGAATGATAATCAACCGATAGTATTTCGAACTTTCATACTGACTTCGAATTTTTGATGAGATTGTCGGACATCTAGACAAATATGGGAGTGACCTAAACAAATTCTATGCTTTCATTTTCAGCTATTGAATACTATAGAAAGACATAATTTACTCTCAAAGTTGAGTTGCATGTTTGAATTTACATGCATTGTTATCGAATGTTCCCATTCAACAACTTTTATCGTTGGAGTGTTTAAAAAATGCAAACTATTCAATTACCCATTTGACAGGTTATCACCTAGTTAGTAAAATAACAGCTTCAATTCCATGGTCAAGAAAATACATCACTTACCAACACGAAAAAATGCTAGAGTTGCGTTTATTTATCTTATGCAAACATGCTATTCGCCAGACAAATTGCTTCACATAGACGTTGAAGTAAACACGTAACAGCCGTAACTATTCTCCGTGAACTAAAACAATTGTTCGAGATAGGTTAGGAAAACTTTCTCTACTATTGAAAGAGTGTTTTGAATTTTTAAAAACAAACGACCAACAGTCTCGAATTAGAACAATATAACTTTTCAATAATTTATTAACAATGGTTGTAAGGTACTATTGAAGAAGAACATCTTTCACCAGAAAGAGATAAATATTTCCTAATTGATAAACTATCGAAGACTTTTCTAAGGTCAAATAGAGACACAAATCTGTAAGTTAATGTTACAAGCCACAATGTGGAAGTACGAGAACTACGCTGTGTATTTTGAGATACAAAAATTACACTAGGATATGATTAGTTCGTTTTCGGTTTTTTTGAAGAAAACCCAAACTACATTAATGTACTTCTGTAACCGAAGCTTCCAGAACTGAAAGACTTGAAGTATTCTCTGGGAATGCTCACAAAAAAGTGAACATTTATCTCTTTCTCCGTCGTGAGATGTCTACTACTTGAGTATTTCTTAAGGATAAAGTTGAACTAGAAATCACAAATAAAATTAATTTTTTTTCAATAATATTTTAATTAGCTGCCATAAATATTTTTAGTTGAACATTACAAAGCAATATAATAAATACAAATGAGGATAAAAGTATATCAGACATAAATAAAATGGCTGATTCCTTCACTAAGGTGCAGATTTTAAATAAGATTAATTAAAATGATAAAAATATAAACGGGTGGGAATTACTGGAGTTAACAATGATTGGAATGGGTATAGGAAAAGTAGATATGAATTCATAAATAACTGAACAACAGAAAAGGAAATCAGTTTCAAGAATATTTGGGAATTAAATTAATCGAGAAGATAATTTTTGTAAAAGAATTAATTTGCTGCCTGATAATATTAATTATGTAGAAAAGGCATGAGAGAGTAGTTACAAGCAAATTGTCCAAATACATTCAATACATATTTTGTTGAAAACATACAAAGTATTGTAATCGAGATCACTAGTTTTCAGGACCACAAACAAGTATTAAAGAATATTGAAGATGAAAGTGATATGAGTTTTTCGATACAGGAAATACATTATTAGCCAGTGGTATTTTTCCGAGAAGTGGAAGTGCTCTACTATTGTTCTTGTAGAAAATATACTAAATACTAGTTGAGGACTTTCGCAAATAGATATAGTTCAATCTATGAAAAACTGCTTGAATTAGTTGTGAAGAACCAAATAATGGATTTCTGTGATACGAATAATATCATAAATGAAAATCATCAATTTCTGCTTTGAGGTTGTCATATAAGATATGTATGCCGGGGGTTAAAAGCTAAAGGGCCAATTTGTGATTACTATATTTTGGACCTTATGCGTGCGTTTGAAACAATAAATCGGAATCTACTCTAGAAACACTTCGTAAAATCAGATTTAAGGGAGTAGTTTTTAAGTGTTCTAAAACTGTATAACGCTGAAAGATTGAATATAAAGGTATAGTATCAGACAAAATCGATATTGATGATGTGGTTCCACAAGGGATAGTTTTGGGACTAATTCTTTATTTTATTATCATTTATATTAATAACATTTTGAAAGTAGTTAATAATTGTGAAATGCATTATCATCATCAAAAAATAGTTCAGCTTTGAATATCAGTTAATCTAAATTTATGGCTTTTGGTAGAGTATATATGAAGAGAGAATTTATTGTAAAAATAAATTATGTCTCACTGTAAAATAAATCTGTTATTGAACATCAAGGTGTCTATGAAATTACTATTTTAATGTATATTTGTCAAAATTACAAAAAATTCGTGATAGGGCAATGCTTATCATTTTGAAATGAAGTAGTCTAATTAATGTTGAATGTTCTGAATCTGAATAGTATTAGCCGTACTGGACGTTATGCATAAACAGAAAACCGGACGTTTATTTTTCCGTTATAACTTTCGCAATTTTAGAGCTAGATCATACGTTCTTGCTTCATTAAAAAGCCAAAGTAATAGGTTTTTCGAGAATTGTATCGAAACTTCACTTTCGGTGAAATCCTATATGACTGACTCATTTAAAAATGATCGATATTTCAAGATCACTGGAGCGTTATTTTTCTACTAAAAAATTGAAATAGAGCATTCTGTCGATAACTCAGTCTTTTCTGAACAACTTGGCATATTGATCTCAAAAATATTCCAATAATTGATAAGAAAGTAGCGTGAAAAATTCTTTTGATTCTGATTTTCAGCTGTAATCGGAATATTTTTTCCACCTCATAGCGTTGGCACTCCTGAAGTTGTTGTGTTTTTCATGGATATTCTAATTTTAAATGGCCGACTTCCTAAAATGTTAACAATTATCCATTCGCATTAAAAATTTTCGCGGTCGTAATGAATCAACTGCGTAATTCAATCACTGAATTGAACCTTTCCCATCATTTCTAGGGGTCGAACTCGAATATTGATTCAGAATTGTGCCAATTGTCGTTAATAATGTTTATCTTTTCCTCCATCATATGCACCTCCCATTGTGAATCCTCTGAACATGGACTGCATGCATTTACTCTTGTATAAACAAAAAATAACAAAATGTTATCGAGTTCTAGACGACATCTGGTTCGAACTCGAATTTTATCGATGTTGACAATGGTTTTAACAAATGAGGATAAGCGTTTCATTGAATGTTTTTTCGTGCGTGGCTATATTGCTGGGTAAATATTACGCCAATTTCCAGCCCCCAATTACAAAAGAAGTAAAATCTCAAATCTTGAGGACAAATTTCGGACAACAGGTCAATAGGAAGAAGACCAGGTTTTGGTGCAGCTAGAACTGTTAGAACACAGGATATCGCCTTTTTCATAATCTTTTCCAAACATCAACTCTACATTTTTTGTATTATGAACTCAACTGACAATTTCCGGTAACATTCAGCGAATTCTGCATTAGCACTTAGCCCTATCAAAACTCCTGGAACCAGCTTGACTGCTTCCCAAATGTCTCAGAGATGCCAAATCTCAAAAACCTCTGTGAGAATAACTGGCACAATTCTGAATTAATATTCAAGTTCGACCCCTACAAATGATGGAAAAGGTTCAATTTAGTGATTGAATCTCGCAGTCGATTCATAACGATCGCGAGAAATTTTTCAATGTGCAAGGAAAATTGTTAATATTTGAGGAAGTCGGCCATTTTGAATTCGAACTGAAATCAAATTTTAGGTCCGTTTTGGTAAAATATGGTTATTTATTTTCTTAGAATATTCATGAAAAACACAACAACTTCAGGAGTGCCAACGCCATGAGGCGGTTTTAAGGGGCCATGGAAGACGAGCTAGACTCCGAGCAGCAAGACAAACTTCAAAATACCAAGGGGGCAGTGTGATGTTTTGGGGTGGCATTATGCTGGGAGGCCAAACAGATTTCATTCCGTTTCCAGCGAGTAAAACGGCTAGAAATTACGATGACTTAGTGCTGGAGCCCATAGTGAGACTCTGTCGAGGTGCCCTTGATATTAATTTCACTTTTATGTGAGATAATGCTCCTCCGCATACCAGCAACCTCGCGCGACATTATCTTCAAACATACTGAACCGCTATTTCGGACTGGCCAGCTTGCTTTTTTAACCTGAATTCTATTGAACATTTATGAAATAAATTGAATAGAATTAGATCGCGCCAGGATAATCTCCAAACCTCACAACAGCTTATTCAAGGCGCTACAGAAGAGTGGCAGAATATCACCCTAGAGGAGGTCGAAACCCTAATCCTAAGCATGCCTATATGGGTTCAGGCTTGTATCGAGGCAAGAAGAGATAATATAAACTACTGAGGTCGAGAAAAAAACACCTACTCCGTGTAAAAACAATTTTCAATTTTTTTACTACATGCGAAAAGAGTCTCTTATTTTCTTTGATCTGTTCCTTTCTTAAAATGAACCTTAACTTTTCTTTTTTCCATTGAAATATCTCAAAAAGGATCAATTCAAACAATCCATCGAAATTTTCAAAAACCAGGAGTCATATTCAAAATATCGAGTGTTTCCATATGAATTTGGTTGGGTGTATATTTTTGCTGCGTAAATAAACCATACTATACGATACTATAATTTACTTCACTATTCTATACTATACTCTATTATACTACACTATAATATGTAATGTATATCAATGACAAAAAGAAAAGCTGTAAGAAAGAAAATTTCATGAATTTCATTTCCTACAACCCTTGAATATATCTATGTTGTACTGAATTCATTGCTCATTTAAATTTGCATCCAAAAATATTATTGAAGAATATTCCAGTATTTGAAAATTGCAAATTACTCCATCAATTCATAATGGTTACGAAACAAGCTTCAAGGCTAGTTTCATGAACTTCATTACTGTTTTTATGTAAATTCATGTTACATGATATTATTCAGCCCTAGTGAAAAAATCAATTTTAAATACTGAAGCTGAAATTGTAATGGGTTATATGAGCAATTTTATTAGCTATTTCAATTTTTCGCATCAGATGTGTCACTTCTAACCTCAACAATTTTGTAATGTTGATTCTAACGACCACTTTAAATCTCGAATTGGCGTAACCATTAAATAATTATATTTCGAATTTCGTTTTTATTACGCCGTTAAAATTTACCAACGCTTTAGTTGATGAAATTCGAGAGGAGTTCTTGTAAACGAAGCCAACAATAAATATAAGGGGTGTTTGAAACTTAAGAAGTGTTTTTATACTATAAACTATACTATATTCATTAACATCTTTGAAGATGAACAAACGAAGAAAAAGGTCATTTCCATCAATATCATATCAGTTAGTCTTATTGGATGAAACAGGTTTTATTATGCTTGAGAATGTTGAGAATGTATTGGATGAATATAATCTAAATATGGAAGGCCAGAATCAGATCAGAAAGATCTTGTAAATATAGAGCATAAATAAGTATGTCCCAAAGGCCAAAATTATTCCATGAATTTATTGTAGGTTAATTATATTAAGTGTCAATCAATCTCGTCAATATCGAAATCAACAACCTTGAGAACCTTTGTAGATGGAATTTGTGTCCGATGAGAGGTCAGGGAGTGTGAGGTGAAGTCATGAATTACCGTCGGAATCAAAACATCATCGAAGAATAAATATTGTCTATACCAAATGAAGAACAAAGGCAAGATATCCATGGAGTACTATAAGACTTATGCTAACATATTGAAGAGGGTTGTTGTGAAGGCAAACCAACTAGCAAACGAAAAGTATATTTGCAACTCGAAAAACAAAAGTAAGGCAACGTGGAATATTATAAAACAACAGACAGTTGGAAATGAACAGAGAAAAACTTCGAACCATCAGGAGATTGGTGGAAACTTCAAGGAAACCCTTGATGCTGTAAATAACTTCTTCGTAAATCAGGCACATACCTTGAAGAATGACACAAAAAACACAGTGGGAAATCACAGTAAGTTCAGTTTGTAACAGTATCATGTTCAATCCTGTGGATGCATTGCAAGTGAACAAAATTATTCAATCGCTTAAAAATACGAACTCCACTGGATATGACGAAATACCCACCAAATTGTTGAAGCATGTAGCGCAGAAAATATCTGAACCATTAGCATTCATAATAAATTACATTTTACCTTCGGAATCTTTCCTGATCAATTGAAGAAAACACATGTTTCTTGATACAATCAAACTCCTCGCTGAGTTTCAAAACGGCTTCAGAAAGGGAAAGTCCATTAGTCCTGCTATTTATCAGGCTCTTCATAAGATAATTCGAGCCATCAATGAAAGAGAGAGTACTGTTCTGCTGTGTCTGGACCAAGCGAAGCGTTCTATAACGTAAATCATGTAATTTTGTTGAGAAAATTACAAAGACTAGTAATCATAGGAACGCCACATCAACTCTTGAAATCATATCTGACAAGTAGAATGCAAAATGTTGTTGAACAAGACCCAATTACTGGTGAATTGATCAAGTCTTCGGAGATGGTGTTGAATAGGGAAGTACCTCAGGGGTCAATTCTTGGACCATTGCTCTATATTATATACGTGAATGACCTACCTGAGAGTATATCTGAGAAACTGATTCTATTTGCAGGTGATACATCCCTAGTGCTGTCATATAACTGTGGAGAAATAAACTCTAAGATATTCAAATCATTAGGAAGGCTTGAGCAATGGTTCACTGAAAATGAACTCCAGTTGAATACTCCAAAGACACAGATTATAAATTTCTTATGGCACAGAGTTCCAGAACATAACATACACCAATGACAAACAAGCATCGCTTCAACTTCTGAAAGTGTATGCTTTTTAGGCAAATACTTGGACCACAGGCTAAGTTGGAAAACTTTATGCAAGCTATACTTATGCGATAAGGACTCTAGCATGTTCAGTAAGCGGCTCGACTTGCCTATCATTCTCACGTGCAGGTTAAATTGAGGTATGAGATTATATTCTGGGGGAATTCTTCAGAGATAGACAGAGTTGTAATTTGGCGAAATGATGTCTTCGCAGTATTTTCAGGTTGCTTTACGATATGAGTTGTAGCAGCATATTTGTGGAAAAATCGGTACTTACTGTGGTTTGCCTTTATATTTCTGAGAGTGTTCTCTTTGTGGTAATCCTGATCTCTTTCTGCAATCGGGAACCAGGCATAAATATGACCTGATCTCTTTCCTAAACTGCACTTCATACGGAAGCAAGCTCTGAATATGGTAGTAAAAATATTCGATAAAATACCAGAAGAAATAAAATATCTTCCGAAGACGAAACTGAAGAGCAGATTCTTTGGTTTTTCAAAAGAAAGACCACTTTATATATTGGAGGAATTCTTTGATCACTCATAGACATAATATCAGATGTATATAATTATATGACCCAGAGCAACAGCCATTCTAAGAAGATAACAAGTTACGTCATCCCGATATGATCCCAACTGTGTTCTTCATTGTTCTCCTGGAGATAGCGATTCAGCATTATGGAAATGCATAAATAGAACTGCAATAAGTTCCTAAGTTAAGTTTGTACTCTGTATTCATGACGCTTTATAGAAAATAAAGATTCGTGACGAAAAAACATAATTGGCGACGAGGATGGGACTTCAGTAAAGTCAACTAAGTCCGCGCTAAGTGAATTTACGTGAATTTCAATTCTTTTGAAGAAAACTAGAAAACAGTCACATAAGTTACTCCTGAGTCTCCCAGAGGCACGAAACTACAATAGTACCGCCCCGAGCCAGAAGGATTACCCAGAGGGAAAAACAATTAAGAACACGCAGCATTCGGGACTAGCACACCTGACCTGCCTGGAACAAGAACGTGAGTACAAGAGCAACTTCCTAGTTTTGTAAAAATTTTCCTAGTACGAAAAAATTTTGGATTCCCTAATTCTAACCCGAATTAGCAATTCACCCCAAACAAAACAAGGCACAAAAAAAAGTGCAAGACAAAACGCAAAAAGTGTAAAAGTCAATCAAAGGGACTTTAAAAGTCACAAATCAATCTTGTAGGAGACAAGAGAAGAAAATAACTTTTTCAAGTTCACCTATTCGAAATTACTTAGATTTTAAGGATTATATTTACAGCATATTGTCAACATTGATTTTATAATAGATCAATTATCGAACCTTCAACTCGAATCAAATAATACGGAAAAAATGACTCATCCGACCGGTAACGCAACCAATCATTTAGATTTAGCAGCTAAATTTGGCGCCCTTCTACCAACTTTTGATGGTGATTCGAAAAGATTGCATTCATTTCTCAAAAGTAGTACGCAGTATTAAGCCCAGTTTGAAACTAGCGATGCAGTTGTAAAAACCTACTGTCTAGCAGTTATCATAAACAAATTAAGCGGTAAAGCGTCTGACGAACTTTATTCATCCGATACACCCGATACGTGGAACGCTATCAAAGAATTCCTCACAATCAAGTTTGGAGATAGAGTAAATCTCGACCTATTAAAGAATGAATTACAGTTCTTACGTAAACATCCTAATGAAAGTATCTTTAACTTCATTGAACGCATAAAACAATACAAAATACGTATTTATTATCGTATCGATGCAGAATTAACTTTAGGTGCTCAAATGAAATTGTTACATAAACAATTAATTGACGGATTAGCAAAGAATGTCCTTATGTGTAACGTACCAATAGATTTACAAACTTCTCTATTGACATTGCCAAATCTAACATTTGATATAGGATGTCACATGGTAGAAAACTACACAGTACAAAAAGATCAATTAGATTTAATAAGAAATCATAATAAAAAACAAAATAAACTGCACAATTTCAATAATTATAACTCTAATTATCAACCCTTTACGCAACAAGCACAAAGATCTTCGTCACAACCTATAAACGTGATGCAGCGAAAAACAATAACACCAAAATACCCGACCAATAAACAGGTTTTTGGAAGTCCATACAAACAACAGAATATATTTAAACCTAGAAATGAAACTTCTAATTACCAGCCAACACCGATGTCGACTCAAACTCATCGAAACTACCCAGAAAAACGACCTTTTGCAATGTCTACGCAAACGATCAGAAATCCACCAACAAAAATGAAATCAAATCACGACTATTTCAAACCAAGTACGTCTCAAAGCCCTAATTTCATATCAGAAGAATTAACTAATATTTGTAATGATGGTGATATAGACGAAATATTTAAATTAGACAACGATGAAAATTATGAAGAATACGAAAACCAGGACAAGTATTCGCCAATCGAAGATGATTTTCAAGCCTGTCTAGAAAACGAAAACACAAATTTTCAGATACAAGCCTCAGAACCACCATTGACCTTAATAGTGTCCATAATAAGATGCTTAACAACCATTTACCTTATATAATTTTAGAAAAACCACAATGTAAACTTTCGATTGATAGTGGATGCACTGTGTGTTTAATCGACCCAAAAGTAGCATATCAAAATTTTCCACGAGAAATTTATAAAAGTACAACTTCCTTATGTACACCCCATGGAAACGAAAATAGTAATGAAAAAGTAAATATTCCCCTTGACAATTTTGGATTAAAAACCACATATCCTTTTGTGATATATAAATTTCATACTTTATACGATGGTTTAATAGGATCAGAATTTCTAAAAACATGGTTTTATTATAGATCTTAAGAGAAGACTCTTAATACGGCAAAAGTCACAATTCCCAATATACTTTCAAGAATTCAAGAAACCATTCAAAGAAAAGATAAATACCCAATTAATCTTTCACATCTGTCGAACAAAATCAAAAGTCAACTAATCAAGATTTTAATGTAACAGAAAGAGCATTACATCTACCAAATAATCCTCTTAGATTCAATAATAAATTGAAACACCACATACGAACCACAGATGAAAAACCTACACATGCCAAAATTTACAGACATCCCGAAAAACATAAATCAGAAATTGAAAGGCAAATTAATGAAATGCTTAGAATAAAATAATTCGACCAAGTATATCTTCCGAAGACGAAACTGAAGGCGCATGGCTATAGATTATCGACAACTCAATGAAAAAACCGTAAGTGATAAATTTCCACTTCCACAAATAGATGCCATCTTAGATAAATTGAAAGGTGCCAACTATTTCACTAGTCTAGATTTAGCCAGCGGATTTCATCAAATCCAATTATCTGAAGATTCCTTCGAAAAAACAGCTTTTACAGTACTAAATGGTCATTACGAATTTCTTCGAATGCCATTCGGATTCAAAAATGCCCCAGCAACGTTTCAAAGTCTAATGAATTCAATTTTACAAGAATTCATAGGAAAAAACTGTTATGTCTACATGGACGATGTCATCATTTATTTCCAAACTGAAGAACAACATTTAGCAGATATTCATACAATTCTCTCAAAACTAGCTGATGAAAATTTACAAGTTTCGTTAGATAAATGTGAATTTTTCAAACGAGAAATTGAATTCTTAGGTCACATTGTAACTCCGGACGGTGTAAAACCAAACCCAAACAAAATAAGTATTGTAGAAAACTTTCCAATACCTACAACGACTAAAGAAATAAAGTCTTACCTAGGATTAATAGGATACTATCGCACATTTATTCCTAACTTTGCAAAAATAACAAAACCAATGACAAAATACCTGAAGAAAGATGAAAAATTAATACAGAAGATCCAGTCTACATAGAAGCTTTTACTACCAGTAAGAATTTATTGATCAATCATCCAAAGCAGACTCTTTGGTTATTTAGAAGACCCAATGTTACAAAAGACAGCTATAGAAATCATGAATAAATTAATTATTTTCATGAGCCACTTTGGACCAACCCTAACTCAAATGCATTCATCTAGAGATTTCATTCAACCCTAACTAACTACGATGTCTAGATAAGAAAAATCAACACTCTCAGCAAGAATTTCCCAAGCTATTCTAACATACAATAATTCTGTACATTCATCATTAAAATATACCCCAATGCAGATCATAAAAGGAGATTTACATTATGGTTTACCCCTTGAGAAAACACATGATGAAAAAGTCACAGACTACATAAAGAACTATCGAGATAATTTCAACGAAATTGCAGAAGTAGTGCAATTAGCCCAAAGAAAAAACGAAGACAAGGTACAACAACTAAATCTCAAAAGACAAGAAGAGAAAGACTTAGATGAAAGCAAGGAAATATATTTGATAGTTCCTGCTCAAGCTAAATTAGATCCAAGATATAAGAAAACGCCCATTCAAATATTGGGTGATATTAAGATTAAAAACCCTCAAACGCAACGCATTTATCATAAATCACGTATCAAACAACGCAAACAGTAATCTTATGTTTTATTGTTGCAGATGTTTCGACAACGACTGTGTATAGCAACTATCCTTATAACTGCCCTAATTCTACCTTCTATCATTTCTGTAGAAATTCAAGAAATGAAACATAATATATTACCCATTTACTTAGGAAAAGCTTACGTAGCTACACATACGAAAAACCTAATTTTTCATTATAATATTTCAAAGATACCTATGTTATTAAATATCCAAAAAGCCTATTAGAAAATATTAGGATTAACGCAACTTCGCCTGTAATTAAGCAATATTTAACGGTAGCCTTTAAAATTATAGAGCGAAATAATGTATCGTATCAGAACTTAATTTATCATACGCGCCCTAAACGTGGTTTAGTAAATTTAGGAGGAACAATTTCTAAATTTCTATTCGGAACTTTGGATGCCGATGATGAAGCAACCTACCAACAATATTTCCAAGCAATCAAAGCGAATGAACAAATCATTCTCACAAATCAGAAGAAAATTCTTCATGTTGTAAACACAATACCAAAACAATATGTTGAAAAGATTTATCATTTAATCGATGCCCTCATCTAGAGCAAAATACTGATTATCTTTCCAAGTTCACTTAATGATTTTACAATCAACAGAAATTGAACTTTTATTGATGAAACTTGAAAACGCTATTAGCTTCGGAAAACTCAATCTACTCCATGAAAACATTTTACCACTGAAAACTTTTATTAGTATACTTGAAAATGCTAATTGGAGAGTTTTCAAACATTTAAGTAATTATTATGCATTATATCGGACAAAAATCATAATTAAAGAAGACCAATTAATATTCCTTATTTCAATACCTTTAATTGGCTTAGAAAACTATAATGTTTATCACATGTATGATATCCCTTACAAAAACTTATCCTTACCTCAATTACCTTCCTTTGCTCTTGAGAAGAAAGAAGAAATAAAATGGGAAACCACTACTCTACATCAAATCGAAGAATTTTATATTCACGTCAAGAAGACTTGGTGTTACCACCCGAATGCCTAAAACCACTCTTGAAAGAATTAAGAGAAGAATGTCCCAGAATAAGGGAACCGATAACAACGGATCTTTATCAATTAGAAGATAAAACTATACTATAACGAATTAAAATCCCTATGATAAGCCGATTAAGAAGTTCTTGTATAATCTCAAATGGAAGAAAACAAATATACCCTCAAGTAACTTTGACCCTGAAGCAAAGTATTGATTTATTACCAATGGAACTTCAAAAGATAAATATTATCAATGAAGAGAAACTGTCAGTGGAAGAAGTCCCGCCGTTACAAGACTTATACTCTTGGGCACCCCATCCAACAATTATCTCTTTCACTACTATATTCCTAGTTATAATTTGCATAATTGTTTTCTGTTCTTTGTACTATCACCTCTCCAAGAAAAGAAGAAAGAATACTGTCCAAGGCCCTACACCCTTGGTCCAGATTCTCCAAAAGGGGGAGGAATTATATGACCCAGAGCAACCGCCATTCTAAGAAGATAACAAGTTACGTCATTCCGATATGATCCCAACTGTGTTCTTCATTGTTCTCCTGGAGATAGCGATTCAGCATTATGGAAATGCATAAATAGAACTGCAATAAGTTCCTAAGTTAAGTTTGTACTCTGTATTCACGACGCTTTATAGAAAATAAAGATTGTTTTGAAAATTAATTGTTGTGACGAAAAAACATAATTATATATACTTTTAGTGTGTTTTCGGTTGTATTCCCAATTTATTCTTTATATTTTTGTTGCTTGTTGATTCACTTCGTAGTTCATCATCAATCAACTCTCTTCATCCTGAAAATGCTACGAACCACGGAAACGCATTGAAACAACTTTTCTCCATAGAACTGTTGCAGTTTTTGAAATATTTCTGTTCAATATTCACCAAATGTCAATAGCACACTGTTGCTTAAAATTGATGACACTCAATTTAAGAATGCACAAGAAAAAACTGCTTCACGAGTAGACACGTTAACGTTTAGCATCTGCCAGTAACAACCAGCGACAAAAACATTCAAACAGTGAGTAAATCACTTCTGTTGATATTTATATCATATTCTGATACGGAGATTCCAATGAAATTTGGATAGAAATCCTACAAATGAATGACATATAAAGTGGATCCTCCGGTCACAGGGAAACCGCATCATCCATCCATAATTCCGAAAAATTATCGATGAAATCGTCAAACCGAAAATCTTCGTCTCAACCCTTAACGTATACTGCAATACAACAACAGTTTTCGTCGAAAGAGGATGCTACAATCTTCAAGTCAATCGAAAACGTTACAACGTACGAATATACTAGGGCTGTTGGAAAACTAGTCGGTCCAAAGATCGTTAGATACTCATCGAAAATATCAAATAATAGAATATGCATATTCCTATCTAGCACCATCAATGGTTGACCAATTTATGTCCACCTGGGGATCAGTTAGAATAAATAATGAAGCCATTCCGGCAAGAAGATTAATAACTCCAGCCGCTCGACTAATCATGTCCAATGTATCACCCACCATTCCACATTCCGTTATTATAAACGAAATAAGAACCCTAAAAATCAATATGGTTTCACCCATGAACTTTCCCAAAATGGGTATTCCGGACTCTGAATACACAAAATACTGCGAAAATCCCCGAATCTACCTTGATTCAACATGACGATACACAATATCGTATTTTTCTGTCCTTCGATAATCTGACTTGCTATATATGCAAGAATCAAGATCATATAGCCTCAAAATGACAGAAACTATGCATGAAACAACACAAGGTACATCCCAATCAGACTGACCTAAAAATACAGTCACAACAGAAAACTTAACTGATGAAGAAGAAATAAATTTCACAGCATACAAACGATGCATATCACAAACATCTAATATTACCCCCGACCAAGACAACAGTGAAGAATTATTCCTGAAACCAAAATCAACAAAAAAACCAAAGAACGCACAGATAGATGAGATTACCCTTAGAGAGTACCTACAATCAACCAAAGGTATTTAGAAAAATGCGTATTAACTTTAGACCAACTAATAATTTTTTTCGATGAATCACATAAATCATCAGATATACTTCGTGTGGCCCGAAGCTACACTGAAAATATGGACGAAATAATTCGAAAGCTTACTCTGATATATTCACTGATGGAAAGTTAAACCATGAAAACGAGATGCACCAAAATAAAAATTCGACTAAGGAAACCACTTTTCTCAAAATATAATTCGAATATAATTTTCTGATTCCGAAAGTGATTACTCAATAAAATGGCATCCATACTGCAGTGGAACCTGAATGGTTACTCAACAAAGATAGAAATTTCTTGTTTCAGAACATGTCTCATCAATCATTTGCCTACAGAAGACACATTTCAAACCTAACTCTCAAATCTATTTGAAAAACTACACTTGATTTAATATCACATGCAAATAGAGCGACAGGATGAGTAGCAACATTTATCTCAAATTGTCTGGAACCTGAACAACTAAATATCATCTCTAACGTGGAAGTAGTAGTTATTTTCGTGAACTTGCCGGGGAAAGTCTGTATATGTATTATTTATGTTCCTCCAAATAGGGATTTTTCAGAACAAGAAATATTTGACACAATACAACAAATTCCAACCCCCTGACTCATTTTAGGTGACTTCAATAATCACAATACTTCTTGGGGTAGTTCTGTGACAACAAGAAGAGGCTGGATTCTGGAAGCGGTGACTGACCACCTGAATCTGCTTGTGCACAAAGATTGACAGCCTACCCGTTCCAATAGCTACTCTGAAAACCACTCGATTATCGATTTATGCAAATCAGGTAAACCTATCATCAACACCCTTTCCATTAAGGCGCATACAGCAGACAGACTGGGTCCAATTTGCATGTTTGATTGAAAAAGATATGAAAAACATGAATCAGGGAACTAATAGAGATGAAACAGTTGAAATATTCTCATCCCTTATTAAGAAGCCGAAAACAGTTCAATTGGAGAAACGAAGCATATGACAAAACACACTACAATTCCATGGTGGGGTGACGAATGCAAAAACGCCCTAAAATACGAACATTCTGAAATTCCAGGAACAGAGAGCAAAAACTCTCTTCTTTTTCAAAAAGAAAAAAAGAGAATCCAGGCAGAACTATGTTTCTTCCATTAATAGCGGTACCCCAGTAAAAACTGTATGGGATAAAATAAAGAAAATACGCAATCAAAACTCCTACCAAACAATTCAATACTGGAAACAAGGTGATCAAATATCGGCAAACGACCAAGAATTAGCTGAAACCATAGCAAATACATATGAATCCAACTCAAGTAATAGTAATTATTCAATGAACTTTTCTAATATTTCATCAATCCTATAGAAATAGAAGAACATGATGAGTCAATGCCAATAAATGTACCAATAACGATGAAAGAACTAGAGGAAGCGGCTCCAGATGACAAACCATCAATCTTTTTAGTATACTTACCAGGGACAGCCAAAAAATACTTACTTGACCTATATAATATAATCTGGATAGGAAAATTATTTCCAAGAACGTAGACGGAAGCTACCATAATACCAATATTAAAACCACACAAATTGACCGATCCCAGCTCGTATCGGCCGATATCATTAACCTGCGTTATGTCTAAAATTGTAGAAAAGATTATTAATTATCGACTCATTCAACAACAATCAGGTTTTCGGGCAACAATCGACAACATAATAAGTATAGAATCAGAAGTATACGAAGCCACTGCTAACGGAATGAAATGTGCAGACGTCTTGTTGGATATTAACAAGGCATATGAAATGACTTGGAGGCCAAATGTTTCAACGACAATACATTCCTGGGGTATAAACGCAAGGCTCTGTATTGAGCATAATATTATTTCTCCCTGCTGTGGATGATGTTTTGAGCAATTTTAATCCCTCAGTTATCGCTAGACTATACGCTGATGATTTGATAATCTTTACGTCAGGGCGAAACCTGAACACAATGCATTATAACCTGCAGAGAGCTCTCGTTCTCTTACCACCAATTAATTATGGAGAACGAATCGGAGAAGTCGAGAGCTTGACATTTTTTTTGACATTTGACAGCAAACTCAAATGGAATCTTCACATGAAGAATTTAATGCTACGTTGTAAAATGTGCTTGAGAATAATGAAATGCCTTGCTAATAGGAAGTGGGGCTCAGACTCAACAACGCTCATTCAATTATATAACCAACTGATGAGAGCTCGTATAGATTATGGATCGAAAGCGTATTCCATACAAAATACAGCACTCAGGGTGGCAACTGGAGCATTCAGAAGTAGCCCTACTCGAAGTCTACACGGCAAACAAAGACAACCCTACGAGGCACTAAACTATTTCAAAACGATTCTATGACACTTTCATTAAAAGAACTTTAGTACAGATTTAACATAGATCTGGATCAACTTAAAATGCAAATTCCCTCAGTATCTGAGAACAACCAATCAAACATAGCTCCATGGATATTAGAAGAACCTATTTGCAACAATATCCTATCAAGATTCAGCAAAAGCCACATATCAAAAAATAGCAAGTAGCGTTCAAAGAAGTAATAGACCAATATACTAACTACACTCATGTATACACCGATGGCTCTTAAACTGAATCAGGGGGGCAGTCGGAATTATTACACCGAATTCCGTGATCCAGCGAAAACTGAAGTTAGAGACTACCGTGTATTCGGCAGAACTTTATGCAATTCTTGTAGCCCAGGAACACAGATGTATCCGAAGCACCCAACTCTAAATTTAATAAAAGACGAAATTTTTAACATCCACCAACAAAACTAAATAGTTGTATTTCTATGGGTACCCTCACATGTTGAAATAGAGGGAAGTGAGCAAGAGGACTCATTGGCTCGCTCCTGTGCCAACTCACCAAGAAATTAGGGCACGAAGATTCTTATAGGTGCCGACATGAAAGTTGTCTTTAAAATTCTGATGAAGGAACAATGGCAATCACAGTGGAATCAATCAAGATGTACACTTTTCGAAGTAAAGCCAAACACTGAGAGTTGGAGATCAGCAAGTAGAAAAGGTCGGACCAAATCCTCATAAACCACCTCCTCATTGGTCATACTCGAGCCAAAAGGGGAAGCCGAAATGTGATGTTATTCTAACAGTAAAGCATGTGTTTATTGAGTGTCCGAAATATAGCAGAAACCGGAAGTGTCATCAGATGAAGGGTAAATCATGCAATATTCTTGGTGAAAAGTGTAATCAGAATAATATCAAGCTGAACCTAAATTTTGTCTTCGTTAGAAAAGCCTCCAATCCCAAGTGGTTGATGAGACTTTAAATATATAAAAATAAAAAAAACATTAGAGGACTACATGAATTATGACAATATTATTACATTATTGCAAATTTTGATGTGTGTCAAAACAGGACCAAAGAGAAAAAGCACTGTATGAGAAAAGCATAAACTTCAAAATACACCTAGCCTCCTAGAGTCTACTTTGAGGTTCAAGTTCTGGAAAAGGAGAAGGAACTGATGAACCACATTCAAACTTCTAAATGACTCTAGGGAAAAAAACTGAAGAGGGGCCATGTCTTCCCCATAGCCGATACATCAGTAACAGCTAGTCTGTTAGTGTATCGTCAACGCAAACTGTAACCAGAAATATTGTGCTTAAGTTACATCATTTATTCTAACCAGAACTTCGATTGATAGTGGGTTAACAGTAGTCGAAAAATAAAAGCGGAAAACAACAGAATTACAAAGTGTAAGTAATAGATATCCTCTCGTACCAAACGAAAATAATTAAAAGAAGAACACCCAAATACGAAGCAAGATCACTTACGTGACAAAATTTTCTAACCATACATAACTTACTACACATTCGTTCCCAAGATGCTAATCGCCTAATTCTCGGTGGAGCTTATGAATGTTTTAAAATTAATACACACACACAAAAATTTTCGCATCACCAGGTATTCTGAATTCCATAATCGATTAAGCAGTTCGATCGCATTTTCTTTGTCAACATATGTTTTTGGACATATGAGAGGAAAAATATCTTATCTATGTAGTAACATTTGTTTCCATATGGTCTCAAATACGTCTGAAACAAGAATGAATTTATTTGACTATCAGTATTCATTCAATTTCACTTCGGTTTCACGTTAAATTAATGCAAGTCTTCTGTGTTTCTTGGTTATTTTCGAATTTTTGAATTCGTTTTAATGGCTGCTGAACGTCCTGGATGCTATTTGAGTAATCATGAAGTGCTAAGAATTGTAACACTTCTAGAGGAGAGGCGAAGCCAACGTTACGTGGTTAACTTGTTGAATGTTAACCAAAGCACTATTTCAAGAGCAATTAATCGTTACCACGAAACAGGGGAATATGGAGGAAGGGCCGGACAGGGAAGAGATCGGATAACAACACCAGTTGATGTTCTTTGACTTCGTTCAACTGAACTGAGAGTTCGGCACTGTACAGCTAGAATGCTACAAAATGAACTTGCACCTTTCAGAAATGTGCATATTTCATTGAAAGCTGTAAGGCACAGGCTCAGAGAAGACGATATCAGACCAAGGGTGGCTTCTATCGGCCCGCATCTCACCAGAGAGCATCGAGTTGCAAGACTTCAGTTTGCGAGGGAACATGCAAATTGGGGTATTCCAGATTGGTCGAATGTTCTCTTTTCCGACGAGTTCAGGTTCTGTCTATTATTAAATGATGGACGCATGCCTGTATACAGACGACCTGGGAAACGGTATCAGCAATGCAATATCGGGCAAATTGAAAACTTCGGAGGGGGCTCAGTAATGGTGTGGGGAGGCATTTCTTTCCCTGGTCGAACTGAGTTAGTCCTAATGAATAATGGAAGAATGACAGCAGCCAGATACATAGCAGATATCCTTGAACACCATGTTGTACCCTACGGCCCAATGATTGGCGACAACTTAATTTTTATGCATGATAATGCTCGGCCTCATGCAGCTAAAGTATTAACAGAATTTCTGCATAATGCCGAAATTGATATTTTAAGATGGATAGCCAGAAATCCCGACTTGAATCCCATAGAACATGTATGGGACAACATGGGGTGGCAAATTCAGCGACGTAGGATGCCTTGTAGAACACTTCAACAACTAGAAAATCTGCTTCCTGAAAATTAGAACTCAGTGACTCAACAGAATTAACTAAATCTGTTTGAGGGTCTTCTGAGACGTATACTGGCAGTAATTAGGGCCCGGGGAGGAAACACTCGATTTTGATATAGATAAGTAACCATTCGGTGCTAGTTGATTGGTCCTTCGAATGTTTGAAGGTGGTTGAATTTTTTAATTTTTCATTAACTCGAAAATTTTTGATATTTTCATCATAAACTCATCTCTTCTGAATGATATCTTCTTATTTTACACTTCTGAAAGTTACCTAGCGACTCTTGAATGACCAACCTAAAAGTTTATATAGTATTGTCGTAAAAGTAGGGTGATGCGACATTTTTTGTGTGGAGTGTACTTTCGGACCGAGGAATCTTGGTAACACATTTATGCTCACAAGTATCTTCAATCATCAAGTTCAATTAGTCATTATCTCCTCTTTTTCATCATAAGGGCCAAAATGAACAGATTCAAGGCTAGGAGAAATTATATTATACTGTAGAAGCAGAAGAAGGTACCCCATCCTTAATTTCATCAAAAAATTTTCAACCAAAAATTTGAAATAATATATTATTACGAAATATTATATTATAATTAAAATAATATAATATATTATAATAATAATAATGAAAATAATATAATGGGTTGATGTATAAGCCGTTTTTAGCATGTTTCTGCCTTAGAATCGCTCACGACCATCTAGACCATCAATACCGCAATTTATTTCATCTAAGCACTTGAAGCATCATTCTTTGAAACACTTGATATTCTCGAACATGTTATTGGAATGGAAAATTGGACTCACCTCGTATTCGACGAAGAAATTCTCAACTCAATTTTCTTTGCACGGTGAATTGAAATTCAAGATTAGCATACCGGTGTTATTCTTCACTGTGCCAATATTTATTCTACAGATTTATACTCCTCTAGTATATTGAGCTTTCAAAATGCTAATCGAATAACTTATTCATTTCACACTTAGGACGAAAAGAGAATTCTGGAAGGCTAAAACTGTTGAATATTCTTGTTTTTACTCTGCCAGAGATATGATTTATGCTACAAAATTAAAATGAAGAGATTATACACAGATGAGAATCTATAAGGTGTCTCCGGCGTTTTGATAACAAACGATCAAATGGATAGAATGGTACTGCTATGGTTTACAACATGAAATTATTGTTAGCACCACTTTGATGTGGAAGTGGAAATCGTTCTTACCGTTGATCCCAGAAATGTGTTTTCC
The DNA here is from genome assembly GCA_013387265.2 of Cryptolaemus montrouzieri. Lineage (NCBI taxonomy): Eukaryota > Metazoa > Arthropoda > Insecta > Coleoptera > Coccinellidae > Cryptolaemus > Cryptolaemus montrouzieri. The sequence continues at coordinate 46,245,948 of JABFTP020000124.1, read as the reverse complement.
ACTAAAATTTAGAACCAACCCCATATTTGATATTGAGAAAAATAACAATGACATAATGAATAAAATTCATATTTGATGAAGATTTCAGAATACAAATTTTATTATTAATTAGTATAAGTTATTTCAAAACCGTACTATAAAAACTCAATTTTACGAACAAAAAAAAAACAATTAAATTTCAGAATGAAACGCCTTTCTTCAAAGTATTAGAAAATTCACTGTGAAAGATTTCTCAAATTCAGTCTTTGTTTTTTGGGGAAGATTCATGGGTGAAAACTGTTCGCAGCTATCTTCTGTGGTTCTCCAGTCTACCAAATTTGTCGTTATTCCGGGATTTCTGCATATGCCAAAATATTGAATGCTTTCAAAGTTAAGTGAAAACAATTTCGACATTTCATGGACATTTGTTTAGTAGAATACAGGGAAGCATTCCTCTTTTTTGGTTGAACCATCTACGAATTGTATTGAATACTAGTTTTTCTTATTGTAAACCTATATATATATATATATATATATATATATATATATATATATATATATATATATATATATATATATATATATATATATATATATATATATATATAGGGGTTTCACCCGGACGAATTGGCCATATATCTGCTCATGCAATCAAACTGATTTCATGAAAAATAATATAAATCCACCACCCGGTAATTAATACCATTGCCAGGCTATGATTATAATCAAAACATATCCTGGAATAATTATATATTAGGATAACGTTAAATGTTATGAGAATATATCAATCTACCAGAATATATACATAGTATAGCATCATCAGACAATGATATAAATGTACCAACGAGTAGAGTCAGAGGCTTTCTCCCCGGAAAAATCCAGTGTACGGACCTTAGCCAAGTAATACTGAATGTTACTCTTTAATGGTTTCCTTTGTGTGAAGTGGTGAACGATCGAATAGAATACTGCTCTGAATATAAATATGACAAAATTGTCAGTTAATCATATTACATTTATATAAACAAATAAATAAAATATGAAATGAGATTCTGAGCAGTATAAACTAAAGAGAAAACCTATGACTCTACCTCATTATTTTTTTCGGAAAGAGACCTACGAAGAATATTACAAGATTTGATGACTGTTATCTTTTGTAACTGTTCGAACAAATTTTTCTTCAGACCAAAAATCTCAATACTTTTGTGAAGATTTCTAGGAATAACACCTGTTGTGGAAATAATAATCGGTAGAATAAAAATTTCTTTCATTTTTCTCATTTTTAATCTCGTTACCAAGCATCATATATTCAGAAATTTCTTCATTGTATTTATTTTGTATATTATGTGTGTCGGGTATAGCAATATCAATTATATATGTTATTTGATACTGTTTATCAGTAAAAATGATATCTGGTCTATTGTGTTTTACAGCTCTGTTACAAAGAATTGTTTTATCAAAATAAAGTTTATATTTGTCATTTTCACAAATAATCTCAGGTTCATATTTGTAAAATTTTTTTCTTTTGGGAATTAGGTCATGTTTAATTCCTAGATTAAAATGAATAATATTAGCGACGGCATTATGTGTTTCCAAATAATCTGTTGAAGCAAGGTTTGAGCAAGATGAGAATATATGAAAAACTGTTTCTGAAGAACAGAAACATCTACGGCAAGAATCATCTATATTTTGTTTGATGATGTGTTTTCTATAATTCCTCGTGAAAACAACCTGATCCTGGATCGCAATTGCCAAGCCTTCTGTTTCAGCAACCAATTCTCCAGAAACTTACCATTTATTCGATGCGATTCCATCAATATAATCATTTTTCAATTCTTTAGGGTGCTTTCCGTGTAATTCCTTCTGCATCCAACATTCTCTTTTAGAATTATCATCAAATATATCAAAATCTACCTTTTGCATTGTCAAGTTCAGAGGTGTAAGATTATAATCTGAAGCAACAACAATATCATGTAATTTAGACGTTCTCTGTTTATCATGAAAATGGAAACGTAGATGAAAAATCTGTTTACTATGAAGATTATTCAAATCAGTTAATCCACGACCTCCAAGATGTCTAGGTAGTGTAACTCTCTGAACAGCTGACTTTGGGTGGTGCTTATGATATTTACAAAGCATCTTCCTCGTTTAACATTGTAATTCATTTAGATCAGTTTTAGACCATTTAATAATCCAAAAAAAATATGTAAGAATAGGAACTGCATAGGAGTTGATAGCTCTGAAGAGGTTTTTACTAGTTAAATGACGCTTGATGATAATTCTGAGTCTTTTGTAATATGAAGTTCTAATATTTTCTTTAGTGCTGCTATGGTTAATCATCTTTTCTTGACCAAATCCAAGATATTTATATGTATCTCCTTGATGCATTGGCTCGATTTCGATATTGGAAATCTATATATAATCAGAGGTGATCTTTCCTTTTTCAATAGAAAGATTTTTACATTTTGGAAGCCCAAATTTCATATGAATATCATTGGAATAGTTGAAAGTAATCTCAAATAGACTTTTTAAAGAGATCTGGTTCCGGCATATAATTTAATATCATCTAAATGAATTAAGTGACTTAATTTGAATTCAGTTGATACATTCTTTATTTTGAAGCCGAAACTAGTAGCATTAAATTGATGAGACAATGGATTAAGGCAAAGACAAAACCAGAAGGCAATTAAAGAATCACCTTGATCAATGAAGGCTGTATGAATATTTCTCTTCTTAGTTTGAGCTTGATTCAAAGCAACAGAATCAATTAAAAGTTGCTTTTTAGTACTAAGGTGTTTTTTTCTAAATCATTTTTGTTGTTCGGAAAGAATATTATAGTTCTTCAAATGTGCATAAATCTTTTGCGTAATACATGCAGTTAGAATTTTATATATTAATGGAAGGCAAGTAATTGGTCTATATTGAGACGGATCAATAGTATTAGCACTTTTCGGTTTTAAATAAGTAATTCCTCGTGTGAAAAATAAAGGAGTAGCTGAGGGGTTCTTTATTATAAATGAAAAAGTTTCAGCCAATTTTTCATGAACGCAGGAGAAATTCTTGAACCAAAAGTTATGAATACCATCAACACCTGGAGATTTCCAATTTTTTGTGTCTTTAATAACTGATGTTATATCTTCGTTTGAAAATTTTTCAAATTGCATGCATTATTTTTTAGAAAATTGAGACCTTTCATTTAAAATCCAACTTGCATTGGAATTGTGTTACCTTGGCACTGCCCAAATTAATCAATTAGAATATCAATTTTAGGAACTCCATTTCCAGAAATATTTTCATTTGAACCTGAGATATCTTTGTAAAAATGTTTTTCATTATTTTCGAATAGTTTGTTTTGGAATTTTCTATCTGAATTTATTTTATATCACGTAGTCTAATGGAGTATACTGAAAGTTTTTGTTTTAAAGTATGGATGTATTCTATCAGTTGTCCATTATTCATCTCATTATTTTCATGGGTTTTATATTTGAGGAATATTTTTCCAATATGTGCCATAATTTTTTCGATCGATTACCTCTGGAATATTGGGTCAATCTTCCTAAATCACATCTGATACAAGAAATTTTACCTTCTAATCTTGTTTGCCATGAAGGTTTTTGTTGATATTTCTTGATATTATAATTAGACCCAAACTATTTCTATATATATATATATATATATATATATATATATATATATATATATATATTCATGAAATATTATATATATATATATATATAAGAGAAAAGAGGTTTAACCACCACGAGATTCTTATATATCTGTTCATGCAATCAAAGCATTTCATGAAAAGATTTAAATCAAAACATATCCTGGAAGGAATATATATTAGGATAACGTTAAACATATGATGTACGTGCATAACTTGAACTTTGGCATTTATTCAAGAAAAGTTTTTCATTTGGTAATTGTGATTGTCAAGACAATGTTTGTATGAAAGAAAAATGATATTGAAAAACAAAAATGGTACACAATTAGGGGATATTCTTATCACCTAGACGGCATTAATACTTCGCAAGAAATACCTAGGCAAATTGTACCAATTGAATGGATGAATGATCGCTTCGGTGGTATAATTCACGTTTCGGTTTTTTCCTCAGAATATATATTATGAATCGGAAATCAATTTTCTCAAACATTTAAGATATCTCATAAACTATTGTTGGGCCGAAAACTTGCGAAAACAAGCAAGCCTTTGAAAATCATTAAGTTTCTACTCACACTTTCACACAAGTTGTGTGGCTCAACGTTGGGAGTGAAATGGAACACGATCAGTTTCGAGTCATGGCTCTTCTTCTGCAGATTATTGAATTATCGAAAAAACATGTACGTTTTGTGAGATCTCGAATGAAGATAAAATTATTGTGTTCTGAATACTTCATTCATTCAATTTGAGAGATTTCTTTTTTAGGTGAGAAATATTCCTCATTCTTAAAAAACTGGTATGCGACTTACCGTTTTCCTGTGAATAGCTGATCTCTGCTGCTTAATCAATCTAGATAGCTTTTGTGTTCTTTGAGCTGCAGTTAGAGGTCCAAGAGTATCGAACTCGTCCAGAGTATTTTCCATAGATAATTCACAAGAAACCGAAGGTGGAGAATGTCTTGGAGTAACAGTAGAAAGAGGTACTGTTTTTGCGATTAAAGTTTCACTACGTACACTCCACTGACTACTACCGAATTTTTTCTGGTTCATCAAATCACCTATGCTTCCCCTAACTGAGGCCGTATTGCTACTCATCAACGACCTCGATAGAAACGGACTGTGTGGTAATGACGCCGGGCTTAGAGACAGTTGATGCTGAGTTGTAGTTGATCTCACAAGGTCCGGTAAAGTATTTTCTGCCAATTTATCGAGCTCGGAAAGACTCGACCCTCTTCGCATTCGAATTCGTTCATTTTCGGAAATTTTCTTTACACTTGTCTTTGTCTTGAGACGATCTGTCGAACGTGTATTGGATGATCTCATTGCGAAAAGTCCCGTTTTCAGTGGAAAAAGTAACGCCCACTCGGTAGTATGGGTACGCTTTTCCTTGTTGATCTCCATTTTGAAATTTTCCAGCAAAGATAGTAATTATCACTTAATAATATGGTAGTTCAATTAACATCCTAGTCTATACTGAGGAAAGTCAGAGTTGTTATCATTAGGGAGTCTGTTTTGTTCGGACAGTTGTGAGGGGCATTGTTTATGCGCGAGTAGTGTAGAAATGTTAACTTCAATACGAGGAAATTATTGATGAATCTCCTGCTGAAATTATCATTGCATAATGCGACCTACATTTTGTTTAGATGGTGCTTCAAAATACAAACGTTTGATTTTCAATTTTCCAAATGAGTTTTTCAAAATTGCTATTTTGAAAACTCCTCAATTCCTATATTTAAGAAGTGTTTTGCTAATTTATCAGACCGGGTGTTCATTAAAATTATAAAATTCCTAGATTTTCGCGGAAGAATTTTAAATAGTAGATTGTTTCTGACGATGTTTCGGCTGAATTACACCAGCCATATTCAAGTCGGAGTATAATTCTCCTGCTTTATTTTCCGCTGCTTGCTGAATTTATATTATTGCGTGATCTCATGTGGAAGTGTAATGGCGGCGCAGAGTTACTATTGGTCGGTGGCTTGACCCGTGGGCGTTGCGTTTTGAACTCTGTCCTAGGTATTTCTCTGTTGGCGTTCAGTTGTCTTGTGTGTGCTGTTACAGGTATCAACATAGTTTTCTACATCGTGGGTACGTTTAGTGCGTTATCTTTTGTCGAGTGTTTCTCCTACTTTTTTCTTCGGAGTTGTTCTATATTGGGTACTTGTGTCGTGGTGTGTTAGGTGAGTCTGTGGCCTGTTTAGTGCCATTTTTCTGAGTTTTGTGTACTTGAATCCGAACCTCCATTCTCCAGTTAGATTTCCCAATGTAGAGGAGCTAACAGTCTGTACATGGAATTTTGTAGACTTCTTGGTTTTCATGTGGTATCCGGTCCTTTGGTGTTCTCAGATTCTTCTGTAAAATATTGTGAGGTTTGTGAATCATTTTAATGATATTTCCTCGCAGGGTCCTACCAATCTTGCCAAATTCACCTCTTATGAATGGCAGGAAGGCTGAGTCTCTCGGTTTTGTATCCTATTCTGTTTATTTGTGAAAAGGTTTCTTGTATTCGATGGTTTTCTGTATTGTTCCTCTGATGTGGCCATTTTGTTGAAGGATATTTCGAGCTCAGACACCTCTCTGCTGGTGATGTAAGGAAGGTTGATACTTTTCGATCAGTGAACGATTATCTTGATAACTGAGTTAAGTTGAGATGGATGGTGACGTGAGTTTCCATTCAGGAATCGGTTGGTGTGAGAGTGGTTTTCTCCATACATCAAAGTTTACATTCTTATTATCGTTTTTTTTTTTGTACTAGGAGGACGTCTTGGAATGTTATTTGACCGTTAGACTACAGTTCGGAAATGAATTTGATTTTCTCGTGTTGTTTGTTGATTTTTTATTCAAAATTATCTGGTTTTTTCTTCATCGTGTTGCCAGACTATATAAATGTTGTTCACATATGTCAAGCAGATCTTCGGTTCATGTTTTGCTTGTTCCAGCGCTTTTGATTCGAATTTGTTATGAATTCGTTTTCTACTGCAGGTGAAATCGGAGATCCCGTTGGTGCTCCTTCTGTATGTTTGTAGTATTCCTTCTCGAATCTGAAATATGTGTTCTTCAAACAGTGTACTGTTATGTCAACAGTATGTGCTGAGAAGTTAAAATCGGTGCTGAAAATATTCAATCATTCTTATCACCACCGCTTTCTGACTTCCCAGCAAACATTATGAGCCTAACAGAACACTGTTTGAAAAACACATATTCCACATACGACAATGAATACTACAAACAGGCCGACAGAGGACCGATGGGATCCCCGATTTCAACTGCAGTAGCAAACTTTCTTAGAACAAGATTCGAAATAAAAGCGCTAGAACAATCATAGCATAAACCGAAGATCTGGCTGAAATATGTGGATACTATATTCATAGTCTGGCAAAACGAAGAAGAAAACGTGGAGAACTTCGTACAACAAATGAACAAATAACACTAATCAAATTGACCCTCAAACTGGAGTCCAGCGGCCAAATACTATTACAACACGTCCTAGTACAAAAAACAGAAAATGGCAACGTGAAGTTTGAAGTAAACAGAAATCAACACATATCAACCGATACCTGAATGGAACCTGGCATTTCTATCAACCTCAACTTATCTCAGTTAGCAAGATATTCCTTAACCGATCAAAATGTTTCTGCTCACCTAACAACACCATCGAATGACAAAGCTCAAGAATATCCTTAAACAAAATGGACTCAACAGATGAGCTTTACACAAAGCCCTCGACTACAAAAAACTTCTCGACAAAGAGACAGGAGAGGATACAAAATCGAGTGGCTTAGCCTTTCTGCCAATCATAAGAGGTGGAACTGACAAGATTGGTAGGATCCAGAAAAAACATAACATTGAAATGATTTACAGACCCCACTACATGGTACGTAAAAATATGAGCACACCAACTGACCCAATATCCCTTGGAAATCAAGCAATCTACAAAATTCCATGTACAAACTTGGGTTAGATTAGGTTCGATTGAAGAACATGAAAGCTCAGAAAAACAACAAGCTACAACATCTGCTATTTTCCAACACTCGCACAGAACGAGCCAAAAACTCAACTACGACAACAAGATACGGGTAGTCAACATAGACAACTCTGAAAAATAAAAATCAGAGAAGCCATCGAAATAGAGAAACACACGACAATGAACAGGAAAGGTGATGCTATAAAAATACTTTCCATCTGAAGCACTAAGTTGAAAGCTGGAACAGCACGCACAAAACAAGTAAGCACGTATAAAGAAACACCTAGGACAGAGTCAAACACAAAACGCCCACGGGTCAAGCCACCATCCAATAGTTACGCAGCGCTGCCACTACACTGCAACCTAAATCGCGCAAGAATACAAATTCAGTAAGCAGTGGCAAATGAAGTAATATATTTATACTTTGACTTGAAAATGACTGGTGCACGATAACAAACTTTCGGAACATTGGAAGTAGGTTGTACTTATTTTTTGGGTCGCATGTTCGATTGTGTACGCAATTGTGCCAAATTCAAATTTCTCAGCCGTTTATTATATCACTTCTGCATCAATGATTCTATTTCTTTAGTTTGTACTTGGCGATATTCCGTTTTTATTGAGCTTGAGACAAAAGATATAGTTGCAGTTCACCATGTATTCGCAAATGCCATGGTCCTTTTGATTATAACTACGTTCTGAGTTGACGAAAATAATCAATATCATTTTTATAATTTTTGTTTTAGCATTATTTGGAATAACATATCTATTTATTCAATAAGATTAAACATGTTTAACCATAATTGATTGATAATGTATTCAAAAGAAAACGTATGTTTTGATAACTAGTTATCAATTTATACCTAAAATATCAAAAGAAGCCTTATTTTCATAACTCGTTACAATAGGTCCAATTTTGAGATTCGATTTATTTTAGAGACATTGTGATAAGGAATACCAATCTATGTGAGCAAATTCCGCTAATGATGAGAAACGTAGTATGGTCCCATTTCAAAAATTATTCTTTCTCGAATGACAACTAAAAGAAAATGTGGAAATGATATAATGCAAGTATGGGAAACCAACTGGATTATACAAACAATAACGAATTAACAACCAAACGAAAGATAATATCTGAATAGAGAGTTTAAATATATAGGAATCACCAAGATAACCTAACCTGAACAGTTCATATGGATGGTTTCTATTTTTCTCAACTCAATATAATATTGTAAGCAAATGGATGAACGAAAGCTTTTGAGAAATTTTTCGATTGATTTGAAGAATAACAATGCACAAAACTTATTAGAAAAAAAGTGATTTGAAAATGGTAAGTATAATGTAAGAATTAAAAATATTGTTTTGCCTTGCTTATTTCTTCCTATTTTTACATGAGCACCCTCGATATTGTGGAAGACTCATGACTTGTTCTGAAGTTCTTCGAATGAAATTTTCCATTATCAGTACAGGGACTACTTCAAGCTGTAGCAAGAATTCAGAGGGGTCTTGAACTATGGTAAATTGCGTGGACATCAATCACAAGAGCTGAGTGACGCAGTCACACTCTCATCGAGTGAATTGAAACTGCCGCCAACAGCATCATGGGAAAATTCAATGACCATTTCGCGATATTGTGCAGCATTCATTGTTGAATAAATTCTGCAGAACAACCAATTTTGTGTTTTGTCCCTAATCTATTCTGCCGCAAAACACAGATGAAAACTCCGTGAAAACCGGAAATAGCTGCATATAACACTGCTCTCGTTGTTTCAAACGTTCAACGCCTATCAAAATTACGCAAGCAAAATTTCGATCTGTAAAGATAGAAATTAACAGCTAAATAATTTGAACTGAACAAATTCCTATTGGCTCAAATCAGATCAGGGTTTTCATTTTTTCGATATGTCGCTAAAAATACTGAAAAAAGACAGGTTACACCAATATCTGTTTCAGGAGCGGTGAATATGTTATATATGACGTCAACATATAATCGATCTCAACATGATATTAACAAGATAAAAAATATTGAATTATCTGTAAATTCACCACAATTGTGAAAAAGAAACAACAAATCTTGAACCACCCAACGCTGAAACGATACAAGGAAATATTATGCAGAGAAGTGCTTCACTGAAATCCAGGAACTGGCGAAAAATTTACTGATAAAAAACAGCGAAGCATAATTGAACAGGAAAAAGATTCACCGATACTGGAAGAAATCAAGGAGGCCTTCGAGTAAGTGTGTTTCAACAAAACCCAACAAACGAAAATCTCCCATCCGAATTTTTCCTGTTAAGAGCGGAAATATTAATTCACACCCGAGAAAAAAAGAATAATTAGACACCACAAACCTTCGCTAAATTGAAGAATCATCACATAAGAGAAGTAACATGCAGGGTTGGAGTGGATTGTGAGTTCTCAGAAATACTTTTCACCCACAAGGAATTGAAACAAAGAGACTCCCTTCAGTCATTTCGTTTATCATATCCATAAATTATTTGGGGTCAAATATATTTTGCTCTATCTAATATTTTTCGAAAATATTTACTCATCCGGAGAATGAAGATATTATCACTAGATTGAAACAAGGAGTCAAGGACCTTGAAGTTAGAAATGAATAAGAACAAGATGAATATAATACGCTCTGAGGTATTTTGCTAATCATGGTTGAGTTGCGATAACGGCATTCTCTATCAAGAGAAAAATGCAGAATTGTTTCCACCTCTAGATATAATATATCTGTTTTGCCCCAATTGGAGCAGAAATTTATCCAGAATGACCACAGGAAAATTTAGTGAAACACTCACTAGACCTGCTTTCACATATTGGTCATAAAACACATTGAGATCTTGCGGAAGAGAGGTCCTGAGACTGATTGAAACAGCAAATTTAGAGAAAGGAGTATGTAGGCGAGGAAGAACGTAGTGTGTAACTATTAACTGCATGATTCATGTGTAGACTAAAAATAAGATAAATTAAGACCGAAAAACTAAGATGGACGGGCTTTTCACTGAGAATACCTGACCACAAAAGAATTAAATGAATGTTACTGGGCAGACTGGTAAAATATCGTAGAAGATGATATAAGAGGATATGAAAAGGATAGCAGTGAGAACTAATCATTTCAGAGATAGAAAAAATGAAGGATATCTTTCTGAAATCTAGGGTACTAGATGAATTGTGATAGCAATAAATTTATGTTGGATGAAAAGGCTTGAATAGATCCACTTTTTCTATAATATACAGGGTGCTTCAACGAAAACTAAACAGAGGCTATATCTTTCAAGATATTCATTTCTGATCAAAACGAAAAAACAGGTCAATTTTTGTTTCAAGGGGGACATCTATTGGGGTACAAAACTTGCCTGAAATATCAACCCCCTAAGCGGAGGTTGAAATCCTTGTACATTTTGAATAGGAAAGATGGATCGAATGATGCCTCAAGAGGAAGGTTTTGTCTACATTGCCTTGAACGAATTTTTATTCTTAATTGAAAACTGTAAAAGACACAGGGGGAGCAACTGAAAGATAGGGAAGACTATTTCTCTGAGACTATTCAAGTTTCAGTGAAGTAAAATGGAACAAATCCATGCTGATCAATGGCAGTCATCATCAAGTACCATCCCCATCTCGAATTTCAACCCCTAGAGCAGGGGTGACCACCCTTGAAAATTTGGAAGAAGGTAGATGGGTCGAGTGATAACTCGAAAGAAAGGAATTATCTTTGACTGCATCCCCGTGAAAAGAATTTTCATTTTTGAATGAAAACTGTAGGAGATACAGAGTGAGCTGAGTGAGCTGAAAGATAGAGAAGACTATCGCCCCAAGACTATTGAAGTATTAGTGCGAAAAACTGGAATAGATTCATTTAGATCAAAAATGACAGCCTTTGATCTGAAATGAATCTGTTCCATTTTTTTAGATTCATTTGAGATCAAAAGCTGTCATCTTCCGAAATCACTCTCATCTCGAATTTTATTCCTTAGAGCAGGGGTAATATTTCGACCCAGTGATATCTTTCAAGTAAAGGATTTCGATTGCCTTCATGACTGCTCGCAATAATTCTATTCTCATTGAGTTCCATAAGTGTAAGAGTAGCTACAGTTTCCAATCAAAAATGAAAATTCGTTCACGGGGATGCAGACAAAATTAATACCTTTCTTTCGAGGTATCACTCGACCCATCTACCCTCTTCCAAATTTTCAAGGGTAGTCACCCCTGCTCTAGGGGTTTAAATTCGAGATAAGGATGGTACTTGATGATGACTTCCATTGATCAACATGGATCTGTTCTATTTTACTTCACTGAAACTTGAATAGTCTCAGGGAAATAGTTGCTCCCCTGTATCTTTTACAGTTTTCAATTAAAAATGGAAATTCGTTCAAGGCGATGTATACAAAGATACCTCCTTTCTTTTGAGTCATCACTCGACCCATCTTCCCCATTCAAAATGTCCAGGGATTGTAACCCCCGCTTAGCGGGTTGATATTTCAGGCAAGTTTTGTACCCAAAAAGATGTTCTCCTTGAAACAAAAATTGACTTGTTTTTGCGTTTTGATCAGAAATGGATATCTTGGTAGATATAGCCTCTGTTTAGTTTTCGTTGAAGCACCCTGTATATAAGTTCATAGGAATAAACTTTGTTACAATAAACGATACAAAATTGATCAAATCTATCGAAATAAATTTTAAGAATCACTTGAAATTGAATTAGAAAAAATTAGACCTTCTTTCAAAAGCAAATGTATGTACCATTTAATTTTTCACGAAATCAAAGTTTCCTGTAAAACTTGAAAAATTATTCTCGAGGAATAGTATTCGAGTGTTCTTGAAGCCTGAGGTTTTCTACAAAATAAGCTTATATTATTCAATAAATAGCTATTTATAGGGAAACTTACGAATTATTCACTCGTATTTTCTTGTATGCGGATTGGAGGCACGTTTTATGTTGAATTTCTTCTAGCAATTAGATTTTCTTATATTTGTGTCTTGAATAGACATATTCTTCATAATGCTTCGTAATGCACTTTACATAAGATATATCGTCACGCAGAGAACACCTTTTATAGACACCATCTAAAAAAATTGGAGCACTGCAAGAAGCTGCATGCAATAAGAATATTTTGATTTTTTCTCTCCTCCCCTCTTTCCCCTATACACAAGACTTTTTTTTTCTAGATACATAGCAGATATTCAGTTTAAAATTATCACCTACATATTCTTAACGTGCTCAGAAATAGGGTGAACATTAAATACACTACTCGTTCATAGACAACGTGACCTCTAATACAATATGCCATCCATTTTCAGAACCATGTCATTATTTCGATAACAAATACTTGTAATTGGGTTACCAAGTCTTCTTCCGCTAACGAACGATAAAGCTTTGCACATGATTATTTCATTAGTACATATTATACAATTTAAATAGAAAATTTTTAATTTTTATCGTGCTCATTGGACCTTGCACTTTTTTACACTGTGGTTATCACATCATAGAATATTTAAATACAGCTTGATGTCAGTACTGCATTAAATTAGGGTGTATTTGATTTTACTTAGTTGAATACGATATGCTGATTTATTGAGATAAAACAAATTATGGATTTACCCTGATAATCAGGTATTTTTCAACTTGTGTGGAAGGAGCTTGAATAGGTTAATTTTGATTTTGATTTTCATAATGAATTTCCTTGCTGTTTTGATAAAACTTATCAAAAATAAAATTCACTATATGGTGTGTAATACATCACTGAAAAGATGTTTTTCTAATCTGAGCTTTCTCAGATTTCTATTGGACCCTGATGTGACGTTTCAAAATGGCGATGGCGACCATTAAATTGTGTAATTTCCCCTGCATGTGATTCATGTAAGCTAATTATTTTTTTCTGTTCAGAAAGAAAATAAATCAAGAGTAGGGTTTAATTTTCGATAAATTACTCAAAAACCACACACCAAAGACGACTATAGTAACAGAATGATGTGAAGGCGATACATGTGTTGCCAACATAAAAAATACCACGGGAGGTTTCATAATGGGCTGAAAAAATTTCAACAAAATGATGAAGAAATTGGCCATGTTAAGAAATCATCTAAAATTGAAAGCTCAAAAGTGAGTATACAGCATAGCGTCCTAATGCCTGTTGGGGAAAATCCGTATAATATCGGTAAATAGTTAGCACTTGATACGGAAATGGAAATTACAACCTTGAAATCTAGCCTCGTACGAAAATGGAATAAGGATGATTTCGATCCAAGATTGCCTTTTTCGAAATTATGAAACAAATTGTGACAGAGAAGAAAACTTTGTCAAAAATATTTTAATCTCGTATGAAGCTACTAAAAGGTTAAGAAAAAGGTAGAAACTGCAAATACCAGAAAATTGGGTTCAAGAAGTTCACTGCCTATGACCTCAGATACTCAGTTTTGAAATAAAACTATGAAGAATTGCTCGGACCTGTCGATTGATGATTCGAAGTGGATCAACTTTTCCGATTTCGTTATTCCCGTAACTTCAATTCCCTAACGGGGGTGAGTACAACCTCCTGATTTTAAATGGGGTATTGTGATACCTCATTTTGAAAATCTTATCGGGTACCATCTGACCCTAAATTTTTTTCAAAATTTTCATTGTTGACGAAATGGCAGCTTAAAACGTGGAATACTACTTACTTTTGTGATTAGTTCATTAAGTGCTGAAAATGGACAACATTCACTACCATGCATTAAAGAACGCTGGTATTTGGCTAGTTTATGTTGAATTCACCTCGAGGGATACAATGTTTTCATTTAGTTGTTATTTTTTTGTTCGAAAAACTATACAGCCCACGTGTTTAATTTACCTTGATCTCTCGTTATTCTGTCGTGAATTTTCAGGAACATTGAAACTATGCCAGAGCGATTGTAAATTTGTAGTAGGATTGAAATGGTGTATTCCGTAGAAGAAATGGTGAAGAAGAAGTGGCTATCTTAGGTCACGTAGCCATGGATCCCACCCTTAGTACTAGGAAATTGTCCAATGTGTATGGTGTTTCACTCACAAATATCATGAGAACTTGAGGAAAACAAGTTTCGTCCTTTTAAGATACGATTGATTCAGGAACTGAATGAGGATGATTTTGATCGCTGACCCATGTTCTGTGAAGTGGTCAGTGAAATTATTGACAATAATGCAAAGTACATGTTCAATATCTGTTTTTGGGATGAGTGTTTATTTAACCTTAACGGCACAGTAAACAGGCAAAACTGTAGGTACTGGTCAAATGAAAATCCAAGATTATTTCAAGAAGGCATACTCAGCATCCCCAAAAGTTAAATGTTTGGGCGGGTATTTATGATCATCACATCATCGGCCCTTTTTGTATACCCAGTAATATCACAGGCCAAATTTACTAAGAAATATTACAGAACGTTATTTATCCAGCCCTCGTGTAAGTATAGGAGAGTGAAAAAAGACCATGAAACGATCATTTTTCAAGAATATGGCGCCCCACCTCATTTCCTTCAACCTGTGCGTCAGTTCTGAATGAAAATTTTCCTCATGCCTGGATCGGAAGAAGGCGACAGATTGAGTGGCCACCCAGATCACCTGAAATCTAAGAATTACCCTACCCAAACTGAGTCAGTGGATGATTTGCGAATTCGGATAATTAATGAATGCAATCATATTGAACCAGAAATATTGAATAATGTACGTGAACGATTTGAGCAAAACATAAAAGTGAATGTGCCCATTTTCAGCATTCAAATAAACTTATCACAAAAGTAAGTAGTCTTCATCTTTTTAAGCTGCCATTTCGATAATGATAAAAATTTTGTAGCGAAAATTGAGGGTCAGATGTTACCCGATAATATGTTCAAAATGAGGTATCGCAACACCCCCATTCCAATTCAAAATTAGGGGTTATACTCACCCCTGTTAGGGGATTTCCAACCGAAAGGTTGTTTCATTTCGAATTAGGAATCGACGGGTCCGAGCGATTCTCTATATTTCCATTTTAAAACCGGAAAATCGAGGTGATAAGTTTTCGATGGATCACTCCATTTTTACATGAATAAAATTTATAAAAATTTTCACGGTCGCTATTTTGAAACAGCATTACAGGGTCGTCGAAACTTCTGGTAACGTACTGAGTAAAACAAGAGTTTTGCAGTGAGGTATTCAGTCATATAATGAATTAAGATAACGTGTTTTTTAAGGTGTTTTGCATAAAACTTGAAAGTGCTTATTCATTAGGGTAAATTTATTCTTTTTCCACACTGTAGGCTCATCAAAACGCCACTTCAATTAACCAGTTGATTGTCTCATAGAAACTACTACTGGCTAACTATTTAGTTATCAGCATATCATACAAAATAAACAAAATTAGCTTTACAACATATATATCCAATCGGTGAACACCAAGACAAGAAATTCAATAGTTTAACATATATAGACAATATTAGTAATAATGTGAAATCCTTTCTTAAAATTCAAATTTAAACATAGCGTTCAAGACATCAACAAATTTAGGTTCATTTTTGAGGAACTATAAATCTCCAATTAATTAAGAAAATAAATAAGGTGTTCATAGATTGGATTGTGCAGATTGCAATTGTTTTTATAGAGGTAGAACAGGAAGAAATTTAAGTGTTAGAATCTCTGAACATAAACGCATTTTCATCAATGGAAAACCGATTTAAATTATTCAAATCATCTTAGGGAAAATAGTCACTCTTTCAATTCAGAATTAAAAATCCTACATTTGAGAATAGAGGTATAAAACTCAACCTTCTGGAAGTACTTGAAATGAACAGATTTAGGTATACACCGAAAATTCTTAATGATCAGGTAGACATAACTAACTCACACTTATTAAATTTATTTCCTAAACACTAGTTCAAGTACGAATAGCTCTGAGTGGATTGCCTCTTTAGTATATATAAGAATTTGTTATAAGATATATTTGTAGTATTCATTCGCTCTTGACGAACATACTGTGTATCGAAACTCGTCGAGCATTTGATAATATATTTTAGTGGAAATCATCGTTTACTTGTATTTGTGAAAATGGATTTCTATCACGTAAAAGCTTCGTCAATTGAATATAGGAAATTTTGTTGTATGTCAGAACTTTTTTGATAGTTTCTACAGTTTTTGCGAAATACTTACAATAGCGTGAACTAATTCTATCAGTACCATATGAATAAGATGCCAGGTAAAACAATATATCTCTAATTTTAAAATAAAAAGTGATGAAGTGAATTTCTTTCCGACATATTAATAAGAAAACAGCATTCAGCTCGTATTATTTCTGATATTGAATACCATTCATGTTTTATAATAAAAAAGGATTTCATGTTAAGTTCAAAATTATCAATAATTTTTGAATACAAGGGATGTTTTGATGGTTTGGATGCTGGGACATAGAGGACACAATAAATCAACTATCAGTACTAAAAATGAACCTTAATGATTTGTTAACGTAAATCAAAAATTCGTGTTGTATGCGTGCTGCTTTTTAGCCACAAAAAACTGGTCAAAATTGACAAGTTAGTATAAAAATGGAAGAAAACCGTGAGCATTCTCTAGGAATAATCTTCAATTTTCAAAGACACATAATTCAACAAGAATGTCTCAGCTTGCTGGTTTCTGCTTTCGGCATTGAAGCACCACACCAGTCAACAATTTTCCGTAAGTGTGACACTAGTGCAATAAACTGTCTAATAATTTCAATTCGTTCAAATTCATCAATATATAAAGAAGAATACTAACTCTATATGCAGGAATTTCGATAAGTCAACATTTTGTTCAGTAGCGTAAACGTAGCATCAGCATATTTAACTCTTGTGGCAAGCAAGCCTGGTTTCAGGAAAACATATTCATAGAATAATCAAAATAAATTCCGTTTACATAACGAGTAAGGAGAGTTATTATTTACTATTATTTTTCTCTTTTGTACAATAAAAGCACTTATGTCTGTGAATGTAGTTCGTTTAGAGTCTCATTACCAATTTTCTTTGTGATTCAGTATCAGAAAAACTCACAAAGCGAAAACTTTGGTCCTGTCATATCGATAACGAGTACAAAATATCCATTCAAATTTCTGTATTTCAATTATATCACACAAGGTCTGACATTGAATAGACCCCGTATCGAATTCGGTCGACTATATGTGTCAAGAACACTCCATCACCTGTCATATTCCACTTTATCAGGAATTATGCAGGTATACGATCGAATACGAAAGTTTATACATCAGTTAATGTTGAAGAATACACAAGTAAAATTTTGTTATGTTTTAGAGAACATGGAGATAATATGGAATATATATTTGGGTTGTTTAAGAAGCTTTCATTAATGTTCGTTTCGCTAGGATTTAATTTTTGTCGTATTTCACTCAAAATCCGTGAAGATATACGGAAATCATGAGCTCTTTATGTCGAATTATAGGTATAATTTCCTTCTAGTTGATACTTTTCATTCGAAATATTCTTTCTCGAACCATTCCACAGTGCTACGCTTGATTTATTGACATATATCTCATTTTAAACTTTCGCTGAGGGAATGGATAATTTGGAAAATTATTCTAGAAATGAATGAAGCTCCCCTAGTAGGGGATCTTTGCTCAGTATTCGTTCAATAACTTAGCGAAAATAATTACGGTATTTCTAGAAGTGTACTTTTCAAGATCCACTTGCTTCACAGATCAAAAATACTAGAACATTCGTTATAAGAAACGTCTAAACATTCAATTCAATTTTCATGAAACCTTCACTGATTACGATACCTGATACATGAATGGTCTGATTCCAATTACTAAGCAGTCAGAAATGTTGCAAGAAATTTGTCATATAATTTTAAGTTGAGAGTTTATTTAACGCTTGCGATGAAAGTATGTCGCCCATAAGGTAGAGAGTGATTTGGACTGAAAAGGGCGAAATTTACTTCTATTTATTCACAACATCAATGCCAAATTTCTTCAAGAATTATCAAGATACCTACGACAATTTTATTGAAATTATAAGTTATTGAAATTTGACCTAGCATTATAAGAATGCAACATTTCAGAGCCTACACTTAAATAAACCTTTTACCTTGTAAATGATTGAGGAATCGTCTACAATACTATCTTAAATTGCTTTGAAAATGAGAAAATGCTATTATCAATTACAATTTAATGTTTTTTAAGAATACTTGTTCAGAAAGTTCTTCATTCAAATGGTTGAATCTTTCCTCAATTCATGGAATTTCAAGTTTGGGATGACTACAGCGTTTTTAGTAAACTAATTTTTATATAAGGACTCATATCAGAATACTACTCTGCCCAAAAGAACTGAACTGGTTAAACCATTTATTCTCTAATTGTAATACTGTGTGAAAAAACTGTATAGACTTTTCCAAGCTGAGAAAATATACAAAGAGGTCAATTTCTTTTATTTTGTCAGATTCTGATTGAATTTATTATATATGTTCAATTGTTTTCTGTCGGACATAAGACGTAATCCATATATTTTCCAAATGAGAATATATATCATCGGATACATTATTGGAAAAATTAGTTCTACTTGTTCTGTCCTATATTTTACCATAAATGAGAACCATGTGAAAGAACATCATTCTCTTTTGTTTGAAAATGAGCAATGTATTGTCAAGCATAAAATCAAATTGAGAGACAGCAATAGCTCTAGAAATAACAATCTATATTTCAATGCGTTGACGATAAATCATATAAACAAAAATCTTACATCGTGGTATATGTGCAATATAATATAGTTGTTATACTTTTGTTTGAATTGATGCGTTGTTCTTAATAAAGCAATGTTTTATTCCTTTTTTATATATCTTTTCTAGCAAATCACGAAGGTATTGTCGGTAAAATTGAAAGATTGCAGTATAACCTCATATTTCGATAATTGTCTATAGAAAAGCTAATAAATTCTATCAGAGGATGGAAAATAGTGAAATATAGAAAGGTTTTTCATGAAATTTATGATTATGATAAATGCCCTAATTATTTCGGCAGTGGCATCTCTAGAGCAATCATAATCATCAATTCAAAGTTTGAGATCATATTGTATAGTATTCAAAATCTAATGAATCAAATTATTAAAATGAAATAGTATCTTATCGTAAACCTAGAGTTGCGATTATTTCTGATAATACGAGCAGAAGGAACCAGAAAATTTGCTAGTTTGATTAGTGTGATATGTTGGTCTGAATCTATCTGTTCTTACTATGTTGGTACTTTCGTTTGTAACGGAAAAGATCTGAGTTTTTCTATTATGAATAATACTCTTTTATATTATTTTATTCAGAATATAACTCCTATATATTATTATATTTTCAATTGTACTTCACTTTTCAATAGAATATTTGAAAAATTAAGTAGAGCTAACTGAAGCGATTTTGGAGATATACATTTCATTCTGTAATGAATGTAAAGTGTGGACATTCGAAATAATATGACTTGTAGTGGATTAATAAACATACTAAACAGTATTTTCAGGCTACAATAGCAATTGATATAAGTCTGTGCTTATTGTTGATATCCCTGTTTACCAGGTGTTCAAAATATCGAAAAATGGATAGGATGCACATTTTCATTTGAAAACTAGAATCTCTATTCCTTCAAGACTACTCTATTCCAAGAAGCTGTCAAGTTAGTATGTTCTGTTTTCCATAACATGCACCAAATTTTCAAATCTTTTGAAAACCCTGTGAACAGTGGTTCAACCAATAAGCTGACTCTTTTTTTGAATTACGATTTTCATCTTGAAAAAATATCTTGAATGCATTTTACGTTTTGCTGTGTGATTTAACGAAGTTTATTCTATTCTAAATGTCTTTACCTCACACTGTCTAAAAATGTTTATACCTCGAAAGCCGCTCTACTCAACTATAGAATCTTCTCTTTATTTAAATTTGAATTTTAAATCAAGAATAGTAGTGAAATTAGAGAATATAATAATATACAGAGTGCTTCATTCAAAATAAGAAAATTGAAATATTCTTTCAGTATAACTAAAAGTACCAAATTGATGAAAACTGATCCGCATATTACACTGATCAAACAAGATTTCATATTCCTCTGACTTCTACTTATAGATAAATCACAGTTATCAGTTCCTTGTGGGACACTCGGTACGTGGTAAGGTTATTTCATCTTTTTATAATTTAACACTTTTGACTAATCGTTTCAATCAACTGACCATCATTCGCATCGTTATTACTACTGCCTTAATATTTCGATTAACTTCATGTCCCAATAAATTACATTGATAATTCTGAAAATACATAAAAAATCCATTCTTTTTAAAACTTTAATAATTTTCGTTATTTCATAGTTGTTCATTTGATATATGAACCGCATTTAATGGGAATCAGAGAATTCAGTTCATTATTGTATACTTATGAGGAAATGTGAATGTAACAAACCTAAAATATATCTTCTTTTCAAGGTCCGAACTCAACATTATTTATATCTGCTCCATCTATCAACTTCGTTTCAAATGCCGTTTTTCTTTCAGGCACACACACCGATCAAATTACGCGAATTTTTGATCAAAACAAAATAAAAAACCTCCAAAATGAATGATCCACTTATAACTTAAAGTTATTTCTGATGATTCATTATATAACTGAAAATAACATTTCCATTATTCACTCAGAATGGAAGGACTTTATTATTTGTCCTCAGTCATATTTATTTAATACATTGAAGAAAGACGTACAAAATATGTCTAACCGTTTTGGTTAAATCCATTCAATAACGTATAATATAACGAAAATTTTCAATTCAATTCTACCTTTTCTATCATTTTAGGCAGAAAAGCACAGGTCGATAAACAATTTTATTATTTATCATAATAGGAAATACCAACCTTGATAACATAAGTGAATTATGAAAAAGTGTTGATCAGTAAATTAATTTGTCAACACGGAGTTATTTGAACAGTCAAAACAAATAAAATACCCAATTCTGAATGGATTGAATTATGGGAACATGAAAACTTTACTCACTGTTTTTCACTTTCTTATTTATTAAAAAATACGTATTGCAAAAATTCCACCTCCACGGAATTATACCTAAATGAATTATTTTCTTTTCTTTTGAGAATAATGACAAAATTACTCCTATAGAAAGCAATTAACTATGATAAAATTATTTATATATTCGACATCCAGAGGAACTTGGCACCGAATGAAATAGTATTGTGTATATGAAAATTGAAAGAGAAATATAACACTGGTTCTGAAAATGGCAACATATATCTAAGCCATAATATCTCAAAACTCATCATGATAGATATTCAAAGTAGCTCACGAAATTATAATTAAGAAAATACACTGCCTCTTGAAGATGTCCCTTTATTTTCCACTTCACCGACTGATCACAACGGAAAACAAAAACTAATTGCCGCCAATCATGAGAGTCGCGACGTTACACAACGTGATAGCAATAACCACAACGACGTTTCCCTAGAACACCTAAATCATAATGTTTCTGAAGAGTATCAGGATGAAATAATGTTGAGCAAGGATTTTGCCCCACTCTCTTCGTTGTACACTTTAACAGCTCAGCCAGAGGCTAATGCGTTTATCGTTCGCCTTGGTCATAGGCGGCATGGCATCGGCGACAAACTCTCGAAGAACCACTCATGTACATATGTGAACGTGTAAACCGATCTTTTCCAATCACAGATTATGGGCCTGAGATATTTTTAGATGAACATCAGTGATCAATATTTTCATACATAGTATAAGAATCCCGTGGGAATTAGCACCATAAAAAATGGCGTCAATTAAGTGAGATATGACTTGATTTCGAATCATTATGTAATCGAAAAAGCTTGTTTTAATGCAATTTAATCATTATATTGGAGATAAACAAGATTAGAGTAATGCAGTCAATTATGAGGAATGAAAATATTCTATGCCAGAGTTGAGTAACCCATAAAATTGATAATTCCTTTCATTTTGGGTTTAGTGATTAATGCTGGACAGGTCAATTTTTGAATTTAACCGAAAATTTCGAAGTTGCTTTTATCATGAGATATAAATTCATCGACAGTTTTTTCAAGATACAACCCCATTACTATATTTTCGTGGTGAAATTCGTATTGTTTTGATTATTTTGATACCACTCATTAGAGGTCTGAGATAAGTAGATTCCGATATACAGGGTGTTTCAATCGATATGAATAGCCATGGATAATTCTTGAAATAAATTCTCTTATCTGAAATTCTCGGACAGATATACTTTCATTTCGAGAATGAGTTTGAATGGCATGTTATATGAGAGAATATGCGAAATTAATCACGAAAATGTCTTCTTTAATTCGAACTGTAGTTTACTAGAAAGAAAATGATCTAGTTCATGAATATAAGTTGACGGAAATTAACCTTACGTTGGGCGCACACAAATGGAATCTTGATATGGTTTCTGAGTGAGAATTCAAATTTAGAATTCCATGTGCCCAGTACAAACGTACGTTCTTTCTTCTTCAGGCTCTTTTGCATGTTCGTACCTACTCAGGTTCCCGAAACTGAATTTCGAATCAAAATTTGGTATCAGTAATTTGTAAGTTAGCGGACGAGCATAATCAAAAGTACCTATTTCTGTAGGAACGGAATTCACCCTCAATAAACTTTTGGATATCACTCGCATTTATTTTCGAACATTCTGTATTACTTTGGAAATGGGTTATTCTTGTGTTTAGA